>NBIV01000051.1:0-362139 GCA_003194525.1 Gracilariopsis chorda | reverse complement strand
AGTATTTTCCTGGCCGCTCGAAGCACCACTGGGTTATGGCACTCCCTGCAATTTTCTTCATTTCTTCTCTTCTGACCAGACGATGGTCGCCACACAAATGCTCCAGCATGTACCGCTCACGTCCATTGCAGTCCCGTCTCGCAATCCTAATTACTTCTTCCATGACCCATTTCACATCCGACGATCGTGTACACGTAAGCCTCGACTGGCTATTGTCACCATGCTCATATAGCACCACCCCGCTGTGGTCTCCTGCAGCTTTGGCCATGAACGTTCGAACACTTCGTGGATTCTCCAAGCGCGCCGAGTCCGCGCATCGTGCCATGCTCCCCGTTTCTTTATCATGCGTTTCATTCTGGCTCTGCCTACTTCTGTTGTTCGGTTATCGCACTGCTTCGCTACGCCGCCCTTGTTTCGCTTTGGTATCCACAAAGAGATGCACGGCAATGCCTCCAAGCCCCTCCTAGTTACTCAACTAGTGGGCTATTCACTGGCGTTGCTACCGAGACAAGCGCACGCCTCGACGGCGGCGGCGGTGGCTTCTTATATATTGTCCACACTACCGCGCCGTGTCGGTCAAAGCCGACCGCTGTTCAAATTTTCCTGTCGGTTCTAACTGTTTTCAAATCGCTTTGTTCTACTAAGAAGTTTTTTTTGTGTGCGAACTGCATATCGTTCCGTCCGTTATTGTCCGCAAAGTTCTGCCCCGTTCCGCACAAAGGAGGGGGGTGTAACAGCCTGTCCTACTAGACAGTCCTATCACTAAGATCACTATCACTACCCAGATGTAGTTCAGTGAGCTCGGGCGCTGCTCGCGCTGCTGAGGAGGATACTCGGAGCATTTTTGGCTTGGACTACTCAATAAATTGGGCCGGACCAACCGGCCCGGGGAAGCGAAGGCAAGAAGCCCAAGAAGAGATTCAATCGCTCCTCGTTCCCCTTTCTGTGCGCTGACGAAGAAGTCCTCGAGCGCGACCATGTCCAACTCTACCCCAGTTATGGGCCCAGCTCCAACACTCCAAAGTCGCTCGCTCCCAGCGACCCGCCAATGTTTGACCCGCAAGGCGACTTCCAAGAGTACAGGAAGGATGTTACGCGATGGGTCGAAACTATTCAGGCAGCTGCAAACCTTGGAGAGGACAAAATGTACAAAACCGTGTACGCTACAATTGGTCGCCAACTATACGACCGCGGTTTGTCCAGAGAGCAGAAACGTGTTGTTGACGAAGCAAAAAGAAGTAAGCTCATCGATTACAAACAAGATGATCAACTTCAGGCTGTCAAGGAAATCGTTCAGCTGATTGCTGTCGACCCTCCTATTGCAGTAGTCACTCGCCTCATCACCTCTTTTACACAGGTCATGCAGTGCAAGCGTCGCCGTAGTGAAGATTTGAAGGCTTTCGTCGCTCGTTTCCGAAGTCTTACTGCCGATCATTTGATGCATGTGGGTGTCTCGACTTCGTCACAGGTTAGCGAAGTATTGGCCATTACACTCCTCAATAATGCCATGCTGAGTGAAGAAACATTGACGAATGCGATTCTTCAGTTGGTTGCTTTAGCTGAATCTCGCAAAAAGGTGGACGCTGATCTTAAAATGTCGATCAACTCCTCAACGCATCAGGCTCTGCTCCAAATGTTCGATAGGTTATCCGATCTTGTGGAAAATGACGAAACAGGACCACAGCCTACCGACAACGCTAATACCGTTCGTCGCAAAGCTACTGACATGGTACAAGGTGTTAGTCAACTCCTGGACTCGAACAGGGAGCAGATCGATCATCTTAAAACTGGAAGCAACGAAACGCATACTAGCGACGATATGTTCTCGACAACTCCTCGACGTCGCTTGAATCTCGATGACGCAGTCACGGTGATACGAAACCTTGCTTTCACTTCGAAGAAGATGGAAAAGCAGTACACCAAGAACGACATCGAGAACATTGCTACTCAGCGCGTCGACATCCTGGTTGAGAACCGTATCCAAAGAGCTCTCGCTGCCTTCCAAAAGCATTCCGATAACCCTGGTTCAGCCTCGTCTCGCAGACCATCCGATCTCAGTTCTCGTAATCGCTTGTCGAAAGGTAAACAAGGTTCGAACAAGAAGCGCAGAACGGACATCAAGGATACGTACTGCTACGATTGTGGGAAGAGGGACCACATCAGAGGCGACTCGCAATGCAAAGAACCGAGTTTCCAGACCAAACGTCTTCGAAAGGAAAAATACGCTCATCAAAAGCCACCTGACACCAACGACAAGTCTTTTCGTCAGGGCTCCAACCCCTCTCAACGCAGTCATCTTTAACTGCGGGGGAAGGAGCCAATTCGGACATCATAAGCTTTTCAACTGATCCGAACCCCATTATCGACCCTGGTTGTCCAAAAAGTGTTGGTGGACTCGACTCTATTGCCCAACTTTGCACGTCAATGGGGATAGAAATAGTTCTGGAAGATCTTGACTGCTCGCCTTTCCTCCATGGTTTTGGCAAAGACTGTGTAGATGCCAAACCAACGTTCGCCAAATGGACTCTCCACAGCAGTGATGAGAGAGAAAATTCGTTTTCCATCCATTTCTACGTCGTTGAAGGAACCTGCCCTTTGCTCATTGGACTTGACGTTCTTTCACAATGCGACATTCTCGGCGAACAAAGCCAGATCAAAGCCCCAACAGGAACTGTCTCGAACTCTGTCCCGGTTGTTATACCAACTTACCACACAGGAAGTGACTTGAATAAAAGAATTCATATCCTGCTCGTTCCTTCATGCACAACTTCCGTAAGATCGATGTTGGCTCAACCCAGGAAAGGACGCTCTGCCAAGAAACTAATCGAAAATGAGGAACGATTCGCGAAGCGTTTCCACCTCTACACACACTTCAATCCAAGGGACATGAAAAGGATTTGTAGCCGTGCAGGAGTACTAACCAGAACCTTGGAGTCACTGCTAAGTGAGGCGTACTCATCTTGCAAGACCTGTGCCTCAACAGGAAGGCCACTTGCATCTCGCAAGGTTTCGTTTTCTCGGTTGTTGAAAGAGTTCAACGAACATGTGCAGTTGGATTTCATGTTCATCGCGGAACTTGGAAACCTTCCAATTTTACACATGAAGGACGCTGCAACGGGTTTTTCTGCAGCGGCCCTGTGTTTCTCACGCAAAATGAAAGAAGCGTCGAAGTGTCTCAATACCCACTGGATTAGCATCAACGGACCACCCGTTGAACTATCAGCGGACCCTGAGTTCTTCAAGGGCGACTTCTTAACCATGTGCGCCTCACACAACATCCAATACAAACCTCGGCCTGCACGACGCCACAACAAGTTAGGCATTGCAGAATCATCTCATGAAGCTATTCGATATTTTGCCCAAAAGCTCATTAAGGAAAGAGGCTTCGCTGCCGCTAACGGACTTCCAGTTCACTCTGATCAAGAGATTGTCGCTCGAGCGGTCTTTCTTAAGAACAGTCTCACAGGCTCAAGATTCATGTCAAGTTTTGAACTTGCGCGTGGATACCGTCCCGCATTGTCAGGACTCGATCAGACCCCCGTCAGCAAGCAGCTTCTCTCCGCATATTACGAGAAAACTGCTCGCCATGCTCTCCATCGCTTCATTCGTTCGAGGAATGTGAACTGCCTCCACCAAACTCTCCTTAAACCTAGCACCCCTGTGTACTTCTTCAAAAAGGGAACCAAACGAGGAAAATGGTATTCCGGATTCGTCAAGGAAGCGAGTGAACACTATGTAATCGTATCCTCGACAAAGAATCTCAAAGGATACAGCCATACGGTAGCGTATGAAGACTTACGCCTCCAACCCAAGTCTAACCTACTTCGCGAAGTGGAAGAAATAGAACTTGGATGGAATGAACTTGTCCTTGACCGGGCCACAAATCCAACCTCGGAAAGTCCAATTTCACCACCCGTTGACAACACACAAAACAACGAGTTAGTGACAGTGTCAGATGACCTACCAACTCTTTTTCCATTCGACACTGACTTCAACCAATCCGACTATGCCGATTGGAATGATCATCCCTCTAGCGTTGCTTACCTTGCTCAAAGCGCACTGGTCACACCAGTCAACCACCCGTCAAAGGATATTGGTCAGTACGCCTCAGTCAAGAGCACCGTGCCTAAATCCACGACCTTGACCTCCGCAAAACAGACAATACTCCGAAACCTCTATCAATGTCTCGGCAACGAACCTTTGTCGGAGCATAAACTTCAATGTGCCCCACGTTGGTTGCTAGATGAGGCTATTGAAAAGGAAAAGAAGTCATATGCCGAACGGAAGGCCTATGTACCTGTTTCCATACGCTCTCTTCCTCGTAATGCCAACTTGATTTCGTCACATCACTTCTTCGTAATCAAGCACGATGGGGAAAGCAACCAGTTGAAACTGAAGTGTCGTCTTGTTCCTCATGGTAACAAAGACAAGCAGAAGCACGATTTGCGCTCTGATTCCTCAACGGCCCAGTTTCCTACTCTTAGATTGCTTCTATCTCTTGCGACAGTGTTTCATTTCACTCTCGCCTCCCTTGATGTAAAATCCGCATATCTTCAAGCTGGAAAACTGAATAGGGACATTTACATGAAACCTCCACGAGGATGGACGAAATTTGTCGATGAGGTATGGAAACTCCTAGCCCCAGCCTACAGCCTACGGCCTCGTAGAGTCAGGCCGGCTTTGGCAACTCTGTGTTGAGAACTGGCTCTTTGAGCAGGGATTCGTCGATCTTCCTGGTGTTCCTCAGTTCTTTCTTCTGTGGAAGAGAAGTAAGCTCACGCTTATCCTTGCCAAAGTTGTCGACGACATGATCTTCGCTGGAGAGCCTGAAGCTATCCAACAATTCCAGAAGTCCATATCTGCGAAGTTTGATGTTGGAAGATTCAGCTCTGAGTCAGACATCGTGTTCAATCGTCTTTTCATTCGACAACACCCAGACTTCTCCGTATCCATCAACATGGATGAATTCCTGAGCTCAATTACCCGTATTGATCTCACCCCTTCGCGCAAGAAACAAAACGATGAACCTTGCACGCTACAGGAAATCGGGGAATATCAGAGACTAACTGGCAAACTGAATTTCCTGGGACATGGCATACTCCCGCAAGCTTCTCTTGTCGCTAGCAAGATGCAGCAATATGTGTCGAAACTCAAAGTGTCAAACATTCGTCAACTTAACGCTGCCCTGACACACATTCGTTCCCTGAAACCTCACCTTTACTTCAAATCTCCGCAAGAACCACTTCAAAGCAAACCTGAGCTTCTCCAAGTACTCAGCCTGAGTGATGCAGCCTCTGGAACGTCATCGTATGGACAAACCGGCTCGCTAACTGGCGTAATATTCGACTCGAAGAATGGCATTGTGCACCACCACATCGATTGGCATAGCTCAAAGCAAAACCGTGTTTCATTCTCATCGGCTGGCGCAGAAATCCTGGCAGCTGCGTACACAGCTGATCGAGCAATAAACATGTCTGAAACCCTTGCCTACATTATGTCAATGAATGGGAATCGACCACGCCCTCGTCTGACACTCCTGGTCGACTCAAATGGTCTTTTCACCACCATTTCGACTCTCCACGAGCAAAAGGACTTTCGATTGAGACCCACGGTCGCTCGACTACGTGATTCTTTTGAATCGAACGAGATCAACAAGTTGATTTGGATACCGGGACCCTTGAACCTAGCTGACGCATTGACAAAGATCAACCCTCACGCCTTCAAGTACTTGAACCAATCGATGACGGAGGGACTCATTCCGGAATCATTGCAAAAGTTTCTCAACGCTTCCTAGGTTGTCTTTCTTCTACGTTCTATCGCTAGCTCCTAGCTCTCTTTCGCATTCGCTTCGACGAACCATTTCTACTCTTCCGGTGCGAGACCATTCGCTCCACTATCATGCGTATCTCGAGTACTTTCTCGAAATTATTGGTATCTCCCAAACAACACCTCAACGATTCTTCGCTCAGCTGAAGCGGATATTGTTCGACAGCATCCAAGATCTGTCTCAACTTCGCGTCAACACAGACAACGTGATCCACATTCCTTCCTCGCAGTCGAACAAGGAAGACCCCGTCGGTTTGTCCTAACAACCAACCAATTCTGTCTACCGACCGCTCCTTGCTGATGCATACCCTGTTCAGCGCCACCCTTTTCGCGTTGTTGTTGATCCATTTACTTGCACTGGTAAATGAGATCATGACCGGGATCGTTCCGTTGAGCATCACTTCCCGAGCGTATTCGTGACCGATTGCCCTCGCAATTCCACTAACCAATGATGCCTGCAAGCATAGTTCCCTTGTTCGGCAAATCTCCATACGCTCCTCCTTAAGTGCGAACCTTTTTGATTCTTCAGTCACAGGTCGCGCTCCGCAACTAGAGACCCGAATCGGCACAAACGGATTACGGACGCAGTAGTAGTCAAGGCATTCAACTGCATCCACACAATTGGTGGGATGTATTGTGGTGGAGTCCGTCAAGTAATCGTGCTCAGTACTGAAGGGTATGCCCCCATTCCAAATACCCTGATGTGCCAATACATTCACCAGTCCAACTCCACTAAGGGTATACAAGTTCACTTCATGCCAACCATAACGCGGTTCATCATGATTTCTACCATAGTACCGGGGACCAACTACTCGCTGTACACCTACTGAAGTTCGCAGCACCGTACTGTGCGGGATGAACATAACCGTGTCCACACCCCACTCTTCTGCACTCTTCTCCTGTTCATACAACCCCATGCGGAATGCAAGATCATGGTGCAAGTATTTTCCTGGCCGCTCGAAGCACCACTGGGTTATGGCACTCCCTGCAATTTTCTTCATTTCTTCTCTTCTGACCAGACGATGGTCGCCACACAAATGCTCCATCATGTACCGCTCACGTCCATTGCAGTCCCGTCTAGCAATCCTAATTACTTCTTCCATGACCCATTTCACATCCGACGATCGTGTACACGTAAGCCTCGACTGGCTATTGTCACCATGCTCATATAGCACCACCCCGCTGTGGTCTCCTGCAGCTTTGGCCATGAACGTTCGAACACTTCGTGATTCTCCAAGCGCGCCGAGTCGCGCATCGTGCCATGCTCCCCGTTTCTTTATCATGCGTTTCATTCTGGCTCTGCCTACTTCTGTTGTTCGGTTATCGCACTGCTTCGCTACGCCGCCCTTGTTTCGCTTTGGTATCCACAAAGAGATGCACGGCAATGCCTCCAAGCCCCTCCTAGTTACTCAACTAGTGGGCTATTCACTGGCGTTGCTACCGAGACAAGCGCACGCCTCGACGGCGGCGGCGGTGGCTTCTTATATATTGTCCACACTACCGCGCCGTGTCGGTCAAAGCCGACCGCTGTTCAAATTTTCCTGTCGGTTCTACTGTTTCAAATCGCTTTGTTCTACTAAGAAGTTTTTTTTGTGTGCGAACTGCATATCGTTCCGTCCGTTATTGTCCGCAAAGTTCTGCCCCGTTCCGCACAAAGGAGGGGGGTGTAACAGCCTGTCCTACTAGACAGTCCTATCACTAAGATCAATATCACTACCCAGATGTAGTTCAGTGAGCTCGGGCGCTGCTCGCGCTGCTGAGGAGGATACTCGGAGCATTTTTGGCTTGGACTACTCAATAAATTGGGCCGGACCAACCGGCCCGGGGAAGCGAAGGCAAGAAGCCGAAAAAGAGATGCAAACGTTACAACTGCAGGAAAGAATGGTAGGGCGGCTTTACCACTCTTTCCTGCAGGCAAGATGCAGACGTCACAAATGCAAGAAAGAGTGGTAGGGCCCAAGGCCCTTCTCACCCTTGTTTCTTCATTAATGGTTTCTTATTTTCTTTGTTTTGAATGTTTTTGTTATGTTACAGAATTTGAAATAAGGCAGGAGTCCTATACCTTTTCCTAGACTGCAAATTCGTCCACGGTTTTTTTTTGCTGTAGTATAGGTTTTTAGTGGTAAGTTCTGAACCACTTAGATTTGCCTCATGCGTTTCAGAAACGTTCTGCTAGCTCGTTTCCGAGGGACGGTGCAGATGGAACTGAATGGAGGCTGTATAGCCATCCTTTGGAACGTGCGGTAAGGGCCACACGTTGCAACGTGATCTACCAAATAAATAAGCTCGCTCCACTCGCGCCCGGGGGCCGAGGAAGACGGAGTAGAAGGCCTCTACGCTGTGTACGATCGCTACAAACTGGACATATATATCACTGAGCTGCGCGAGCTCACAAAGTAAATAAGATCAGAGTCTTCCTCTCACAGTGTCAACCGATACGCGTCTCTCGCCCAAACCGCGGATGCAGTCCTCGTGTAGTTCGGGCGCTACAACCTTGTCGGCAAAGTGCCCTTCTTTGCACTTCATCTTTTCGGAGAGCCGCCTCGCCCGTCCAGATCGCCACTGACAGAAGTGGGTACCGTGGAGAGTGGGGACAACGGGAGAGCGCTCATTGCATTGTAACCGGGGCCATGCAATCGTGATGGTTGTCATGCGGAGCAACACAATCTGGATTGACAGTGCTGAACGTTTCCCCATTGTGAGCAAGTGGAAACATTTGGGCTACGCATTTGTCGGTCACGTACACGCTGCCAAACCTTTTCGAAAGCCCCCTTTCTGTAGTTGGCGGCGTCTAGCCGCCACCAGATGGTACAGCATGCCCGAATTGTGTTGTGCAAAGTACTGGAATTGGGTATGTTTGCCTTCCCGCAGTTTCGCATTCTTGCGAGGCGGCGCCCGTCGGTCGTGGATACACAAGCTGTTTGTCGGGCTGCGGTGAAATGGTCACAAGCAGTGTATATCGCTAATAGAGATTTGAACCATCACCACGAGGCATGTCGCTTGCAAGACATGTCGCCGTGTTAGCAAGTACCCCTTCACGCCTGCACACGAGGCCGCATCTACATCTCTCACTATGCAAGGCTGTCGTACCAATGGGTCGGCAGCACAGGCAAAGAAGCTTTCTATCTAACGTGATGACGCCCCGCAGTTGATCACCCAGTGCACCCACCTTTTAGATTCAAGCGTCGATCCAGCATGACTTCTCGAGTACTTGCGGTTTGTCCAGATATGATACAGATATTGCCATAGGCTATCGATGTTGTTTTGGCGCGGCTCATGGAGTTGTGCTGATCGACGGTTGAATTTAAGTGATGGGGTTAGAATATTTGTGTTTGGGGGCGTGACTAGGGTGGGGCTTGGGGCTCTGCTGGATGAGTTGGAAGAAGTAAGTGGTGGTTGTTTGACGTGGAAATGGTAGTTGGTAATGCGGCGACATGGCTTGTCGTGCTGGTTAAAATCTGCGGTAGCGATATAACGGACGTTGTGCTTATTGCGCGCTACGACTACACGGCTTGAGAGATGGTATTTTACAAAGTTTATGGGTCATATAGGGTAAAGTATACTGGGACCGTTGCCGAGAGCTCTGTAGCTCCATGACAATGTCACAGTCCGGAGGCGGATGAGGTTGTTGGGAGAGGTGGAACGACCTGAAGAGGGCGCTGCCTCTGTTTCTCCAAGTGTGGCGAACGTTAGAACTGGCAGCACGGCACGAGGATTGAGGCAACGGAAGCAAAGTACGTATCATACGTGTGTTTCAATTGCCAATTAACGGGCCATGTATCACAGCCGTTACGCCGTCGCGCTGACATGACTTACAGATAGCTGACAATGCGTGATGAAAACATCTGTGGCACACGCTCATCTCCAACGTTGAGACACTTGTTGAGAACATTACTCATCCCCTTGTCACATACGCTCTCTCCTTCCCGTTAAACCCTTCTCCAAGCAGTACATACCAGCACTCCCTTCCCCCCCCTGCAAACGAAAACCCACGGGCGTGACGCAAACAGGCCACCTACGTCGCCACCTCCATGGCGACACCCTTGCTCCCGGAGAAGAACACCGACCCTTTGGACGATCGCAGCCCATTACCCGGTACACCGCGCTCTGGCGAGCTTTCACCGTACGCGCAGAAAGTGGCTTGCGAGGCGTTTGTATGGCTGTGTTCCATTGTGGTATTCGGCAGCACGGCCGATTTCGCGACTTCCAGCGACGTTTGTTCCTCGCTGTGTACGGCGTCAATAGTGTGGGGAGTGATTTCTTTTGTGTTTATAAGCATGATGTTGCTTGCGCATGTGGTGCAGTACAAGGGCAAAAGCGAGGCTTTGACCTGGTATACATCCAAGAGCGAGCGCGATTCAATGATTGCACTGGCGTTGTGGTGGACGTTTGGGGTGTCGATACTGTCGTCGGTGGAGAAGTTAGACGCAGGAGGTTCCATGTTTCACACCAGTTGGATAGCGATTGTGTTCGGATGGCTGGCGTTTTTCGGCAGCATTTATGGCTCATACAAAGCGCATCATGCCAGGGAGGAGGAAAAACTGACGTTACGGTATCAGGAAAGTTATGCTGCGCAGGCGGCGGAAGATGAAGAGTACGCTAACTTTTCGTAGTTTGTCTGCGCGCGCTGGCGTGTGTGTGTGTGCGTGCGTGTGTGTGTAAATGAGTGATGTGCTTCTCTTGGAAGTGTTGTATGTATGTATGTATGTTTGCTTGTTTGTTTATGCGCGCGAGAGAGGGAGCACAGGGAGTACGTTTACGAAAACGACGAAGCAATGGCAAATGCGATTCGCACGCGGGCGCCAGCACAAGGGTATTGTATGTGTACACAAGAAAAACAGTTTTATGGCAACACGCTCACCCGTACACATAGTCTTCTTCATCGTAGTTTTCTGGCATGACGGTGGGCAAGTCGCGTTCCTTGAACGAATGGTACGACTTGAAGGTAGCAAAAATACTGCCAAAGAAACCGAGCCAGGCAAAGACGACGATGATAAAATCGACATCTCCATGCGTACTAGCACTTGCTACTACGAAGATCCAGAAGAAAACCAACAAGGCGGTGACCTGCGGCTCACAGCCGCCGTTGTAGCCATCGGTTCTCGCCGACTCGGCACGGTAATTCATGAACAGAATGGCCGAAGTGCACAACCAGGATATGATAGAAAAGATAAGATTGACGATGCATTGCGCGTCACATTTGTCGATGACGCCGGCCACATTGGCCTGATGCCCCCACACAACGGTGGAACACAGCCACACGAAGGCGAGCGCGACCAGTTTGGTGGCGTACACGGAGAGCGTTCCCGTGCGCGAAGGCGGGCTGAGAATGGTTTTCGGGACGGGTTTGAGGATGTTCGCGGCGTTGTGAGGCTGCATGACGAGTGCAAGTTGAAGCGAGTGAGCGATGCGGGGCGAGGCAAGCGATGCAAAAGTGGGAGCGCGCGGCGGCGCGAAGCGCAACTGTGTGTGCTGCGGTGAAAGTTTCAACTTGAAACGGGCAGACTCTGCGGCAGAGTCGCTCACACTGACACCACCATCTGCGCCCGTTTCCGTGTTTCGTTTCGTTTCGTTTCGTTTCGTTCGGTTCGTGCAACGCAAACTACGTGACACGCACTACGTGTGCCGACGTCACGTCGACGTGACGGGCCACCGTCATCCGCGTGGACCACGTGTCTTGCTGTACCCTCTGTACCGCAACGGACACACGAGGCGGGGAGATATCGTTTGGAAATCGTCAGCCAATCAGCAGACCCCGAAAATCAAAAGCGAATCAAAAAAGGCAATCACAAACTCCTTGTGTGAAACGAGCGAGTAAGTTTGCTCAACGGCACCCGAAAAGCGTGTCATGTCATCCGAACAAACCCTTACCAGTGGCAAGTTTCCCCCCCGCCTCTAGCCCAGTTGCATCGAGATCGCACCCCTTTTTCAGCGCCCGCCGCCCCTCTGTCACCAACTCTGCACCCGCCCCTTCCGCCAACCCCCCAAACAGACCGCAGCACCCTTATTCCACTTCGCACCCCGCTTTCCGCAACCGCTCCTCGCAACCATGTCAACCACCAAGGACGACGCCGCCAAGACCACCTCGAAGGCCACTTCGAAGACCACTTCGAAGACCACCAAGACCGACAGCAAAGACGAGTGCACCATAGACCGTCGCAAGCTTATTATCGGCATCTCCGTCGCCGTCTTGGCCGCCGCAGTTGCCATTCCGCTCGCCATGAAGTTGTGCTCCGGTGACGAGGAGGAGGAGGAGGAAAAGCCTGCTACCGTCAGTTCCGCAAAGCTTGCCTTCACTCCTTCCGCGCCTCAGGTCGACGCTCAAGCCGTCAACCACGCCAACACCCAAAGCCTCTGACCTTTCTTCCTCGAGCGTCATTTGTCTGACCGCACTTCCAGTCGCGCTCCAACAGTCTGTACAAACCCTACCATTTCGGTAAAGAGACCCTCGACATATATTTATACATACTTTTTTTTTTATATTTTTTGTACACGCACATTCGTTACCTACAATTTCGGTTAAACAACATATAGAGATACCCTTCTAGTCCCATCTGGGCAACCATCTCATGCTTTGATGCTTCTCCTCCGTCAGCATATTTCCATACACCCACGGGCTCCAGTACACAAAGCTCGCCACCAAGCCCGCCACAATAATCGCCGCCGCCCCGGGTCGCATCTTTCTCGGAATCATGTCGAACCCGACCGCCGCCATCGCCTGCGCGAAGAACAGTCCGGGCAGATACTGATACACAGGGCCAGAGCGGTACACCACCATGGTCGGCAGCATACTACAAACCCATCCAAAAAACAGCACGCTACCGCGTCGCAGATGCGCCTTGAGGGCCGCGTTCATCGCCACGCGTTTGCGGTACCGAACAATGTAGAACAACGCCGCAATGAACACGCACATCAACAAATCGATCATCAGCGTCATAAAAGGGTTCATCAATACGTATATCAGCGCCACCTGCTTCTTCTCCTCTTCCAGGGTACGATGATATAACGCCCCTCTCCAGTTTATGATCCACTGGAACCATGACGATCCCCACTTGTCCTTGCCGCGAATCGATTTGGAGTAGTTGAAAATCACCTTGTTCACCTCCCACACTCGCACCAACCACGACTTGGTACACGCTGCCGGCGACGTAGCGAAGCGATTCCCGTTGAGACACGCCTGAAATTCGGCGCTCATAAAGTTATCCCCCGGTCCACTGTTGTTAACTTGCAGCAAGAACAGCACGAATGAGCCGCAATATGCAATAAACGCGCTGCCGTACAACACGATCAACTCGATGAAATTGAACGGTTCCACGAGGAAGGGCGCCACGCCGAAGAAGCTGATGACGAAAATCAACACTGGTGTGGCGAACGCCGTCCACCGCACCGACACGGATAAGCCGCAATTGATTCCCGTGACAATGAGCAATAACATCATGCGCACCACACTCGAGAAACGCAGGTTGTTTCTCAGGAACACAATGCGGTTCTTCTGATCCCACAGGGTGAGGGCGCACATCATGGAGAAACAGGTCCAGAAGACGAGAATAGCGTCAACCATTGCGACGCGACTTTGAATGACGTGCATGCAATCAAAAGCAATAAAGGCAGAGCCCACTACAGAGGCGTAGGTACTGAGATGTAACCATCTGCAAACCTTGTAGAAGACGGGGACGGTAAGCGTGCCAAAGATGGCACAGGGGGCTCGAGCGGCGAGCGCCTGGTACGGGGATGCAAGTTGCTGGCCTAACTTGAGGGGCACTGGGGTGGGATCGTATCCTATTATCTTTGCGATGAATGCGATGACGAGTTTTCCCCAGACAGGGTTGACGTCGAACAAGTACTTGCGGTTGAGAATGTTGTTGGTGAAGCCGAGATAGTGAACTTCATCAAAGATGATTTGGTCGGGATAGGCAATTCTGTGAAATCGAACGGCTGCGGCGACGATGAGTAGGACGACCATGATGAGCCAGTCCACGGAGTTTTGATAGACGGTGAACGCAAGTTGGGGGGTTTGGGAAAGTTGGGTTTGGTGGGGCTTGCCGCCGTTCGCGGTTGGATGTTCATTGGATTTGGGTTGGGCGTTTGAGAAATGAAGCACTTTCTCAACCTTGTCGTTGGGCTGGGAGGATTGTTGCTGGGGATCTGTGAGGGGCTTGCCTCGACGACGACGAAGCGAATCGGAGTGCTTCGAAGACGTCATGCTGGTGGTCAAGGGATGATTGGAAGGGAGTTGTGACGTGTGAAGAGGATATTGATACGAAGGGTAGTTGGCGTTGGAGAGTTTTGGGCGGGGACAGTGGCGGCGAATGCTGATAGACGAGGACGGGGGGGTTACGCACACACGTATGTACGCCGATTGCTACTTTGCTACTTTTGCGGCGCGTCTTGCGCACAGGCCGGCAGCACGTCGCGTTCAAACTCTATCGTTTCCGATGTACAACGGTAGTATACCAACGGTATATATACGAAGGGTACAAAGGTA
The DNA here is from genome assembly GCA_003194525.1 of Gracilariopsis chorda. Lineage (NCBI taxonomy): Eukaryota > Rhodophyta > Florideophyceae > Gracilariales > Gracilariaceae > Gracilariopsis > Gracilariopsis chorda. The sequence goes on along the minus strand of NBIV01000051.1, from coordinate 347,828 downwards.
CAGAGAGCAGGCGCAAAATGATTGGCGATCAACATCGGATTTGCGAGCCAAATCGGATCGGGGGGGGGGGGCAGGGGGCGGAGCCACGTTGTGTGACGGTGTACACGTGCATCGGGTGCAATGCAGTTGCACGAGTGCGGTACGAACGGTGACGAATGGATGAGATATGTTGATATTACGCTTGGTACAAGGGTAAGGCTACATACAGCAAAAAAGGTAAAGGGGTGACCTGCGTAATTTTAATCTGGGCGACTCAGCGCGTGCCATCACCGCCTGCATTCCGTCTTGTTCAATTGGCCAAGCGAAAGCCAAAAGCGGCAAACCGAGCGCGCCAAACGAGCGCAACTATGAAACAGCGGCAGGCGCCCTCCATGACGCATCCAATTGTCCGCGCGATGGAGCAGCGAGTACAGCGCTTGACGTGTCATTGGACGGGACAGCTACGGGTCATTGGCCATACATTCTGCAGCGGTGGGAGCACACGACAGCATCAATTCGGCGCTTGTGTCCTGCGCTGCGTTTGCGCGTATCCTACCGCCTGTGGCCGTTGGCAGCCCGCGCCATGGCAGCGGCCAAATCGCCGTGCGCGCTGTGTTCTCTGTGCATGTCGGACTTGCCATGTTTCGCTTCGCCAGCGCATGCTCCTCGCTGCCATGCTCGGCGCCAACACAAACCCCTGCATTCCAATTCGTTGCTTTCCTTCTATCTCCCTCTCCTCCTTCCCACTCCCTCTCTATATAACATACCCCCCATCGCGTCCGCTCGTTCAACGTTTGTGTATCCGATTTCACACCACCGTTCACTCTTCTTTGCCTTCTCGCTTCACACATCTGCTTCCTAGAACCGAGCCCCCCTTTTCAGCACTGCTGCATTCAACCTCGCGAAAAACCTTCGGAACATGTTTAGCGTGGAGCGAAAAGGCTCCTCCTTAACCTCCATCAAACCGGATGCCACAGCCGCTCAGCCAGGCGTATCCCTTCTGCGCCGTCTCCCGGACACCCTATCCGGGCCCGTTCGAATCCGTCGTCGCCGTCGTCTATTCCGCGAATGGACGCCTGCTACAGCCAGTCTGAAAGGAACCGCGCTAATCGTTCTTGCGCGCGACACCAACAACGTCATCAGTGCCGTCGACGTGCACGTTGTCGAACACTTGCAAACAAAGTCCCCGACCCAAGTCATTGTGCGATCGTGCACGGGACTTTCCGTGCAACTGCGCTTTGAAACATTGGAGAGAGAATGGCTTAATGCGTTGCGTACCATTGCGGATGGCATCGGTCCAAAACTGTCAGACTTTCGTATCGTTGCCCCCGTTGGGAAGGGTGGTGGTGGCGAGGTCTACCTTGTCGAGAAGAAGCGTCATGCTGATGCGGAGCACTCGCATCTTCCGCTTGCTCTCAAGGTTGTACAGAAACATGACGCATTCCACTCGGACGGCTCCTTACGACATGCGTTGGATGAACGTCTCGTTACTGAACTGGTGCGAGGCTTTCCGTTCGTCATTCGTCTCACCCATGCATTCCAGACCCAAACCGCGCTCTACATGGTCTCCGAGTTTTGTCAAGGCGGTAACCTTAGGACCCTTTTGAACCGATCGAAAGGAAACCGTCTTTCGGAGCAAATGGCGCGTCCAATCATGTCTCAAATCGTTCTAGCAATCGAGCACATTCACTCGCTCAACGTTATTTACCGCGATCTCAAGCCGGAGAACGTGCTCTTCGACTCCGATGGCAACGTCCGCCTTTGCGATTTCGGTCTCAGCAAGGTGTTGAGTACAGGCCGTTTTGGCCGCACCAAGAGTTTTTGCGGTAGCACTTCGTACATGTCTCCCCAGGTTGTCACGGGAAAGTGGTACGGCATTGACACCGATATGTGGTCTCTAGGTGCACTTTTCTATCGCATGCTTGTAGGTCGCGCACCGTTTGACGATAATCCCCACAAGCTTGGCGCTAGAAACGACCAGGCTGACGTTCAGAAACGTATTCAACTTGATGACATCGCGTTCCCGTCTTTTCTGTCAAGCGCCGCTGTGGAAATGCTTGAGGGTTTGCTGCGAAAGAATGAGGAAGAGCGACTGAATATGCAGGATTTGAAGGAGGCCTTATTTTTTGAAGGTGTGCATTGGGATAAAGTTTTGGAAGAGGGATATGAGCAAGATGCCCTTCCAAACCCGGCTTCATTGCAGAATGACAATGCTCTGCACAATTTTGACCCGGACAGGCTCATCTCGCATGGCATTCGACTCGAGGATGACGAGTTGGTGCCGAGGCAGCGAAAGAAGCGTGTTGCAGGCGGTACTGGCTTCAAGTCGAGAAAGACTTCGATGCTCGGTTTAAGAGTGCGACAACGATCTGAAATGCACAAGGTGCAAAATTCTACATCGATTGTCGGTTTTGGGTATTCGTATGCCTCTGCATCGGATTTGAGTACCATTCGTTCGGACTTTAGCGGAAGCAGCACGGATACAAGCTCAAGTAAGCATCAGTGAGCATCAGTGAGCATCATTGTCGCGGATTGTATACTTGTATCACCATGTCTTCCCCCGCCCCTTTTGTTTTGTGATAGTTGTAGGCTGTACGTGTAGTTTCTGACCGTAGACGGTCGGTGTGAGAAGCTAATTATACCAAGCTGCGTCGATTTGCTAACTCCAATAAAAGCAGCAAGGTTATCCTAGTAACCGCTACCCTTGGTATCGTGTCGATTTATAGCTTTCGATTTGCAAACTTACGCTCGCTACGTGCTGTGGACAAGTTGTGTGATCATCACATGATGCGCTGGCATTCAAGAAGGCGTCTTGACTGAGACTACTTTCGGTCACAAGTGTTTGCTTAAACGAGCCATACGTGTAGAGCTGTCAGCAGTCGAGCGCTTATTTGGCTGCATATGAGCTTGAAATGATGCCGCTTGCAGGTGATTGTATGACGGCAACTCATAAGTGTCGGATTGTATGGTGAAACCTCTCATTCGCTTCCTCAGTTTACTATCGATGCTGACGGGAATCAAAAACGATTCAAAGTTGAGTTGTAGAAGGCTTCAGGTCCTCAAGCTCAGGGTGCTTTCTTTCTCTACCAAAAAGTGGCTCTTTACCTCGCTCAGCTAACGTTTTGTTTCGTATATGAAGTGTTTTTTCTTTTTCTTTGACAGCAACGCATGTTGTAGAACAAGGCTTATATCGGGAGCTCGTATGTGGGGTTTTCCGTGAAAGGATAGCCACTGAAAGCCGCCAGATGCTACGCATGTAGGATATTTGACTGGGCGATGATATGTATGACGATAGCAAGTCGTTCCGTGATGAAATGTAACTCTTTAGATAGGAAGCTAGCTTCCTATCTAAAGGGTTACCTGTACATTCATCACAAGAGTTTTTATATATAATAAAGAGATTCAGCTGCAGCTTTTGTGCTTTTGAGGTGATACACAACTGAATGATATCAGTAAGAGTATTGCAAAGGCATTTCTCATAACTTCTACTCTGCCGCTGAGCATGATCGCGCGCTCTTTGTTTTACTTTTTCTGTGGTCCTGCGGCTGTTGTGCTGCAGAGAGAGAGAGAGAGAGAGAGAGAGAGAGAGAGAGAGAAGCGGGAGGGGAGGGGGGATCAACGTGAATTGAATGCAAACTGAGGGGGAGTATCCTGAGAGACAAGACGTGGAAGGCGACGGCTGTGACAGTGGGACAGGATTCGGGGGTGACAGAAACAGATTGATGCCGCATGACAAGGCGTGTAAGAAGTGATAGCAGGGGTAAGTAAAGGCGCGTTGGAGCGTGAATGGCGGGCCTGACGAGGTCTCGAGTGTTATGTCTCCGGAAGACGTGTGTTTCGGGTGTATTGCAAGGGCGCTTTTTCTCGGGTTACCAATAACGAGTTTACAATGAAACGCGGGTACAAGCGGCGAATGTAATGGAGAACAGCGTACCGATGTGGCAACGAGCGTGGTTGTATGTTGCACACCGAATGAAGAATATAGCATCACACCCACGGTGATGCACGTACATTGGTCACACGAAGAAATGCGTATTACATATAGCGCTCAAACGCACACAAGAGCAGGAGCGGTTTTTTTTAGTGGCTAAGTGGTTTCGGGTGGGGAGGACGCGGGGGTATCGTTTTCGGCGGGGTGAGGCTCGTTGTCGGGAGCGGAGGGTGGAGCGGGGTTGGGTTGAGCGAGCGGTTGAGAGGCGGCAGCCATGTGCTCAAGCAAAGTAATGGCAGCAGTGAACTTGGTGTCGGATTGGAACTGGGCAAAGATGTAACTGGAATGATGAAGAGTGAGGAGGCGAAGCATGGATTTTGCGCCCTTTTGAAACTTGGCCACGTCCTTGAGGGCAATAGTGATGCCGAACGGATCGGGAGAGAAGTGGGCGTGGTTGTCAGTGACGTACATAGCTATATGGGTGGTAGTAACGTAAAGAGTTCCGCGAAGAATGAAAACCTTTTCCGGGGTTGCATTGTTCAAGTAGCAGCGATACTTTTGAATGAGGGCGCACTCAAAGTGATCAACGACCTGATCGTGCGGATCCAGGTGCGGAAAGTAGCGGTGGAAGGCTTGCGAGAGGTGCTGAGAGGTGTCGTCGGGGAGGGATGTGGGGTTGGAGGAGGAGGAATCTGGAGCGAGCATGTCGTCCAAGAAGGTGTTGAGCGTACCCCATCCTTTTCCAATCTGGTGGGCGGCCTTGTCGAAGGTGTGCTGGGCGGCTTGGGAGGCGTGTTGCCACTCGGTGGTGGCTGCCTGGGCGATGTTTGCGGCGGCGGCGGAGAGATCGGGAGGGGGAGTGTGCGCGGAGGGCGGGGGATCGACGGCAGCGTCGGGAGAAGAGAGAAGGGAAGCGATGTGAAGACGATCGAGACCCCAGGTGGAGAAGGCGGATTGCTGAGAATGATCGCTCTGTTGTTGTTGTTGTTGGTGCTGGGGGGGGTCGGGGTGGGGTTGGGAGGAGAAGGGGAGTCGGGACGGGGGGGGTCGGGGGGGGGAGCGCGGTCAGCCATGGCGGGGGAGGCGGCAGCGGCAACGGCAGCAGCGGCAACGGGGAGCGGGGTGGCGGGGTGGAGGCGACAAGGGGCGCGGCACGTGGAACGCAGCACTCGGGCAGCGGCGGCGTGGGGGCGCCACACACGACACGGCGGACAGCGGCGGCAGCGCCAAACAGCGCGCGAGTGCGCCAGTGCAAGAGCAGCGCATCGCCGCCGCCCGACCAACAACTCGTCGCCGCCTCCGCACCTCCGCGCGCGCGTGTTTAAGCTACCGCTTACCAATCGCCAGCTGCTACTCCCACCCCTCTCGCTTCACCTTCCCACCTACACATTCCCCCCGACTCTACTCTACCGGCAACCCTCTACCGCCCCCCCCCACCCATATCCCTTGTCTGTACATTTCATCCTCCCCACACCCTACCCCCCTACCACACCCCCACCTTCCACTTCTTCCACCCCGTCCACCCCGCCCCCCCACCACAACACAGACAGCCCTGTGCATCGCCGTCCAGCTATTCTTAAAAACAAAATGTAGGTGTAGCGCGCGCTTGTCCATCTTCCTCCCTCTCCCTCTTCTACAACAAATGAAGCAAGCAAAACAAAAGAAATGAAAGAAAGAACACAAAACTACTTGCGCATTGTTTCTCATTGTCGTCTCGGCACCTTAAATGATGTGCTTCATTTTCTTTTCTCGCCAATTGCACGCACGCACGCACGCACGCACGCTCGCTCGCTCGCCTCGCACGCTCGCCTCGCACGCTCGCTTCCGCCCCCATCGTCCGCCCTCCACGCCAGCCCCCAAATCGCACGCCACTCCCCCGCCACCAAAAAAAAAAAAAAAAAAGAGCACACACATACAACATCAAACAAATACACACACACACACTGGTGACACCTGCAAGTCACTGCAGCGCCTCAGTGCACACACACGCCTTCATCCCGTGCCACCAGACACGATGCTCTGCAAAAAAGCCGAAACAGTGTTGTTGAATCGCATCGCCTCCTCTATGTACAGTCCGTGGCTACCTTCCTCGAACGGGATGAGCTTCGCGTGCGGCATCGATTGCGCCGCGTACGCCACCCCTTCCCACGGAAACACCTTGCTCTTCTTGCCAGCAATCACCAACGCCGGGCAGCTCACAGTGGGCAGCACCGAGCGCCAATCCATGCAAGTCACGTTGGTCAGCAGTTTGGCCGTAAACCATTCGTGACACTTGAGACTCTCGTTTACAAACATGTTCAACTCCAGCGTGGACGGGTCGCGCGTGAAGCACGCGCGCACAAACTTTTCGTGAAACGCACGAGGGTGGTTCACAAGTTGCTCCACGCAATGCGTCAACGCCGCATCGCAAAACGTCAACTTAGATCCCAGTCGCCACGAGCCGTCCGCAGAGTACAGTGGGTACGGCGACTGATCCACAAACATGGCGGCTGAGATCTGCGACGGCCCGTACAGTTCCACAAACGCCCAGATGACGGCGCAGCCCGAGGCGCAGCCGAGTAGCGCCACTTTTTCAAACTGAAAGTGTAGCATCATGTCACGCAGGTCCGCCGCCAGGCGGTGCACGTGGAAGCCGCGGTCCGGCTTCTCCGAGTCGCCGTGCCCACGGAGATCGAAGCGGATGACGCGGAAGCGCAGGGCCAGCTCGCGAAAGTTGGAGTCAAAGTACTTGCACGACGCGGCCAGCCCGTGAATGAGAATGAGCGGGTGGCCACTGCCCAATTCCTCGTAGTACAGTCGCACGTTGTCGTTGGTGCTGATGTGGCCACTGCGGGTGACGTCGTGGCGCAGATCGTGCGTCATGAGCGGGGGCGGAGTGCCCATGGTATCAAAGTAGCTGGCGGCGGCGGCGGCGGCGGCGACGGCATCCTGCGGGTGCGGCGGGGGCGGGGCGGCAACCATGGGGTCTTGCGGTGGCGGGGGCGGGGGGGCAGGCTGCATAGGCGGGTGCAGCGAAGGGACGGAGCGGCGGCGCTTGGCGACAGCATCGGAAAGGGAGGCAGCGGCGGAGGAGGCGCCGCGCGTCTTCTTGCCGATTGAGAGAATGGAGCGGCGCATCTTGAGGTCCTTTGATATGGCGAGCGCCTCAGCACGGGCGGCGGGGGGTGCCTCGTTGCAGTTGGCGAGATGGGCGCTCATCATGCGACGCTCACCGCGGGTGTTGCTATCGCGGTTGACCTTGCGGCAGTAGACGCAGTGGGCGAAGAACTTGTTTGTCTTCTGCATCTTGTCGCCCTTGATGAAGTGCTGCCAAAGCTTGGAAGTGGAGGAAGTAGCGGAGGAAAGGGGGGGAACGAGGGGGGGGTGGTGGGGGCGATGCGAATCGAGATGGTGCGGTTGGGGGGGGTGCGAAAGGCCCTGCAGCATGAGGGGGGGGTATGGTCGTGCATCGGAACGGGGTTGGGGGGGGGGTTGTTGGGGTTGAGGAGGGGGATGACGGAGGGAAGGGGTGGAAAAGGAGTGGGCGGCCTGGACGTGGGGGGGGGGGGTTGTTGATGCGGAGGAAGCTGTTGGGAGCGGGAAGCGGAGGGGGTGTGATGGGGAAGGGGGTCGTGGTGGGAGGGGGGGTCGGTGGAGGCGGCGGATTCTGTGACGGCCGCGTCGGAGGGGTCCATGGAGGGGGAGTGCGCCGCGGCATGCGGTGGGGGGTGGGTGGGTGGGAGATGAGGTTAGGATGGTTGAAGAGATTTAGGAGTTGTAGGGAGAGAAGAGGGGATGGAAGTTTTGTGATGATGGTGGTGGGGTTAGAGATGGGGATTTGGGGTTAGGGGAGGGGGGGGGGGGGGGGGGGGTGGTGTAGAGGGGGGGATGAGGGAATTTGAGGGAGGGGAAGAGGAAGAGGGGGGGGGGGGGGGGGGGGGGGGGGGGGGGGGGGGGGGGGGGGGGGAGGGGGAGGGGTGGTGGTGGTGGTGGTGGATGTGTGTAGGGGGGAGGGGGGGGGAGGTTTTGGATTATGGGGGGGTGGTGGGGGGTTTAAAATTTGGTGAGCGCTGAGGTAGGGGGGTGTGTGATAAAGGGGTGATAAAGGGGTGATAAAGGGGGTGTTTTGGGCGGCGGTTTGAGCGTTGGGTGGTGGGAGTGTTTGGGCGGGAGGAACGTAGAGCTCAAAAAAAGCACTTGTTTTTTTTTTGGATTTGGACGCTTTTGGCGCGCTGCGCGGCAGCAGCAGCACTTGGCGCGCGCCCATTGGCCACGATGACACTGGCGCAGACGCGTGTCGCGTGCGTGCCGAGCCATGGCGCAAAAATAGCGCGGCGTGTGCGCACTTTCACTGGCGCAGCACAACAAACGGCCACTGTAAGGCGGCGCGTTGCGCTTCGCCTTGCGCTTCGCCTTGCGCTTCGCCTTGCGCTTCGCGTTGCGCTTCGCGTTGCGCCACGCCGCGCCACGCCGCGCCACGTTGCGCCGCCGTCGTGCGCGCCGCCTCTCGATCACTTTTCGTTTTGCTTGTTGCGATGCGTCCGTGTCCCATTTGCTCCGCCCGCCCGCCCCGCACAACGCGCCACACACCCACCCCGACACTGCCGGAACATCCAACATCCTTTCCCCTCCACCCCCCCCGCAGCTTTGCCCACTGCCGCGCCTCTTCCTCCCTCCCCCTTCATGTCCCACTCCCCACTTTCTTATGATCGTCGCTCCTTCCGCCTACGCGGCGTCCCTTTCCTCATCCTCTCAGGCTCCGTCCACTACATTCGCCTGCACCCCCGCAACTGGCCAACCGTCTTCCGCTCCTTCCACCAAGCCCACCTCAATACTCTTGAAACCTGTACGTTCAACACCCCCTTCCCTCCTTCCTACATACACCTCCCACCACCACCCCTAACACACACCCCCCCAACAAAGACGTCTTCTGGGGCCACCATCAGCACTCCCTCCACCCCCACTATGACTTCGACGCCTCGCGCGACCTCTTCGCATACATACACGCTGCCGCCCGTGCTGGACTGCACGTCATCCTCCGTCTCGGCCCGTACGTGTGCGCAGAGGTCTCCTACGGCGGATTTCCCTTCCACCTTCGACACGTGCCGCACATCCGTTTTCGCACCTACAACAAGCCCTTCATGCTGCACGTACAAAAATGGGTCCGCTTCCTCGCAGACCAACTGCACCACCGCAAACTGCTCGCCTCCGCCGGCGGCCCCGTCATCCTCGTCCAGTTGGAGAACGAGTACCAAATGATTTCGGACACCTACAACGCCCCCGGAGCTCGCTATCTCCAGTGGATGGCCGATTTGCAGTCCGAGCTCGACTTGCGCGTTCCAGCCATCATGTGCTACGGAGCAGCCAACGGCGTCGTTGAAACCATCAACGCATTCTATGCGCACCACCATATAGACAAACACCGCGCGCAACATCCGCATCAGCCGCCCGTGTGGACTGAGTGTTGGACCGGTTGGTATGACGTGTGGGGCGCTCCGCACCATCGTCGCCCGCTTGCCGACCTCTTGTACGCCGTGGCTCGCTTTTTCGCCGCTGGCGGCGCCGCTATCAACTACTACATGTGGATGGGCGGTACAAACTTTGCATCCACTCCAATGTATCTGCAAGCCACGTCCTACGATTACGACGCCCCCATCGACGAGTTTGCGTTTCAAACTACCAAATCGCGCCACCTCGCCTTGCTTCACTCCGTGCTTACCCACCTTTTTGAGGCCCATTTCCATGCACACCGCCATGCAGATCCCGTTATGCACAACGGCGTCGTCCAGTGGGGGCGTGCCATTTTCGTCTGTAATGACTCAAAGCACCCCAAAACATCATTCGCCCTCCCGTCCGGCAACCGCTATACGCGTCATGTTAAAGCCAACACTGTACACATCTTGGATGCAGACACACAGCACTTGCTGTTTGACACTTCCGCCATTCTTCCACACCTCGTCGTCACCCGCGAATACCTGCACGTCAACACTGCATCGTCCAAGTGGACCCTCCTGCCGGAGCCTGTTCCCACATGGCACTCGCTTCACAACACGGATACACGAAATGTGGTCTCGAGTGAGTTGCCGCGCGAGCAGCTAACTTTGACTGCCGATCAATCCGACTACGCCTTCTACGTAGCGCGCTTTCAGCGCAACTCCACACCCATGCACTCAATCACTCTCCTTTTTGAGGCTGCAGATTTTGCACGCGTGTATATTGACGGCTGCCAAGTTGCCACTTCGCTCCTTCCGCTGTGGGAGGATCGCTGGCGAAACAAGTGGGCCGATTACCCTGACGGCGAACGCGCCAATACACACCATCTCACTGTAGATGACACCTATTCTCAAACTATTGAGTTATGTATCATGACCAACGCACTTGGGCTTGTCAAAGGCGACTGGCAGCTTGGCAACCGTAACATGGTAGAGGAACAAAAGGGATTACTCTCAGATGTCACCATCAATGGCTGGCGCCGAACTTCCGAGTGGTGCAGTGTTGGCAGCTTGGTGGGAGAACAATCGCATTACATGCGGCAAACACACACGTTTCGTGCTGAACAGCTCCAGCTTCAACTGTTCAACGATTTGCCAATGTGGTGCTCTTGTCAACTCCAGGTTAGCAACCCTTCTGACAGCTGGGTGCTGGACCTTACGCCGTTTGGAAAAGGAGTCTTGTGGGTGAATGGTCATCTCATTGGGCGCTTTTGGGACATCAAGGGCACGCGTGGCATTCATGGCTTCTTAAAGGGTTCTCCCATTGTACAAGACCAAATGGGAACGTATACCCAACGATACTACCACATCCCGAACTGGGTCGTACCAGAGGACGTCTCTGAACAGCTAGTGCTGCAAGTGACCATGTTCATTGAGGCTGCCCCGCCGAGCATACCCACTCTAGAGCTCTTAGAAGCCAAGGCAGTTTGTAGTGGCCCAGACGCACAGGAGGGGTAGTATACTATGCAGCAGCCTTACATGTATCAAGAGTACCGGCGCATACAATGTAGCTCTTCGTCCAAATGAAATGTAGTCTTAAGAAGATGTCGGTATCAGTCCACTGTGAACATTTCAAGGGTCGCCCGTTTCTCTAAAGCGCGAACACGAACGAACGCGAACCAGCGCACAAGTACTAAAATGAATAACATCGCACCCTTACAGCGTTCCCCACTGGCGCTAACTCACAAGTCCTTGCGCCTTGCGGAACATAGAACGCCTCGGAAACAGCTTGCCCTTCAAAGGTGCTTTGTCCAATGTTGCCATTTTCCGTTGGCTCCACACGCGAGCCGCATTTGCAGTTCAAAGCTTGCAGAGCGATGTGGCCTGGAACGATGTGGCCTAAAAGGCCATAGCAAACGGGTTGTGGACTCACGTTCTTGCCTTGGGCCCCGCTGTTTCACATGCAAGTGGCATACTTGTAGTAGACTTGTTCACGTTCCCTTTCTCGCTTGGAAGAGAAAACGTCGCGCTGTCCTTCATGTGAAGTGGAGCATACTGGACGAGCATCTCAGAGACAAAATCTCGTAGTGAGATTCAAAACTAATTTGCCATAATTTTGAGCAGCAAGCTGTGTCTCGCATGGAGCAATGGTCCTCGCGGCAGGGGCGGCATAACGGAGTGACGTCTTCAGCACATTGCAATCCGCCGTCCCCTCTCCCTCTTCTCTTCATACGTGACTATCCCTCTGATGGCAGACGAAGTTAACTCGACTATTCCCTGCTTCCTACCACCTCCTCTACTGAATTCGCCGCTCCGGCCAAACCAAACGAACACTGAATATGAGGGCAAGAGTTCTACAGCTCCCCATTGCGTCTCTCATCCAACACCTCAGAATCCACTTCGCACTCTGTTTTCGATCCTAAACCCCTTTAGAGCAGCCCCAGAAACGTCCGGTCCTGATGATTCTGACGGCTTACATGCACGTCTGCGAGCGCGAGCAGAAGATGATGGCGTCAAGGCGCGCCTGGCCGCTCGACGTGACCGCGTGGCAAAACCCTTGCCTGCACCAAAGCGTCGCCGTCGTCCGCCTTCTGAGGCTCCCAGATTAGTCTCAGCGAGAACTCCACAGTACGGAATCCCCGAATCGCGCCTATACGAGCTCGTTAGCGAGGCAACTCGGCGACGAGAGGAAGTCGCTAACAGAGATGTCGTCGCTCTTCTACCGTACGATCTACAGCGCAAGGTGTTCGATGAAATCATTTCCAACAAGGTAAGGAAAGTTTCTGTACATAAGGACAACGGTGTTGTGCCTGAAGAACGACCCGACGCTGGATGGATGAGCGCTGTGTGGGGTTTTGCGGGCAGTGCGGTCAGGTTTGCTACTTTTCGTGATTTTAGGAAGGGCAAGGAAGCAAGCGACGATTCTACGTCAGTTGCGGCTTACGCGGCAGCTGTTGAACACAACAATCGTATGGCCGCCGATGCTGATGTTGGGAATTCTGCTGCTTCAGCATATGCGGCAGCTGCTGCCATTGCCACATCAGCATCCGCCGTAAGTCCAAGCGATGCAGAAGTCGCTGGACTCAAAGCAGCTGTTGCGGCTGCCCGCGCCATTAATAGTGAAGACGAAGCGACTGTGTACCTCGATACCGTTGGCGTGGTACCACTTTTGACAGCAGCCCGCGTCCTGAATGGTGGAGACAAGGCCTCCGCACTTACGGCCTTGGCTAATCTCGCTATTCTCGTTCCCAAATCGCGTTGTGTGATGTTGAAAGCTGATGAACAACTTGTTCGCAACTTGACAAATGTTATTCAAAAGCCAGGCCGCTTTGGCGTTCATGCTGTCGGTGGTCTATGGCACACTGAGGCTGTTGTGAGTGGAACCCACCTCCTCGGTTCTCTAGCTTTAGCGCGAGGTGCGGGACAGGATGCCCGAAAGGTCATGGCGCGAGACAAAGAGCTAATTAGAGGTTTGACAAGACTCGCAGGTGGGTTGAAGAATGGTGAACCTGAGGGAGCCGCCAGAGCCGCGAGGCGAGCTCTCGGGGCACTGGGCGTGAACAAATGGTGGCCCCGAATGCCTGGCCAGCGAGGTTTGCGAATTCTGTGCATAGATGGTGGTGGGACGCGCGCAATAATGGCCTTCGAAACGGTAAGTTTCTATTCCTTGACCTTAAGAATCACATCAAGGTTGTTCTGTTCACTTCTTTTTCTTCATAGATTTGCTAACTTTCTCCTCATCCCCATCTCAATCGCATACCGTAGCTCAAACAGCTTAAGAAAACAACAGGATGTGAAATACATGAGTTGTTTGACATCATAGGCGGCACAAGCACCGGCGCAATCGTAGCCGCTTCCATCGGTATCGTGCATAAAACGGTTGAAGAAGTTGAAGTGTTGTATAGGGACATGATTGGAAAGATTTTTGCAAAGCACCCAGTGAATGGTCCTAAGATGTTGTTGACAAGAGCATACTACGACACCAGCGTGTTGGAATCAACACTAAAGCAGGAATGCGGAAAAGGGATTTTCATAGACTCCATGGCGGAAGAGAACATGAATCGAGTATTTGTTGTGAGCTCAGTCATGTCAAGGAATCCGAAAGAGCTGCATATTTTTCGCAACTATACTTACCCCTTGGGTCACGAAAGCCGCTACGATGGCACTACTGAAGCACAACTATGGGAGGGTCTTAGAGCTTCATCAGCAGCTCCCACGTTCTTTTCAGAAATCCGGGTTGATGGCGAGCTCCATGCGGATGGAGCAATAGTCGCAAACAATCCGACGGCTGTTGCACTACACGAAACAAAATGCATCTATCCCGGTGTTCCTATAGAGCTTGTGGTTTCGCTTGGCAATGGGCTTTCTCCGGCTGCTGTTCAAGAGGAGAAAGAAAAGGGAAAGAAGAATGTTGGCTGGGGTGATGTTGTTGGTTCCATTGTTGCATCAGCTACTGCAACTGAAGTCGTCCATCACGCGATGCAGGATCTGTTCCCTGAAGATAAGTATTTCAGGTTTAATCCTACGACAGAGAATACGCAAATCGACGAGACACACCCAGAAACGCTGGCTACGTTCGTGAAGGAGGCACGCGAGTACATTGCAAAGAACCGTGATGATTTTGACAAAGTTGCTCGCATATTGAGGCCAAAGACTCCTCGCTCACTGTGGAGGCGTTTTCGCGATGCCCTTAGCAAGGAATTGCAAGAGTTACAAAGTGGCAGCGATGACGATCTCTATCTACCTAACTAAGAACATGACTGACCGCATTCAGTATGTTATGCTTGACTTGACATCCGTGCTAACCGTAACTTACTACCAAGGAACCTGAATCCAACACATATTAGTTGATTCCCAGCTGTTCGGGTTGAGTCCATCTCGATAGTCTTCTGAAGGTCTCAGGTATTGCGACATTCGACAATGGTTTCTTCTTCGACCATACGCCGCTGTCATGGGTTCCAGTAGAGAATATTTGCGTGACGCATTTTTGTGGTGTCACAAGTATCCGACTCCATATCAAGGAATCCCCGATACTTCAGGTCTTCTTGACCAATAAAGTGAATAGAAGAACCGGATCTGTAAACCCCGAGGCGCACATGGAATAGGTCATATTATCAGATTGTCCAACGAGTATCATTCCCCCCCCCCCCGCCCCCTCCCCCCCCGCGTATGCGTTGTCCATAACTTGCGCAAAATCGCTTCACCTGTTGAGAACCAACCATGTTTTAGGAACAAGACCATACCCGTCACGACTGCAGACATAATACCACAGAATGAATCGGAGCTCGGCGTGCCGCCTACTGAAATTATTCCGCGACTACTATCAGTCACGAAGAAAAAGCTTTATGTGAAGTGGAAGACGACTGCGCTCCCATCAGAATACCATAGAGCATTCATAATCACAAACAAGATTGCAGGGGTAGCCTTCCAACGGAGAACCTAATTACTGTGGGGAGTCGTTGACGGAAAAGGAAACCAATTTCACGCGAGCTCCTGCACTGCATCCTGAGTCAGGATTCCTGACCGTTAAGATTCTAAGAGTCTGCGGTCTGCCCAACAAAGTTGAGAAAATATACGTGTCCATGCACCTGCACATTCTGTAGAGGAAGTGTCGTTGTGACTTACCCAATTCGCAACACTTGGTCTTTACCAGACAACGGAGGTTATCCCTTGGTACTTCTCAAAGAATACCCTTTCTCCTGATGCATTTCACGTGTTCCTCTGATTCTCATCCACAGAGTTCTCGTCACACTTCGAAAATGAGAAGCCTCACATGCCGTTCGTGAAGGCGCTGGGGTTTCCAATGTGATCCATCACTCACCGCAACCCTAACCCTTCAGGTGGAACTAATCCTCTCAAGATTGTCGGTGTTGACCCCTCATTCCTCTCAGTTCCGTCTTGCGAGTTTCACGTGAACCGCGCAAAGGCTAGATCCATAGGAACCGGTGCAGAACATTGCGCAATCGACAGCCACACACGAAGAGTAGTTAACTACAGTTGCAGTTTGAGATGCGCCAGATTCCATTCTGCCTCGAAATCCGTTGACAGCCGCTTTGTTCGCAGTTCATTATCGGTAACTGGACAATGAATCGGATCTGCGAAAGTATTTGTCGATATAGACTTCGTTCCTGATCCTATTCTTATTTTAAGACAAACAGGTGCAGCGTTCAGAAGTATCTGGAATCTTGCATCAAAAACAAGCGTATTCCTGAAACTGAATGGACCAGGAAAACACCTATACAGGTGGTCTATATACATGAGATGGAACTGATTTCTTTCTTCATGCGGGAGTCTTCACAGGACAGGAATCTCCATCAAAACCTGACAAGTTATCCTTGTTTGATTCATGGAACGAATCATTCTCCAAGTTTCCCAACGCAAGCAGCTCGTTCCGTTCGCAGCTTGGTAGTTGCAAATGAACTGCTGAAGAAGATACAAAGGGAATACCAATAATTCAGAAGGCATGATATGTTTGCCTGATGCACGTAGGGTAAACAGGCTGTTTGAAAGGTATGCGGAGGGGCGCACCTCACTCCGATTATGGCGGGATAACCGTTAGGAGTTCTTCTGTACAGAATCTCCCCGGTTTGCGGTGGAGCAATAACAGAACATGTGTTGCTGCAAAAGGATGTTAGGGTCTTTAGTGAATGTTAATAGATTATGATAATCGTTTCACTGCCGCAAAGACAAAGAACGTGGGCCCAGACGACACGATTACTTGGTCCGACGCAGTTGGGTGTGATGAATGGTTGAGGTCAAATGTCATCGAGTCCAAGTAAGTCACACACTCACACGCATGCACAAGCGCGCGTGCTACAACTGAAGAGCAAGAACAAAACAATCACGGATGAGTAATGAGGTGGAGGGCTTTAAGCTGAAGTTAATCTATATCCATGGTCCATATTCTGAAAATGACAGCCACAACAGATTCGTTACCAGATGCAACCTCTGCCTTGGACGCTAAACACAAGATGAATTAAGGACGTTCTAAAAGGTTACTGATCCCTGTTGTTCAATAGTCAGAGAGGCATGAGCAGAGCATCCCAGGCGCCTTCTTTGAAAGCTGAACGGCGTGCTGTGTTAAAATAGTATCCAAATATGGCGTTGTCTTCTTCATTGCAGTCATCGTCAGTTTCAGCACCAGAGTGTGATACCGTAATTAATTCGGATTCATTCAATACCAATGGTTCACGACGACGTTTCTTTTGCTTTCCCTTCTTCGCGGCAGCTCGCTTCGCTCGACGATGACGGCTGCCACTCGTGTCCAACAGTGCGGTCCAGCGGCAGTTCTGGCTGCAGTAGAGCGCCGATCCCTCACAGATTGAGGAAAGCACGCCGTTGACGTGAAGTGGCCTTAAGCAATTGGCACATTCGGTAATTGGGGTCATATCGCCAAATGGAAGTGGTTGCGGATGTGTTCGGAGAACGTGGAGGTTGGAAGAGTGCACCGGAGTGGAGTGATTTCTGAGCTTTGCAGGAACTGTGCTGGCGGTATGCGCTTCCGTGAATCGCACCCTCTCGCTAGTCATTTGGCGCGACGGAGCTTAGAGAATAGAGTTGTTTAGAATGGGGGCTGGCGGAGAAATGGGAAGCGAGAGAGGGGTTGAAAAGGTGCGACCGCGGTGAGTGGCGACGGGGAAGAGGGATGAAGCGGATAGGGTTTGGTTTAAATGCTGACGACGGCGTGGGGCTTTATCAGTAGTATAGCGAGAGGAGTGCCAAAAGGAGATACATGAATCGTGACGCGACGTGGTGGCTCGTGACGGGGAGAGGTGATTGGTATCTGCCAGCGATAGCGTGGCCGGATACCGTCAGTGGACCGCGCAGTGGACGTTCCAGACTGAACTTCCAATGCACGCGTGGGTCGTCACGCCGCCGCGACGCGTTATAATCCAAGAGCCGCCGCCGTCAATCCATGCGCGTGTGTGACCTCAGCGTCCGCCAATCCTCCTCCCACGCGTGCCGACCGCCCGATTTCGCCCGACTTGGCGTCCACTGCAACCATCTCGATGCGCTGTTGGATTCATTCCCTCTGTGTTGGTATAGAACCGCCAACGAATCAGCCAGTGAATGCAGACAAGCTCCCAGCCCGCCTCGTTCTACTGGCCCCAAGTGCTGTCGTATGCTAATGGGATCGCCCAACGCAACCACAACCGGCACCTTTATCTCTGGCTCGTATAGTGCAGCGATATTGACTTCATGTTACTTCACCGTAAGATTTCTCGTCTGTGATAAGACAGTTAAGGGCAGACCTGTCTGGTCTTTTCTGCACCTAGCTGCCGAGAAAAACCCAGCTTGTCACAGCTGCACCAACCACTCTCCCTGAGCTCTAGTTCTCTCCCGTACCATCGGTACCTGTACTGTTGGAAGCTCGTGCCCGGTCACGGCAGAGACAAACTACTGAGCGTGCGGTTGTGAGTTTGCAGTAACTATTCTCAGTTATTATTAGGGATGTCGCCAAATGTTGCCCGGGGTCTCCAGTTTCCCCTTTCCACCGTTTGCCTATCATTGACCTCTTACTGGTCTCGACAGGTTGCGGCGGATGCCAAATTGCGATGCGGCCGACTCTGTCTGATGACCCAAACGTTTGGTGAACTGAGGAAAATGTGCGTATGTTTGTGGCAAACTATCACTCGTTGCACTAGCCAACACATAATTACTGATTCCCGCTCTCTGGATTCTTGATAACTTGCCATAAGTACGAACTTCGTAGCTATCGTTACGCCAGCAGAATATCAAAGTGTGTAATCGCATTTTTGAGGCGTATCCGTAGAATGGGCGGAGTGACGCAGTCGTGCGGCCCAACGGACATGAGCACGAGCACGTGAAGCCAATCATTCGGCGCCCAAGGGCACCTGCTTTGCCTGCTCTGGGTAGACATAGTACGCGGAGAAACAAAAATGTTCAAATACGCGTTGTCCGCCTAATCTCGTTTTTATCTCTCCACCATACGCGACTGACCACGCCATGCTTATTTCTCACAGCCACGGATCTCTCGCTCCCGAGCATCATGTTTGATGATCAAGCCCCGTTCTGCATGCGACCGTGGCGTCCCTCCTCACACCTTCTCACTTATCTAGTTCCACCGCCACATTTGGTCTCATATGTTATACCGTCCTGCACAGTCTCGCGCCTGCTCTTTTATTCAACCCTTTCCAAACTACGATGAAGCAAAGACGTTCATGGCTCCACTGATACGCATGCCTAGTTGGATATTGGACCATGATCGAGTTTGCTACAGCGATTGGGGAACAGTGCGTTTATAATCCCAGAAGATCCATCATCTCCAGGAATAAGTATCTCGGACAAAAGCTTGGACTACCGAGATTCGAGACGTTGCGCATACCCAACCGCTAACCCTTACCTGTTCGTTCCGCAAACCGACCATTTTTCGATTCATATTGCGTGCGAGAGCGCAATGCTTATTTGAGTCGCCCGCATCTGAGCCGCAGTAATTAGTATCCGTAAAGTATCATATTTTCCAACTCAGCCGCAGTAATTAGTATCCGTAAAGTATCATATTTTCCAACTCCCTCTTAAGACGAAGTCAAGCATACCGCTTGAGGTTTATATGAATACGTTCGCAAGAGTCCTAAAAACGGCCACCTAAGCACTAGATTCGTAGCTCTTGTCGTTGAAATGGAAGGCAGAAAAAAGACCGCCCCCCGTTATTCAGCTGTGTACTTAGAGGGTTAAACCTCGACCAACATCCAAGTGACTGTTCTTCAAAGTTTCTCTATAACCGCAGGGTAAAGATGGTAACTGGTAGCCCAAAACACATTGTCCTAGTGCCTCTTGTCCATGGACAGGATCCTTAATGACTGTGAGGATACCTACAGGGGAACCTTCGTGTTAGTCGATTACAATGTCAACTGAGCTTTTAAAGCCCTCGAGTTTGTTGCAAATTGACCAAAGCGTGGTTCCAACATGCGTGTTGTCCTTCCAAGGATCACAGAACCCCGTCTGTGCACCTTTCTGTCATCCAATTGGTGCATGGAGAAGGTACACTTGTGTGATTCTTAGATAGTTTACACATTCCAACGAGTCCACACTCTCGGGGTGCAAGAACCCTAAGGGTTGAACGATTATTTCGTGACTGACACACTCATGCTTCACACATCGAATTTCATGCATGAGGATGATTACTGGCTGTGCTACCCAGGTATTTTTACTGCATGGATTTGCACGTTCTCATGGACACATCTATCCTGTCAACTGCAGGAAAACTCTCGAGAGCAAGAAGGCACGCATCTGACCTGCGCATTTTAATTCTTCGTTCTGTGAATGTTTTAACATGCACGTCACGTAATCATAAATCACTTTCAATCCCCTTCCATGGTTGGACAGCCACGGTATCGGCTAAAGGGTTAGACCGCTAACCCTTATCCCCCTTAACCCTAGAATGGAATAATGGAATACCAATATCGTTTATGTACAGTTCAATCGAGGGACAAGACAAGGTTCTTGAGGTCAGTCGAAAGCGGTGGTGATGTCGTCTGAGAGATAATTTAGGTCACTGCGCTACAGAGGCACAGAAGGTTGTGTCTACGTTTATTTGTCGTATCCATGAAGGCTACGAGATTCACTTCGTAGCATTAGGGTCTTCTTTCTTCTTCTTCTTCTTGACCCTCTATCCTGACAACCTCATGCAGTGCTGTTGATCCGTGGATGAAGATAACACCTGTTCCCTGTTCCAGCTCTTCTCTGCCTTTAATACGTGCGGTACCAACCTGACAGTGGTTCAACCTATGTTCCCACATAAGCATCCAAAAGATAGCGTGCCATTTTACTACAAAGAATACGAGAAAGCGACACTGGCGAGATACTTTCTTCTCACACGTCCATGGAGTCTTTTTGGACGTATAGTATGCCCATGCGATTTGGGAGAAGATCCGAACGTTGCTTGTATCCCCCTCCTCACTCTCTCCACAACGACATGTATGTTTTCGAGTCACCTCCCCAATCGTCTACGAAGTCGAGTTTCTTCTCCCTGTTTAGAACGAGTTTACATTATGTATTCATGCCCGCATCCTAAGCCTGACTGAAATGTAGACTATCACGGCTTTGAACTCTAGATGTACTAAAGCTAAACCTCACCAAAGGTACCCTCTTGAAAAGATGATCGACAAGCATCTAGCAGTCCAAACACCTGTAGTCCATCAAAAAGTCTCATTGCTTCCTTTTTGCCCTCTTCAACAGGAACAGATCATCGTCCCTATTCGATGCTATTGTCAAAAATACCCACCATCGAATGATGACTACGAAGGTTACGACACAGCAGTATCCAGCTCCACTTGTCAAACCTTCAACTTGGTCGCAAATATCTTCTATCATATGCAGGAGATTGGTCTTGAACAAGAAGTTTAGTTCTGTTGCACTGGAATGGTGTAGTGGAAGTTGCATGTCCTTGCAATCCGCAACACGTACGTGACGCAAGGCTGTCTTTCTCGTTTTCTTTTGTAAGTATTTCCTTGGATCTTTTGCATTTACCGTTCATTGCATGGGACTCAGCCTGGACAGATACGGAGTGCTAATTCATTGTAGTCACATGACCTTTATGTTTTTCATGGGCCCTAAATCTATCATATGATGGTTGCCCTTCAGAGACCAACCCACATTCCTACAGTGCTTTCTTGTTCGACCAGAAACACAAGCTAAAAGCGGAACGTTGTTTGCAGGGGTGTAAACAAGCTGATGGGAAGGTTGTGGGTGGGTGTAGCAGCAAGTTTACAATTGATGGGATCTCTTTGATGGGGTTTCCATCGATTTGCAATCCGGGCAGGAAAACAGCAATCCCCATCATCACTTTGCTGAACCGCAATCCCAATACACATCACCATTATGCAGGATGTTATCAAAGCTACCGAGACTTACTGCACCGCCGTTCCCTCCTTTCTAACAGCCTCGAAGGCCTGTTGCACAACTTCCACATCCCAGAACCGCGCATTATCACGCAAAAACAAAATAGATTCAAACAACTGAGGGCTTGT
Source organism: Gracilariopsis chorda (assembly GCA_003194525.1). Taxonomy (NCBI): domain Eukaryota; phylum Rhodophyta; class Florideophyceae; order Gracilariales; family Gracilariaceae; genus Gracilariopsis; species Gracilariopsis chorda. The sequence goes on along the minus strand of NBIV01000051.1, from coordinate 326,517 downwards.
TCTCATCCGATTGTCCGACAGAACACTACCAGCCATTGACCACAGACGTTCCACCTCAGCCACAGACCCCAGAAAACGTGAACAAAAGACTTGCCTAACGTCAAAGATGAACTTGATGAGCTTTTGTATTGTTATGAAAGGTTAGAACAGCTCTTGAGCTGTTGGGTTTTCGGTAAGCATCTATGAAGAGATGTAGATTGCCAACGGTAAAGTTTTTATGTATCGAGTTCACGGTTCTTTGTACATCGATGTGTGTGTGTGTGTTTATATGAGCTCGCGTCTCTAATTCCAAGACTACGGTAGGGGTTACATTGAGAAGAACTCCTCTCTCTCTAGATACACCAACAGCTTTTCTGGCCATGTCCTTACTATTGATTCGGCGTCAGAGCCCTGCCTCTCTCGGAGAGGCGGGAGCTCTCGACGCCGGGATGCGGCTCTTCGGCGGCATCTAAGAACGAAATGGTCTACACTATTGAGCATGTTGAGCCCATATCCGAGCGGGCAGAAGCATTTCCTATTGTTGAGAAAAGTGGAGACTGGATGTAGCGTCGGAACGTGACCTGTAAATATCTGCGACAGAGCTGTATGCGCCCTCCTTAGAGTCAATACCTTTGATAGTGTCCCTGGGACTTCGCTTACTGGCTCTGTGCTAGTAAGACGGACGCGGGTTCTCTGTTTCACTTCCAGGAAGTCGATCTCTTTCCGGAGCTGCTGCGCTAAGGGGAGACCAAGGCTCTTCCTTGCAAGTTCGTCGGCAGCTTCGTTTTGTGGTAACCCGCAGTGTCCCGGTATGGCTGAAAAGCTGTTGGTCTCCGTGAGAGACCCAATCGCCTGTCCATTTCGCTTCCTTCTTTGGCGGAAGGAAGACGGGTACACCTCGTGAAGGCGGATCGGCTTGTACCCGAGCCAAATGATAGTAGTCACAGGCGGTCTGCATTAATTGTAGGGAAACAAAACAGCATGTGTTGAACAAACTCACTAGTTTGGTCTCACAAAGCGACGGTAAGTACTGTCAACCTTCGCTGTGCTAAACGCAATCTGTCAGGAGTGATACGACATGTACCGTAAGCATCGCACGGAATTAAGAAACCATCCTGCACGTACACTGACTTCCTTACGAAAGAAATCTCTCTTTGAAGGCCAGTACACCCCAGTAAAACATCTTATTCCTAGATGCACCGGTCAAACAGGTAAAACGTACTCGAATCAGGTCTTCGGCAACACCGCCTTGTCACTTAAGGGACACAGTAAACCACGAAGATAACATCAAACTCAGATCCATTGTTATCGGAACTGCCTCCAAAGATTTGACCAATTTGCTCGTCACTCCAAATCCTACTCCAGTGAAGATTGATTGCAATTATCGATCAGATGCCGCGAGCTGACCCATGTCTCCCCAATCTGAAATGTTCGCAGTTGACGAAAGTGTGACTTGCTGACAAAAGAGCCTGGAAAACTGCTCCAAAACAGTTTCACAGCAAATCGCTTGTTTCATGTCACGTCATTGTACCCATTGTGCCTATTAATCTTAGCACATGTGATTAGCGCAACGCCTTCTGGGAGTCGGAATCACGCAGGAGCATCGTTCGTTAGAAGGCAACGACCGGTTCAGCGTCATCGCCACTTTCAACTTCCTCATACCCATCATCATCATCAAAATGCATTCCAGTTTGGTAATCTGCGATCTGATCGATGTCTTCATCATCATCACCTTGATCAGCTGGATTGGGTTCTTGTTCTTCATCTTCGTCTTCAGGGGGGTTGGTGTTGAGTACATCTGGATTCTGAGCGCCTTCTTCACTGCGAAGCTTATCAAACATTCGTTCAGATGACTCCTGTGTTGGAGCCACCTCCGGCAAGACCTTGCGCCTTTTCCGCGGATGAGAATTAGAGCGCAGTGAAGCGGGTAACAATTCGACTGGTAAAACATCCGGTATTACGAAGCATGACTTTGGATCCCAGATAGACGGGCGCGCCAGACGATCGTGACGATCTGCGGAAGCCGTGCCATAAAAGCTTTGAACCGCGCGCAGTTCGGCGTGTAATTCGGATTGTGAGGTTGTTGTGGGGAGTTGAATGGCGAATGGGGAGTCGGCGATAGTAGCTACGACGGCGTTGTTGAGTTCCACTTGACGGCTTTCCGAAGGGGTGAGCTGGAACGGAATGGGCTTTGTAGAAGGCTGAAATACCGGGAAATAGGCGCGAGCTGCATCGGCATTTTGGGCGAGAGAGGCTTTAACGTTGGCGTCATAGTTCGCTAATTCAGCTATACTGTTGCGGATCACCTGCGGAGGGCGCGCGCGCATCTTGCCGCGGCCACGGCCGCGGCGCGGAGGCATAATGGGGAGAGGACGGGCTTGGAGGCCTGCGTTCGCTGTGGGGCCAAAGACACCGCATTGCCCCTCGACCGTCGGTACGGTGAGACTTAGAGACTTAAGAGAGAGCAACTAAGGGTGGCAGCACGGTGGTGAATGCCACTTGTATGACATCGTGATGATCAAGGGCAAGTGTAAACTTTTTTCAAGTGTTACAGTATTAGGCTACCAAAGGTAAAGGGTTACTGTAGCTAGGGCAGATCAGATCAGATTAAGGGTTAGATTGCTACCGCTAGCTAGCTAGAGGTTAGCGAACTGCCAGCGGTTTCTAACCCTTAGCACTAACCCTTAGCACTAACCCTTAGCTGTTTCCCTTGCACAGCACGTGTCCCTGAGCCCGAGTTGGCATCTTACTCGGGAGTCATTCAGTCAGAGGAAGAGACCTCCAGCAGATATGCCGTGCAAGTTACGTCCTGGTGGATTGATGTTGGAGACCAACGTCTTGTGCAAGAGTACAGGCGCAAATTCACCCCAAAGCCTTGTGTTTTCTGTTCCAGGGAGAGAGAGAGAGAGAGATGGTCGCCTTTCTCCGTGCTATTCTCCCTAGTAAGTCCAATCGGCCAAGTCACTTAGCTTTGAATAGGATTTCTCCAACGAGTGAGATAAACCACTTGAAGCTAGTCGCGCGTGCTTGCGTGCATTCACGCGTGCTTTGCTCAGACGATAAAATACTGCCATCACAGAGATGTTATCAATTGATGAAAACAAGAAACACCTGGCCCAAAGATCAATACAAAGGAACTGTAGAAAATGCGTCATGATCTATCTTAAGCAAAGCGAACCTCATACGGATTTGTATTAGAATCAGCCATAGCTCCAGACAATGTCTAGAGCGGAACACGGCTTCGTGCACCCACTGTACAACAAGAGCGCACTCTATGAAAGCGCTCTTTCTGGAATCGCTATCTTCTCTTGGGGGTCTCCTTTCGTTACCACGAGAAGGAATAGTATATCCATCGCGTTGATCAACTGCACACTTGCTGTTCCGAGAAATCGCTGCTCTCGTGGACAAGAATGTGAGCGAACAAGCTTGGAGATAAGCCTCATGGTGTGAGCGTTTGTTGGTAGGAATCAGCAAGTCTTCCAGACATTGGTCGGCGACATTCGCATCGCAGGCATATGTGAAGGTTATGCTTTGCTGTTATGGAATCAAGATTGGTGGGCATTCATTTCAAGTGGATTTCAGACAATGAGGTGTTCAATGTTGTTCATGTCTACGTCTGTATAAGCTGAATGCTAAACATTTGTCGTTTCGTGCAATTAGGCGGCTCAGAGATCCTGCAGGACATCCGAACGGGTTATTCTCTTTCCATCTTTACATTCTATGTGGTTACTAAGCCCTACGGTCAACGCGGGTGAAGTGTGTCAAATGCCGGGTGAGTAGAGCTTCATTTTAGAGAACCTTAATCTCCACATCATCGTGAACACCTTTCAGCAAGAATTCGCCTTCAAAATCGATAACTTTGTTCTTACGGGCTGCCTTGAGAGTGCCAATGATAGCCTCAAAGATATTCCCGCATCGCTCGTCATCGATTAACTTCACAAACTTGACACTACGTAAGAAGATAAGGAGGTTAGATTCGACCGTACAGAACAGAGAGGCGAAATTGCGGAACTTACGATACTTTGCCGTCGGGTCCGACGTCTCCTAGTCTCTTGATTTCTTCGACAAGTTGTTTAACTTCGCCCTGGATGTCCATCATGATGGAAGGTTGTAGTGATTGTGCTTTGACTTTGCTCGAACGCTTGGGTTGCAGACGAAGCTGGGCAAGTCTCAGGATGATCCAAGGGTACGAAGATAGCTACCAAACGGGTTCCTCTACGGCAAGTTGGACATCGACGGAATTTCCCGTTCACAATATGACGCAAATAACGCTGCAGTTCCTGCATCGAAAAAGGCCACGTAATTGCTCATCTGGCTGAGACGGGTTCGTCGGGACCGTTAATTGGCCTGTTGGTGTCAGCACAGGCTCCACGAACCAGTTCGGCGGCCAACTTCGGCCGTTCAAACTCAAAAATTCGGCACAGCTACACGTACAGATATCATTTTTGAAAACTGTGTCCCTGACATCAGAGAGATGACAATAATAATGGCATGCTCCTTTGAACCAAAAAAAAGCATTCTTCGTCCCTGTAGTGTCAATACACCCTCCGAAGGTCATAAGTGCCCTGCAGCCTCTCCCAGAGCGACTGACAGCAATCACGCGATAGTCCTTGCCAGGAACGCATTGCCAGGCCTCTTTCGAATCAGAGAGTTCCGAATTGTCCGAATCCGAGCCTGAAAAAAAATAAAAGTTTGGCGAGCCAATCACCATACTGAACTACTATTTTTTGGGTTCTGTATCTGTTAATTCTTTGGGAGCGAAAGGGTTAATTCACGGAAAAAACGTCACCCGTGCATATCGAATCTCAAAAGGTTCATTTGAACATGCACGTCCTTTAACGTGGCGTACGCGGAACCGTACACACTCCTTTCTCTGCGGCTCTGCGGAACCATGTGAGCTATGAGCCTTCTCCCATCGCTTTTCTTACTCACAATTCTGGTTGAAATTTCGTCCTCAGAACAGCCATCCGTCGGCATCAACATCACTTCTAGATGGGGAGGGAGAGAACTGTCCACAACAACAAAAGCTAGCTCTCCACTCGCTTTTGTTATCTGCCGCACGAGAACACCATCGAGCGGCACAGCGGTATCTGCGTCAAGTACCTCTTTCACATTCTTGTCACAAGACCTAATTCTTTCGATTGTCGTCAAGTAGCAAGCTCTTCCTAGCGAAGTCTCAGTGTGGGTGACACCAAGAACGCAAGCCAGCGCAAGCACCTCTCGAATAACCCACGCTTTGTCCATGGGACCCGCGCAAGAGCGATACACTGTATCGATCAAACCGCCTACGGAAAGATTTCCGTTGCCATCGCCGGCTTGCTTGATCAATGACTTCTTCAGCTGTACGCTAAGTCTTCCAGAGCTAAACTTTAGCAAATCCCCCGTACCTTCTTTATCTGCTCGAATGATTTCTTCAACTACGTCGTGATTCTGAGCATTTGCCCACAACACACACGCAACTAGAACACTTACCGCAGAAGTCAGATCGGCTTCAGCCCCCACTTGCAGTCGAGTGTATCTGATGTTGAGCAACTCCTCAACCTTTGGCACTACAATCACTACCTTGTACAACGGTAGATAGAATCCCTTCTCGCGTGCACTGTCAAACTCCTGCGGCACGTCCTTACGTAAACGTGCATATGTAAGCTGCTTCGCTCTTTCGCTCGTTAGCAACTTTCCTTTCGCGATCCGGTCTAGCCACATAGAGCCTGACATGTTCCTAACCTCGCGCTTCTTTGATCCTTTTGTGTAATTCTCCTGTACCTCAGTTACCCGACGGCTCATTGCATTCATCAATTTCTCTTCTATATCATGCATGGAACCTGTCGGAAAAAGGTTTGCCAACTCTACGGCGCCGGTTCTGTGCTGGTGCCCATCAAATGTCGAGTCCACGCTGCCTTCCATGAGCGATTCCAACAGTTTGAGTGCAGCATCCCTGCGTGAGTACAGGTAGTCTGGAGTATCAAGCTCTTTCCTAGCTTCCCTGAGAGTTAGTCCAGTCCGAATTGTGTCTTGGGGTGCCGGTTGAGAATAAATCTCAGCCGCTATGCTCAGTGCCCTCGAAATACTAGTCAGCCACCTTCTCAACTGAATGAGAGTTGAAAACTTATATTTGTCGTTTAGCAGTCCGGCGTCTGTTGCAACATTGAATCCTTTGCGACGATCTATCTGGGCCATGTCCTCTCGTCTTGAGCAAGCCTGCAATAACGACAGAGTAATGGATTCAACATCTACAACTCCAAGAGATTTGAGACAGTCGGCGGCCATAGAGGCGAAAATAGAAATGAGCATATTCTCAGGCGCCGGCATGTCTTCGGGTTGGCAAGTAGCCTGTACTCCTGTCGAATTCGCTCTCACGACCTGCGCAACTCCAACTTTGTCTTCATAATATGCTAAGATCTCACGGTCTCCAAACTGCAGGGCGAGGATTTTGCGCTTTGACTGCAAGGCGTCGGTAGAGTCAAATGTTGTGTTATTGTGCATGTCGGGAATAGCCGAGTAAGTTCGCTGAGCCGTAAAGAGACCAGGGTGTCTAGATCCCAGCCGGGATATGTAAGAAAGCGCATGCGTGCTTCGATGTCCTGAAATTGAGCTACTCGCTCGACGGACAGACTCGGCAAGCTCCTCTTCATTATCGTCAACGCAAGCGCGCAAAAGCATGTGAAACTTTTGTTCGGAACCGGTGATCTCATCGCATTCAGCAATTGCATCCGCTAGTTGAGCCTCTGGCCCGAAATAAGCCTTGGCAAAACGGTCCAACTCGCCGCCGACCAGAAACCACTCTTTGAAGTACATTTTGGCCATGGAGGCCCCAAATTCAGTCACGACGGCTTCGTTCATTATTGATTGTACCTCGAGGTCAGATAAGCAGTCAAGCCTGGGGACTGCGATGCTGGACTTCTCTCCGTCATTGGGGTACATGGTACGTAGCAGTTGAGTGTACCTGAGCTCGTCCCTGACACCCAACTTCACGTCTCCCACGACTCTCGTAGTTCTTACAAGTTTCCTTCCCACCTCTCGCGGATTCGGGAAAAGCTTTCTCCCATCTGAGATTCTGCGGTTGATAACGTCGGTCACGAGGCCGATCAACTCCGTTGCAACCATTTTGTTTTCGGCAAGAGTGCTTGCTGGCGAACTTGTATCAACGTGAAGAGTGCGGTCGGTCGTGTATGCGGACAAGAGTGAAGAGGAATTAGTGGGGGCATAGAAGACCTTGGTAGTCTACTTCCATGACATGCCATCAGGGCCGTTGCGAACAAGCCTGATCGATGGCATGATAGGCCAATCTTGCCTTCTCATTGGCCAGTTTCGGAAATTCTTAAACTGGTCCTGCTGGGGTTTGGTGAATCTACTTTATGCCGCATAGGTACAAGAAACAGCCAATCAGAAGCTGATAACCTCAAATCACCAGATCTTCCAGACGCCCAGAAACCTCAAACATTGTTGAGGTTTCCCCATCCACCAATTCCATGCATAATGTGAGCGTCATGTTGCACGCTTTCACGATACCAGACAACAACAGTCCGTTTTGTACCCTTATTTGCGGGAGACTAGATCGGAAATAGATTCGTAGCTACGGAGTACCAGCACTGGCGTGCAATGCCAATATATAGTAGATCAAAGAAGTATAATAGCAACGTGAGCGCTTTAGTGACAGGCCCAATCAATTCACGGCTTCAATTAAGGCAAAGTAGAAGCAGATGATGATAAAAGCATACACAGCACAGCGGCTCAAGTGTAGCGGTAGAGAAGAAAATAGGTAACAACAGATCTGCAACCTAAATCTTAGGCTTAACGCAACATAAATACCAAACTTTTCACTTAACACGAATGAAAGAGACCTAAATCCTATTTCATGGCCTGCAGCAAGCTTAGTAACGTTTCCGACTAATAATTGAGATCCAGATGATGATATGTTGTTTTCTTTAGTATTTGGACTGATCTCGTAACAAATAGAGGCAGTTGAGCGCTCAAAATGAGCAAAACACAATATTACACAGTTATGGAGGAAAAGTGGGGCAGAGTAGTGTTCAACGAAAAGAGGAGCAAACAGCTCTAAGAGATCGTAAGGGTAGCCAAATGGGGAAGAGATGGCCTGGCCTGAGTCGGCTTGGAGGCCGCAAAACCTGGAATTATATAGACAATTGTTCTATATACATACCCTCTAGTTTTTCATACAAGGTCTAAGCAACAACTCATAATTACCAGTTTTGGGACGCATACTTGCGATAACAGACAAGCTGGGCAAAAGTTGTTGCACCTGTCACGGTATTTTTGTTGCTATATAATATCTGACGGTGGCACAAGTTGATTCCAACAAAATCGTTCCAGCCACCGTAGTATGTCCAAACCACACGCAATTGCTATTATTAGTTAGACGACTCCAGCTTGTCGAGCCATTTGGATCAAAACTGTCATTTAGTAGAGATGGAAGGCGAAGAATAACTTTGTACTCCAGCGCCTGTTCATACCGCTGAAGATGATCACGAGGGTTACCCACTAAAAATTAAGGGTTTCGGATGATCCAAAGACTTACTAATAGACTTCGAGGACATATTAGTGCTCATTACCGAGAATGAAACAACAGTAACGGCCAGAGCTAGGAATATCAATGATATCATCGCCCAGGTAACCAGTTTATGTAGTGCAATCCGCGAAAGCGGGGAGAACCAGCTGCGACGGCGGAAAGACAAGTCAAGGTGTTTAGCCTTGCTCCCTTAAGAAGGGTAACTCAGATACTGAGCTCTCCGATGAGGTCAGCGTGAACCGGGTGTAAATCCGGGTGATCCGGTCCGGCAATACCGACGGAGGGCGGGTGTGTAAACCCAGAAGTTGGGAATAATCCGTGTATACGGCAAATCTCCAGGGACAAAAAGGAGGGAGGTCGGCGCAAGGTATGTGTGCGAGTGCCGGCCGGTGACAGTGGCGAAGAATCCCGAGACCACGGGCGAAACCTGGCGTACAGGGCGGAGAAGAAAGATCCGTATGGGCGGTCTGAAACTGTAGAACGAATCACCAACAAATAATAAATATACCGTATGCTACGGGCAGTCACTCCTCAGTGTGCAAGGGGGATGAATACTCCGGGATCAATGGAGACACTCTCCTATAGTGGAGTCGTAGTCTCTCACCAGCGGAAAAGTATTCAGAGCCAAGTCCCTTGTTGGGTTTTACTGTGTGGGGGTAGCGGCGCCAGCCGTTACTTATACAGGTTCGCCGACAATGCTACAGTCGGAAATTATCTAAAATATCTACTATCCGGCACACCGGTTACCAGCACTCCATGTGGGCCCTGTGGCACTTCAGATGGCACCCACTGTGTCCGGCGGCTCGCTGCACACGTGTGCGGGATTGCTTACCCTTCCTAGGGAAATCCCTCTAATGGGCTATCGGCCCATGCCGACTCATATACCTCCGTGACAATACGGCTTACCAATGCGTTGGATATGAAAAACCACTTCGTTTGAATCCCCTTGCGGGGCCATTGCACTACAGTTTATTTGTGCACGGGCTACTCCATGGGTTAGTATTTTCTTCAAATTGTCACTGCCGCGGAAATGCTGCTCCTATTCCCCTCCCACTTTTCATCATGAAAGCTCGTTTAGACATGTAAATACTTGATTTTGGGTGAAATCCGGTTCGCTTAGTTGAATTATTTATGCCTAATGGCGATGAATGTCACAGCAGTCCTAATCAGCAGCAGTAGTATCGGCAACAAAAGTATTGCTGACCAAGCTCGAGAAGATGGGGCTGCCGTTGGTGGTAATGGACGGGTCGAGGTATTATATGGGCGGCACGGCAAGGGTGTCCGGTGTCGGCGAGATTAAGGTGGCGGTGCGACGACGCGACTACGCCGAGATGATGAATGTAGCGGAGCGGCGGAGACGCACTGTGTGAACTGCAGCAAGTCGGAGAGCTTTGCGTCTGTGTGAAAGACGCGCCACAGCCCGCGAACGGGCGGGCCATCCGACGCGACGAGGTTGATGGCGTGGCGGTGCGCGGCCAACGTGGGCGGGTTGCTGGCTGTGATTAGAGTGGAATGAAATGGAGGGGGGCGTGGTCCTGAAAAGGTATTGCATCTTATACGGACTCCCTCTGCCTCCTAACTTAGGCCAACACAAAAGAAAGAAAAGGGGTGGAACTACCTCACACATATTTCCATGTAGTCCCTGTAGGGCAAAGAGTTCGTGGGAGGCTTTCGCATGATGCGACTAATATACATGAGTTCCGCACCGCGGTGTATTAGCTCGATACATGAATACGAGGTCAATTACTCGCTATCGAGGCTAGTTGCACATTGTTTAATGTTTATTAGTTCACTTTCCACTTTGGCACTCTTAGCACACGTTTATTGGTGCTTGCGCCTAATATTTAGGAATAGTTCTAATTTTAATTAGCTGTTCTAAGAATGACCGCTTGACAGTGGGCATGCACCACTAATACTTTGGTGTGCAGCCGCATTACTTCGAGGGAAGGTAAACACAACAACCGAGTGTTTGGCTCTGACTCAGGAACACCTGGTACTTGGCAAACTTCATTGGAGGGCCAACTCTTGGTTCGGGAATATTTTTTCCACCTCGCCACATCTCGAACCGCACACCGCGTCGTCATTGCTATCCGCATTGCGTGTACTTAACCCTTACTTATATCTCCCTTATACAGGTAACACTATCGTATTTACCGGTGTTCCTTTTTGTTTTCATTCACTGTCTCGCGACGGCATTTACCATACACCTGAATGCCCGTCGTGACGGTGATTCTCGGAGTTAGGCCCGACTAGCGCGCCCACATCAGGTAGTTCTGTTTACTTTTGCCACCCTACCGAGGAGGATCTCGAACCCCCTCGTGCGTTTTTCCTCTTTTCTAGGTATTGCACCACAGTCCCACCGATTTTCGCTACACACACATATTCTCAGGTACCCCCACCCTTTTTTTCTTTTGTGTTGCCCTAATTGGGGAGGGGAAGTGAGTCCGTTTGAGATGCATTCTCATTTCAGGACCACCTTCACCTCCATTTGGCTCCACTAGAAACACCGCTTGCAGCACGCCCAGGTTGACCACACACCGCCACGCTATGGACCTCGTCGTGTTGGACGGCACTCCCGTTCGCGCGGGTTCGCGCGTCTTTCACACCGCCACCCCGCTGCATCTGCGCCCGCTCTTCTTCTCATCGCACAACCTCCCGCTACGAGCCGCCACACACAACGTTCCCACGCGCGCCGTGCTTCCGCTCCTGCGCTTCCCGGATTCCATCGCCTCGCGTTGCTCCGCTTCCGTGGTGGTACGAGTTTCAGAACCACATCGACGAGCTTAGGGGTGAGCCCGTCGAGCCCGTGCCAGCCACCATGGCGCGCTTCAACGCCTTTTTCTCGCGCCTCATTCTTATTGTGCACCACGCCGAACACCACCCCCCAGAGGGCACCCTGTTCACACGTCAGCACGGTGCCTGCACGCTGTTGCGCGCCTGCTCCACCACTCTGACCGCGTTGGCGCTGCGGCAACCCGCGCCGGAATGCCCACTAGCCCCGCACCGCCACCTTAGCCTCCCCGTTGCCTCCAGAAACCCTCGCTGAGCCACCCATATATTACCTCTACCCGTCCACTACCACCAGCGGCAGCCTTATCTTCTCCATCTTGGTCGGCATTACTTTTGGGGCCAATACTACTGCTGCTGATTAGGACTGCTGCGACAGTCATCGCCATTATGCATAAATAATTCAACTAAACGAACCGGATTTCACGCAAAATCAAGTATTTACTTGTCTAAACGAGAGTTCGTGATGAAAAGAGGGAGGGGAATAAGAGCAGCATTTCCGCGGCAGTGACAGTTTGAAGAAAATACTAACCAATGGAGTAGCCCGTGCACAAATAAACTGGGTACCTGGGCAATGATATCATTGATCTCCCTAGCTCTGGTCTTTATTTTCGCTTCTTTCTCCGTAATGAGAAGTAATATGTCCTCGAATGCTACTAGTAAGTCTTTGGACCATCTTCAATCCTAAATACATAATGGGTAACTGTGGGCGCCCTCACAAAACAGTGACGCAGGGGAACCAAACTAAGCAAAAAAGTAGGCTGGAAAGGGTGTCCTCGTAGCTGAAAGGCCCTTAGAGATGAAAATGATAACCAATAAGTACGAGCAAATGGAAATGCATGGACCAAAAAGACTCAACCTTCTAAGCAAATATGAAAACAAAAGCAGAACAAGAGTCTCAATCCCAGAAAACTTCTTCAAAACTTCTTGAAACAGCGCGCGAACAAAGACTTATGTCAATGGCAACTAGGAGTCAGACTTCCGGCTTCCGGTCAGACACTACAGATGTGAAGCGATCTCTGCAGCCTACCTACTTCTGCGCTAACCAGAAGCAGACGCGTACAATCCTTACAGGGCTTCCAATGGAGAGCTACTCACAGCGTGATATTCTTTCACTCTGTACCCAATCTGGCCTTTGCAGGAAAGGTTGCACGGCACGTCACCTGTGGACAGCTTCCCGGCCAGCCTTCCGTCCGGAAATCACCATGTCTTTTGACCGACAACGTTATCCGAGCAAAGCTCCGGTGAGGCTCACAGACTGCAAAAGCACGTTTGGTACAAACTGCTCGTCTCCTGTCCACGCTTGGAGCGCTTCAACGGGTCTTAGCCACAGCAGTTCCCCACCCTAATTATGCACCTAGCGGCAAACGCCTCACTAGATGAAAATGATGGTTGAATGGATGATAGAATGAATACAAACGGTTGGGTGGTGAGGTTTGTGTTTGTATGTGATGATGTTTTGAGTCCAGACCGAAGGCCAGGCGTCAAATTGCCCTTTTATAGCGTCTAAAAGCACTTAAATCAACGCAAAAATGCACTACTACTTTCTACTTACTCAAGTGTGCGTCTAGGTTACTCCATTGGCTTCTCGCCGCCTCTGGTGCTGCACACAAACCAATAAAACTCCGTCTCCTGACTCCAGAGTCAATGAAATACAGTAGCACTGGTGGGCCAGAGAGGATAAGAATGCTCTAGGAGCTGTTGGAACACTCTACACGTGTGTTACAGTAGTACCAGAACACTCTACACGTTTTGCAACCAACAGTAACCCTCTTGATGATCTTGAGCGGTATGAACTGACGCTGGAGTACAAAGTTCTTCTTCGGCTTCTATCTCTACTAAATCACAGTGCTGAACCGAATAACGCGACAAGCAGGAATCGTCTGAGACCTCTCGAATAGTGACAGTTCCGTCAATTTTGGACATACTGGGGTGGTTAGAACGATGTTGCTGGAATCACCTGGTGCCCTCAGGAGATATTTTATAGACACAAAAGTACCCTCAGAAGGACTGTACCTTCGCCAAGCTGGTTTGTCATGGCAGAGAAATCTCCCATGACTGGCTGTTGTGGGTTGTTGCTTAGACCTAGTATGCAGAACTAGAGATTATGCGCCTAGCCTAATTGTCTAAGAAAGCCCGCAGTCGGCGGCCTCCAAACCAACTCGGGCCATACCGCTTCTCTTCCCTTTGGCGACCCCCACCTTCTCTCAGAGCTGTCTGCTCCTCCTTGCCCCCAGCACCATGCTACCCTACTTTCTCTCCATAACTGTGGAGCTCGGTCTCTTGCACATTGTGAGAGACTAGGCTGGCCCGATTTGTTATGAGACCAGCCCTCGTATTCATCACAACTACATAGCGTCTGCCGGACATCAAGTGTTGGTCGTGCATGCTACCACGTTTGTCCCAAGCCAAGCACAAAACCTAAGGTCTTGGTCGTGCGTATTCGGTGAAGACGTTCGTATCCATATTTCATTAGGCCTAACTTTTTGGTCGCGCATCTGTTGTCACCGCGGTCGTTCTCCACCGCTACTAATGTGCCGCTATCCTGTGTATGCTTCTATCATCATCTATTTCTTTCTTGCCTTATTCGGAGCCGTGGATTTCTTGCGCCTGTCACTGCAGTTCTCACGTTGCTATTAATCTTTTTCGGTCTACTATCTATTAGAATTGCGAGGCGTTGCTGGTACTCTCGAGGTACCAATCTCTTTCCGGTCTAATCTCCGCAAAGAATGATAAAAGAAAGGGCTGTTATCGTCCGGTTTCGTGAAATAGTGCAACTTGACGCTCACACATATAACCTCATTTCAACACATGAATATCCTCCAAAAGTGCATATCAGTTTTATAAACCTAGCAGTACTGCACCTTTTCAAACTTCAGTGCTGTTTTTGCGATGAATATGCAAACATCTGCTTGATCTTGAAACAAAAAACTACAAGACAACGTTTCGACGCTCAATTACGCTTATTGTTACCAATTCTCAACTCGTCACCCCATCCTTCCTATCTTGCGTTTCCCATTGCGCCACTTAGTTTCATCGCCTTCGAGCCAAACACCGCACCTCACGCGTCGCCATGCTCTTATATCTCTCTGGGTCTACATCGTAACGCAGCACATGCCCCGCATCTCACGCACTGCCGTGCCACCGCACACCTTTGCCACCCCGCCGTCGCGCAGGAACAGCCACCGCGCTATCGCGTCGTCATCAATCGGCATCTTCTTCTGTAGTTCAGCACCGGCATTTTTTCTGCCTTGCCGGTAAATAACTTAACTAAGACGGTTCAGATACGTTCACCACATTTACTTGCGCTGCACTGTGACCGTCGCACTACTTTAATGTTCTCATTCATGATGCTTTACAACACTGCGCGCTCTCACTGATTTCTTTCGAACAAAACCATTTTGTCTTCAACCTTGTACATTATAACGCTTCACATCACTGTGCGTTCTCACTGCATCCTTTTTCGTCCCGTTTTCATGCCCATTTCCATTTTTTTCCCAAATCACTTCCTATTTTGTCAAAACCGTCGACCAAGAAGGACAAACCCACTCCGATCTTTGCTTTGTCACCGATCTGCTTCAGTTTCTTTTCTCCGCAGTAAATGCTTCCTTCTGGTTCACCTTTTTTGATGTGTTTTTGGATCTTATTTATTCCAAATACCTTCCATAGTCACTGCTGAGCTGTACGCTCACATCTTCCGACTCACTCTACGCACAATTTTTGTGTTTCTCTTTCGGTTTGAAGAATGAAGTTAAGACTAGTTGTCTTATTTGCACCAGATCTTGGATTTCAATCTTTTAGGGCACTTGAATTATCGTGACTACGATCTGAGCATGTTTTTGCTGGCATCTGAAAGAACATGGGATTTGATTTCAGTCTATTTTAAGGTTTGCTCTCTTCAACGGTCCAACGCTGCTCAAAGCTTTTCGGACTGCGCCATTTGTGGCTCCACAAGAGAACCCAGCAGCCTCTGGTCTTTTATCTGAAGTTTTCTTGCGTTTAATACTTTCATGGAACCCGCAACGTCGTTTTTGGGACGTCTTTCGACGTCCACTGGGGTTTTTAATTGTTCGAGGATCGAATGATTTCAAGGATTCGGTTGATTGAAAGCGATTTATCGCGGCAATAAGAATTTGTGACTCATGAATGAGGGGAGATAAACCTGCATTCAAAGCGTTCGAACCCGTTCTCATGTACATTTCTAACCCACTTAGAGCGTTTTTGCCTGTTAGTGCAGCAACATTGTACATTTGCTTACAGAATCCATTAGAAATCGCCCATGATGTTAATTTCTCGAGCTTTTTCCTATATGATATTTCTGTGCTCGCTGGCGGTCGCTTGGTGGTTTCTTAGTGGAGTGCATCAACGGGGTGGGCTCCGAGCTGCTTCTTTCATTCATGCCTTCCTCACGCCGCCCAACCACCGTTCTGAAAGCAGCAATGGTTTTTATGGACCTGAAGTGCAACGCCGTCATGCAGGTATTTTTGGCACTTGGTTGATTTCCCGAATGCTTCGGTAATGTAGCCTCTGCATGAACTAAGACCACTAATAGTGTATTGGGCACTTGGGGGACGGAAGAGTAAGTTGGCGGTTGGCCACAATAGTGGGCATGAACCAGCAGTGTTGAGTCATTTTAGTTAAATTCATTTGTTATTTTACACCTACTTCTGGGATGGTTCGTACATATTGCACCGTCGAGGTGCCGTTGCACCAGTACAACTTACCGAGGACAGGACCCCAACCTGCATAGTTGGCTCTAGACCTTGCCGCCTTCGAGTGCTCTCCACCTCTCCTTCGAGCGTACGGAAAGTCTATCCCCCGGCCCGTCTAAATAACCCTAGTATTAAGACTGTTATTTTAACTGCTTTGGTGTTCGCCTTTGTATAAGGGTTACTTACCAGCACTGCCGTTTAATACCGTCACTACTTGTGGCATCCGGAGCATTAGGGGTTCCGAGGCACACTTTTTGCCTAAGTCGCTGACGACGATTCATACCACGACCTTAATTTCGAGCAACCGGGGGGTATCCATATGGGCTATTGGTGGGTGCACTGGGTGATGCCGTTCGTATATGGATTATACAACAAATTTGGTTGTTGCACAGTAGGTGCTTTCCACGGCGCACACGCCTATAATACCTTGATATTTTATGATTAGCAGTACCTAGGAGCGGCTGTCCGTGCGGTACTTAGTCGCCGACGCTTGGACCTTCTCAGAAAACTGGGATAATGAGGGCATGAGACCAAGTCCCTACTCTTGGATCCTTACTTGGATTTCCGAAACTAGTGCATGACTTGCGACTTCCCCCGCCCTTCTTAGCGCATCACTCGCCAACCGCTTACCCGTGATTACACGTTCCATCGCGCCTCTCTGTTCGGGGTATCTATAGGGCACTCGCCTCCGAAAGCAGTACCCCTTCATATAGGGTTTTTGTGCGGATCACCGCCAGCTACTGAGTCCCTCCAGGGAAGTATTGGTGATACCACAATACTCTCGTGACCCATTTCCGCATTTCGTTCTTCCGTATACAGGGTGGCTTTCCCGATGCCCGTGGTCCGTGTTTGTGCGTGCCACTTGGATGGAACCCTTACCTCTCTCGAAAAGACTCACTCACATACAACGCTCTTGCAGATACCCGATTCCTGCCTCAACCTCCAAGTTGCGATGGCGCAAGTTGCGACGAGCAGCCAAGGCCTTACAACTCAACATAGTGTGCCACCTCTGGGAGGGCTCTACCCAACTTGGTTCAGCTCTAACAAGGAGATATCTGGAACATCTTTCGGTACTCGTCCGCTCATGGACATTGCACCACAAAGTGGTCTCCTGAGGCATAATCGGTTTTGCGTTTTGTTCCTCCTTTCCAGGTTTTGTTTCTTTTGTTCGTTTTCCCGACGTACCGTCATTTCCGTGTATTAAAGAATCGCCCTTATGCCTTGAAAGCCCTCCACTGGGGAGCTTGCGATCACGCGCAGCCCCTTTCTGTCGTGCAGCCCCTGAGAACCGGCGAGGACACACAGAGGTGTTCGGGGCCTCTCTGCCTATTGCGTTAGAACAGACGGGAGAGCCCCTCTCAGGTTGATCGCACGAGCCGGGTGTAATTCCGGGGATCACCGTCACAGCGGGTATAGAGAGGGCTAGGTAACAGAAGTCGCGCGAGGCGGTAGAGAACACGACATGGTGGGTATAGGACGTTGCCACGGCGGTAGGTAAGCAAACGATAGTGGCGGGAGCCACGAGGGCGGAGACTAGCAACGGAAGTAGGCAGCCACAGGTGGGGCTGACACTGATATACCGGGTGGCAATACCTGTAGAACAGTAAGCCAAATGAAAAGGGAAAACACTAGGAATACCACGCAGAATGCGGATGTAGTGCTGTACATGCTGCGAGGCAGATAACTAAACCTCCACAATCCAGCGACTTTTCGCGAGGAGGATATCACTCACCAGAGGTGCGTCGTTAGAGCCGAACACTCGGTTATTTCTTCTGCTTCCCCCAAGGTTGGGCCGAGCCCTCCCGCTCAAATAGTGGGGGTCAGCCACTATGCAGTGGTTTATAATAATACTATCTAACATATTAATTAAACATTACAATTACCCCAAAATTGGGTGCAACACCCATCCACGTGTGCAGGCAGCCGTCAATGCTGTTAATTTCATAACCAATTAGTCAACCATACAATTCACCAGTAAATGGGTCGAAAATGTCCTCTTCATTAATAGAGTGAGCTACCACCTCCCGGCGGTTAACTCCAGTATATGATCCGTAATAACTACAAAGTGTCCGTGAACGCGTTGCACTACACCTTCTTCCCCCGTGAGGCGCAACAACGACCTGCAAGCGCGTGACTCCCTTCCTCTCCAAAGTGGCTAAAGACCCACCTGCAATTGCAGATCCTCAATCTCCTCCTTGTTCTCCACTGCTCGTGACGAGTGAGACCTCCACTCATTAAGCGGCAGTACTACCTCAGATCCGTAGAGTGCAATAGCAACCTCCGGCGAGTACTCCCTCCCCATGCTCTTCAAGAGCGATGAATAACCCCAATCACTCCACCGCCTAGTGGGAGTCAGCAACCGGTCTTTGGCGGCTTCGGTCAACCCGTGGGGCAGTCTTCTTCGAACCTTTCGTCTGCAGGTCAACCAAATGCGCAGCACCAGTGGATAGCGCCACCGCCTGCGGCTGTGGCGATGATGATCCCGAATGCGGGTACATGGGCCCCGTACGACGAGCTGGAGGCGGTGGATCCTCGTTCCTGTCCAACACCGTTCTTACAGGCTCCGTGGTTCCACCCTCAAGGTGTAACGAGGCAAACCCTCATTGAGGCGTATGCTGACAGCAGTGGTCACTTGCCGGGAGGCGTACACGTTTGGATGACGGCGACTTTCGACTGGCGTTACTGGACTACCGTGCTGAGCCATGCGCTAGTCCACCGACGTGGTGATTCTCACAACGACGCCAGAGCGGAGATGGTTTGCATCGAGCACCTGCAAATGTACTGAACATAGTCGGAGCGACCAATCCCCACGTAGTTCCGGTTTCATGTGGCCTTCTACCGAGCTCTTGGCGAGATCCAATATGGAGAGAATCTTGCCCGGCTTGCCGGAGTGGTTGAACGTTACCAAAACATGACATCTCACCAAGATCTCCTGTGTTGGGCCCGTCCGCTGCTGCGTACCGAACTCTGCTACCTTCCTCGCCAACCACGGTTGGACGTCCCTCAGAATATGATCCGTTCCCAAATGCGTGCTCGCTCCCGATGGGGATACTTGGTGCCATGTCAGAACACGAAAGCAAACCCGATTTGGCTGGGCCCCATGAGTGGAAGGAACGTCCCGCTGCCCTTCGTTTGGCCCTCGTTCGAGGTGTGCCGTGGTTGCTACGTTGAGCTTCCGTTTTGCTGTGGTACAACCACTAGGGGCGCGAGGCCACTCGGTAGCGATGTGGATGTCCACGAATTACCCTGATAATAGGGGTGCCGCTTGCGGCGGCAAGGCCTAGGGGTGCTTCTGTCCGGGTAACCGGGGTTCGGTCGCGTGAGCACGGGTGTAGCACGGGAATCCGTGTGGGGTGGAAGCTTAGCGGGAGACCGCAAGTTATAACTAGTCCGGAGGTCCGGTTAAGGCTCCAGGAACTAGGAACTTGGGTTCCGTGCCCGATGATCTTCCAGTTTACTGAGGTGCGACCCTTCTCGTCACTAAGTACTGCGGAGTGCCGCACTAGCTACAGTAAATAATATTAGAAATATCTAGATAATTCTAAGTAGATGGCCCGTGGCCAGCACCTACTGTGCACATCCCAAATAAAGTGGAAATCCACGTATGAACCGCACCCGCTCGTGCATCGCTCAGTGTCCTCTTGTGACAACCCTCGGGTTACCGAAAACACGTGTGACGTATGAACCGTCGCGTATCGACTTGGTGATTTCCGCACCTCGGATGACCGGGTTACTCCTTACATCACATTTGCGTGACATACATTGGCCGTCGCCTGACAGTGAACCCGTTCACGGGGTCGTGGGCCGTGGTGATGACGTAGTGGGCTGCGTGAACAGCGGTGGTCTTCCTTCATGAGGTGTACGACCAGTATATACTGTGGTATCTTCCCCCGCCGTTGCGGTAATCAATCCGAGACTTGGATCTCCCGGTCCCACTCGGTGGGAATGGAAATCTTTCCAAACTGATTAGCCTCTTGCGAGTGATCTACTCAATGGACTGGAACCAGGTACCCAAGACACAGAGTCGCCGTGACGATGGGGACCTTCCGATAGACGGCTCTCCAGGCCGAAGCTCTTCCCTTGCGAGTGATTTCATCTTTTATGACCCTTGGACCAGGACGATTATCATCACCGCTGAAGCGGATATCCTTCGGAACGCCTAGCGTATCATCCCTCCGGGGCACCCGACCGGCTTTAAAATGACCAGCAAGTTCTTTCACCCAGTTGGAGATAATAACTATACGGCAGACGACCTTCCGGAGGTGGAATGGTACGGACACTACGCTGCCTGCGGAGAAGAGCCCGCGCCTGCTGATGCAGTGTGTGGCCCCTGGACGGGTGCAAACGACACTGCGGCTGTGCCAATTACGACTATTCCTGCTCCAAATTCGGGGGTGGCCCCTGGACCTAACGTTACTGCTGCTCCTATGGAGGTGGCTCCTGTCCCTGTGACGGCGGTACCGGCCATGCCAAGTGGAACCGCGAACGCGGGGTTGAGCGCAGAAGTACGTCGGTGTTCTCGTTATGCTAGTTTGGCATTCAAAAGGCAAAGAATTGAAATGAACGAATAATGACTTTTCAAACCCAATTCTGAATGAATCAAATTTCTCAAAATAATTCCATACATAGCACAGACCTAGTTTGCTTGGGACAAAAGATTAGCAGTATACTAGACATTTCCCAGTTTCTTTGGAGGTAAAACTAGCGCCAGACTCTACTAATACCTACCCTCTCAGGTGCACGTGGAATCCAAATCTTACTGTTCCTGAGCAAGTGCCCCTTCAAATAGCAAAATAGAATAGATAGAATAGATAGAATAGACACATAGCGTTTACATAACCAAATAGCTTTGGCTTTCTATCACCCGTTGCCCGACCTGCTCCCTGCATCGCATGCTCTACCCCACGCCCTACGAAAAGACGCTCTGCATCACGTGCACCACCTCATCTACGTGCGCCATAATATTACGCTCCCCGATATCCCACTCCGCCACCACCCTCCCTTCTCTGTTTCCAAGCATCCCGTTCTCCGTTCTCCTTCCCCGCCATGATACCCTGTTGCCATCCCCGTTGCACCTTCTATGGCTGCACCGCGTTCTCTCTCCAGAGTCGCCAACGCAGGTGCCCTCATCGACTCACCGCCGACAAACGCCCTTCCTCCTCCGCCAACGCTCCCGTCCAGTTCCCTCCAAGGACCAAGCGACGAAAAACCGTTCCAAACCTCTCCACCATTCCTCCTCCTACTCCCTCACACCGCCCCTCCGACAACGTCCCCCTCGCCGAAGATGAACCCTATCACATCCAACAGGCCTCCCTTTCCCTCCAAACACAAGACGCACACCACATGGCATGTCACGCCCTCTGTTCAGTCTCCTCCTCAAACCCACCTCCCCATACGTCGTCCCAATCCCCATCCCCTCTCCCCAACAACCCCCATCTCGAGCAACTCGTCCTCTGCATCTCCTCCATCGCTTCCTCCTTCAGCACACGCAAAGGCGACGAACTCCTCTCCCTTCTCAACCACCCAGACTTCTCCACGTCATCCTTCCAGAAATCCATCTCCTCTGCAAAGCAGTGCCTCGCACTCCAAGAACACCTTTTCAAGAGACGTATCAACTCCACCAGTTTTCTCCCTCTCACAATCTCTGACGAGCACAACTCCTTCTTCGCAACTCTCTTCCAAAAAGGCGCCATAGACGTCCTGAAGCAACAACTCTCTCTCGCACACTTCAACAACATCTTCTTACAACGCGTGTCCCAATCTTCACCTTACTCTTCTTCAACCCCCGCCTTCGCCCATCCTATGGCCGCAGCCTTCGGAAACAAAGTCGTTCCTGTTTTTGAACAGGCCATCACGCAGTGCCACATCAATGATGTCGTCTGGCACACCCCGAAAACAACCGGTATGGAATCATTCGTCGGTCTCGTCCAGTTATACTACGATACGTCTGTAACCTCAATCAAAGGCTGCTCCATCACCTCCTACCCCCTTCACATCACCCTTCTCAACCTCTCCGACGTATTCCACCGAATGTGTTATCTCCCAAAACCTCACCCTACTGGGATACCTCCCAACTTTCTTCTCCCCCTCTTCCTCCCCCGGCGACGGATACTCCATCCCACATTCGTCCTCCAACATCCCACGCGAAACAAAAATGGCCCTCATTCAGCGCGCCATCTCCACAATCTTCCGTTTCGAAGGTATCCACAGCGCTACCTTCGCTTCTCTACTCCCATTCCTAGCTATAAAACGCGGTTCACCGTCATCGCAACCTTCATTCTCCAATTCTTCATGATGTAGTTCTCTCAAGCTCTCCCACTCCACCCCAAGTATTTTCTCCACCGCAAGCCGAAAATACTCCCCGTACAACTAGAAAATAACAACTGTGTTTTTCCTCCACGCCCCATATCTGTGTCCATTGCTGTCAAAACAAATCCGATCCACGTATCCAAACGAGCCAAATGCATCACTGTCCCATCAACGTACTCCATCTTTCCCTCCCTTTCATTCTCCAACTCATGTCCCATGAATTCTTCCAACACTTCCACCGCAGCCCCGTTCTTGAATTACATGTCCTCTTCACTAAACTCCCTCAGCCGACCAGCAACCTGAAATCCATAATACGTAAGACCCTCGATTGTTCTCATCCTCCAAGAACATGAACTACCGCTCTTCGCCTCCCCATCCCCCTTGAACGTCGTCTTTGCGTCCTCTAACTGCTTCTTCACCTCAATGTCTAGCACCGTCTCCTCTCGCGGTCTCACACATCTAGCGATCAAGTCATATCCAAGCAACGAAAGCATTTTGTCCGGTGCGGCACGCTTCCGAATCCCAAACACATCACTCAAATTCTGCTTCATACGTTGCCTCTAACACCTGTCGGCAACAACCTCCCGCATGCATTGATCCTTCTTACCGGCATCACTAATCGACAGCCATCTCTCCCCCTCAATCTCAACGCCAACCAAGTACTTCAATTGGTCATTACTTCCTCCTCGCGACAAAGGCGTGTACGACCTCATCTCAGACGCGATCTCAAACGGACATCGAGGCACAATTTCCTTTCCTCCGACGACAAGCACACTCCACCCTCTTTCTTTCCCCAATACTTTGCATCGATTCTTCCAGTTTCTTTCCACACCCTCCGAAGTGAAACCAAACTCCGATACCTCCACCTTCGCATAGTACAACAATATATCATATAATACCCTGGCAAACCCATAAAAAATCTCTTGCACATCAACTTCATACTTCCTACGCCCTCTCAAGCCATTTTCACCTTCAGCTCCCTTTCTCTCCCCCCCTCCCACCTTCATCCATTCCCGTAAGATATCTATCAATATATTCTTCTCGCTCATCTCTTCTCTCATCCTCTTCAGTTCCTCTTGCGTCAGCTTCAGCGACATCTTTAGGCTGCAGTGGTCCCCGTTGATCCGTCCGAGTTCTGACCTCAATATATTGACCCTCTCACCTAACGAAGATCAAGAAATCACACCGATGTTGTCACTTCCTGCATCTCCCAAAACATTGACAGGCACACTTCGCTCCTCAGCAGGTTCACTTCGCGACCGATGAACAATTCATTTTCTCTCTCGCATGCCTGTCAGAGTCTGCGGCGTTCTGCTTCCTCTATCACTTTCCAAGTTTTCAGCCATCTGCACCTTGCGCTTCCGCACGAGTGTGCTTGTGCAGTCTCCGCTTTTTTGATGCTTCCTGTATTCCATCCGTCGCTCCGACCACTTCTTCCACTTCTCGCGTTTCCTTTAAATTAGAGCGGCGTCCCACTCCTTCGTTTATCATATCTCTCGTCCATCTCTCCTTCACAATATGATCCTCTTCGTCCCCATCACTGTGTTCCAAAGAGACATTTACCTCTCCTACATCTCGGTTTCCACTTGGGGCCCCACCTCTCTTCAACGCACCTGCCTCTTCTATTTGTTTCCTTCCGTGCATATCTTCATTCTTATTTCGGTCTTCGACCGGTGCATTTCCTTTCAACCCTCCCTGATCTGTTACCTCTTGCGTTCCCCGAACAACCGACCCTTTTTTACCCTTCACCCCACCACCAGACCCAGGCATAGATCGCTGTCTGCGAACCGAATCTCTCCAGCCTGTTATATGCGCATGGGCATCAGCCTTCAAATTCTCACTCGTCGTGCACTCACTCGTCGTGCGCTCACTCGTTGTGCGCTCGGATCCGAGGTTCTTTGCCCCAGCTCTTCCCCCTCTCTTCGAAGCACCTTCTCCTGACCTCCTCCCCGATAATCCGCTCCTGGGAACACATGATTTCGCTTTCGTTCCACTCGCGGTTCGCTCCTCAATAGCCTTTCGCCGCGTCTTAGCCGCACTCGCCGCACTACCCCTTCCTGGGCCTCGCTTGTTTCCCTTCGGCGCGATTCTTGGAGTCAAAACTCTTGCGCAAGTGGCTTGTGACGCTCTGGGTTGGCGCACGCCGTGGGTTTTCCGGGAAAATCTCGCCACCCGATGCGCACAAAAATCTTTGCTTTTTGTGAAATCTTGAAAATACAGTCCTCGTTGGTACCGGAAATGGACGTTTCTGTGTCACATCTATATCGCTTTGTATCTTTTATCCCTAATGAAAGGAAATATTGTTCTAATTTAGGACTAGACATTCGTTCCCATAATAAACGACATCCTTTAGCCAAGCTGTGGAGAAAGGTTTATAAAAACAAACTAATCAATAACTATCGTTCTATCCTCCACATTCAAATGGGGTTGCCAGTCATGAACATCACCGTATCTGGCGAAGAGTTCCTCTCCTTGCTCTATGTTGGCTGTCGCCTCCATCTTAATAAGTTTGTAGTCCGTTTCCCCCCTGGTGTTCGTCCCACTCCCGGTGTCCGTTTCATCCGCACATTAGCCTCCCTTTTTTTAAGGAGGCCATCCACGATGGAATCTAACTGTTTATCCCCTTCCACGTATTTTGGATGGTTGATATACCCCGCAATACAAAAAGGGGAAGGAACCACCCATAAAATGGGGTTTGCTTCTTTTCCATGCCAATTCGTCAGCTGTTTTCGATGCGGAAGTGATTGGAACTGTTGACCGTAAACGTCTATCTCCACCGCATACTTCCGGAAGCAATCCTTCGTCACACCCATGACTCCCTCCCCGTAGGTCTTTTGCACTTCTTTCCGACTCGAAAGGTCATGATAAACCAACGTCCCGTAGAAATATCACAATACCTCGCCTGCAGCGATTCGGCGAGTTGCAAACACTCCAAAACCAGGCTTTTCGTGACGAATAGTTGACTTGCCCACTCGCAATCCATAGTGCACAGCCGCCATTCCCAATGGAGACTTCATGTTCTCCAGATTCATTCTTCCCTGAAGCTCCCTCGGCCATCCATCTATAGCTTTATTCCTTCCCAACTTCCCTAGAATTTCACTCTGCCACAAAGTGGAGAGAAAGTCGAAAAGGTGTGGGGGAAGAATTTGGTACGGCGGAAATCCGTCAACAGCTCTCCATAACACGTTGTGCCTGCTTCTTCCCATTGGGAATGCAGAGGAAACAGAATGGGCCTTCTTTTGAAGCTCCTGGCTCTTCTCAATATCCGTGTATCCTTCGCGTATTATGGAAGCGAAGCGAACAATAGTGGCATGCCTGGCGTGTTCAAAGCAAGCTTTGTCCGGTTCACACCCCACAAACTTCCGATGCTTGGGCAGTTCCATGCACGCGATCGCTGTCTAGAACTTGCCGGCAAACATGTCGACCATGAGGTCTCCTGGCTGACTGAATCGGCAAACCAGCTCTTTCAACAGTGCCCCACACTTCTGTTCCGGTCACACCCTCTTCCTCGTATACTTCCCATCCGGGTTTTTAACAGACCACATGAGCATCTTACTATTTGAAATCGGCGGCACCTGATCCATGATTGCATGATACGCTGGGTATTGTGAAGCAACGTAATTGAAGTTCTCATAGTTGACCATCCGATGCTGTTGTACATAAGGAACTCCAGAACGAACAGCATGTGCAGCGTATTCTGTCGTCTGGTGCAACCGGCAACTTATTCTCCCAACGTTACCCGTCGTAATACCTAAAGACCGTACGAAATGGAGGGGCTGTTCGTCGACGACAAAGGAGTAACGCTTCGCATCAGAGTCATCCATGTAGGTAACTTTCCGTAGCACATCCCGCCACAACGGTACCTGATCCCATGAGCAGAACTGTATAATATGTCCACCAGGACGTAGAACCTTTGACGACCTCCTTGCTGACCTGCTCATGCCCTTCTCGGTCAGAATATCGTGTTCGCTGTTCTCCAAACGACGCTCAGAACGAGTCCCATATGGCGGATCGGAAAGCAGGAACTGTACCCTTCTTTCAATAGATACCTCGCTTTCGCCAGACTTGTTGTCGTCAACTTCGATGAGTTTTCGAACTTGCAGTTGTGGAGACGGAAGTTGGGGGACATTTCCTTCTCACAATACTTGTAGGCTATCAAATCATCCAAAGTCGTAGGGTACGGTGGTGCACGAATCCCCGTGCCTTCGACATCATACGATAAGTTCTGCGACAAAGCTGTTTTCTGCAGTCCTTCAGTGGCCTTTGGTGCAGTACCACGTTCCGCAGTACCACGTTCCGCATCCTCTACCATATCTATCTCTTCCACTTCTTCCAACTCACTCTGATCACCACCTTCCACATGCTTAGCACGTTGGTTCCCACCACCAGCCGTACCAGTTTCTACCGGCTCCATAATGATGTCAACGTCTTTTGCGGGCTCTAGTTTCACAGTTTGATGTATTTTGACATTGCTTCCGTGCAATGCAATGATTTTCAAAGGCTTTATGGCCTCTTGAACCGTAGTGATAAGAGATTCACTAAAGTTCTCAAACCGCAGACGGAAAAGTCTCGTTCTCGTGATGAAGAACCTTTTGAGGGCATACCATTTGCTGGGAGCAGAGATGTCGAACAGTTTCTCTTGTACCACCACATTAGAAAGGTCACAAAGGTATTCTTTGGCACAAATGCGAAGCGCTGTATCCACTGGGTCCCGCAGATTCCATGCCCATTTGGTAACGTTTTCTTCTACGGTGGTGACTTTCTTCTCCTCCACAAACGGTTTGGAACAATCTGTTTGTTGGAAGCCCATGGAGCGCTGTGCGATATCGGTGGAGACTACACTGATAGAGTCGAGTCGAATGTAAAGCAAGATCATAACCTTAACGTTGGAAAAACCGAGGAATTGGGCGAAACAATCCCAATCCCTGGCCACCAGCTGCACACCATACCCGACTCTCTGATTCTGGGTCTTGTCCGACAAACTCACTTTCGAGAACTTCTTAGCTGCCCTGCTCCTTTTCCTCTTCCTACCACTTGCTTTCTTATCCACGGCATTCTGTTGCACCATAGACATCCCAATGACCATTTCAAAGTCGGTGCAAGGATCCGTGTGAAAAGCCGAAGATTTCTTGGTTGCTCTCAGAACACGGGACTTGCAAAAGACAGATAGCAACACGTTACGGGGAATTCCTTTAAGCCCTTCCCTTTTACAATAAACCTTCCAAAAGTCCTTTACACGCCTGCCTTCTTCACGCTCCTTTACGTCCACCACTCTTGCCATAAGATAGAGTTGACATGGAGGGCCTCTGAGAGACATGTTACGGAGCTCAGAGTCCGAATAAGAGATGTAATCTGGTCCGATGAGAGTGAGAAACGTTTTCTTGGCAGAGTCATGAACGTTGCGACTTTGTAACGCGAACTCCACAAAGTCGGTGAGCTTCAAACTTCTCGGCTCATCCATATTTTGCCCCTTCGCTGCGTATTGATCACGAACTGCAAGATAAGCATCAATAAGCTCTTCTCCGGTTCCGTGCATCTTGAGTGAACCTGTTTCCTTCGGACTATGTTTCTCTTCGTTTTGGGTCAAGGACGCGAAATGTTAATTAAAATTCACGCCTGGCGCTCCATCGTGTTCGCGATGGAGCACCACGACACCTCGGACCATGGTCCTAGACCAAAAAAATTATCAATTTTTTTTTTGCAATGCAAGTAATTGGGAGGGGAACTGCAGGGATGCTACGATGACGACGCATGGATGTCATGAAACGTCTTGAAAACGATATATAGTGCTTACGTCCATCTCTTTGGAACCAAGCAAGCGCGATCACGGGAGCTTCAAAAGAAGGGGGTAAAACTGTTGGAGACGACCACTCCGGTGCTTTGTTTAACAAGAAAAAGTTGTTCTTCGGGTTCGATAGAAGTTTTCAATCGCCCAAACCGCGCAACGAATGCGGTTGCGAAGAATGCGCCAGTCGCTTTTGACTTGGTTGCCATGGATTATGTTTCTCTTCGTTTTTGGTCCAGGACCATGGTCCGAGGTGTCATGGTGCTCCATCGCGAACACGATGTAGCGCCAGGCATGAATTTTAATTAAAATTTCGCGTCCTGGCGCTCCATCGCGCTTGCGATGGAGCACCACGACACCTCGGACCATCGTCCTCGACCAAAAAATTATCAAATTCTTTTTGCAATGCAAGTAATTAGGAGGGGAATTGCAGGGATGCTACGTTGACAACAATGGATGTCATGAAACGTCTTGAAAACGATGAAAAATGCTTACGTCCATTTCTTTGGAACCAAGCATACGTGATCACGGGAGCATTCGACGTCAGCGGGTGCCAAGAAAACGCAAGCGCGACCTTTGAAGTGCTCAGCCATGGACTCCACTGGGAATAAGATAAACGCGCCATCTCGGAAACGAACTCCGAGGAAGCCTGTTTCGCCGAAGAGACGTGTTATCGACATGCCGACCACGCGAGGCAAAGCGAAGAGCCGGGGCGCCACCCGAACTGCCAGCCACCATGAGCCATCAATTGGGGGCAATACGGGTCAGGTGCATAAGGGCGATGCGGAGGTCAATCTAATCGTACGAGTTGGAAGTAGTGATGCGTGATGAGTAGGGGAGGCGAAATTGCGCGGTGTGGGGGTTGCTGGGGTGCCGGGGACGACATAGTGTAGAAAACTATCTTTTTGTGTTGTTGCTTTTAGATATGGCAGTGGATATGGACTTAGAGTACAATTTTGAGAGGTATGTTGCGAGTCTGGGAGAGTAGCCGAGGCCTTTTGGGTCTTGTTTTCGACCATTCCTTTAGAAAGCATTTTAGTTCTAACTCTACATACTTAGGGTGACTGAGTTGTAAAATTTTGTCCTAGATAGGCTGTTTCTGATCATTGGTGTGACACGTTGTATAGCGGTGGGAAATGGCGCGATAACGGGGGATTGAAAAAATGGGGATGGATAAGTAGTTGGAGTGTGCACGGTTGGTGGTAGCGGGTTGGGAACGGGAGCACGGTTGGGGTAGACAGTGTAGTAGCCATGTCGGGCGGATCCGTGAATGATGAGGAGCTCCTGGCGTTGTTGGATAAAGCGGAGAGGCAAGAGGTGCCGGAGATGTCTTCGGGGGAGAAGAGAGATGAGGAAGGGGATGGTGATGGTGAAAGGCGCGAGGAAAAGGCGGTTCTTGGGCTCCGGGAGTTTGGGGTTGGGACAATGATGGGAGGGGATGGTGGGGAGGGTGGTGCAGGCGAGGGTGGTCGATGAGGAGGGGTAGGGGGAGGTGGAGGGAGACGAATAGATAGGTTCTACCGCGATGTGAAGGAACTATTGAGGAGCGTTGGGGGAGGGCTTAAGGAGCGTTTGGATGAGTGTATTGAGGAGGTTGTCGTGGAATCGGAAGTGATGGTTCTGAGTGCGTCGGAGCAAGAAGTGCCGATGGGTGCTGTGGCTAGGTTGCGCTGGATGGTGAGGGAGGCTAGGGTGTGGGCAGAGCAGCACGTCGATGGGGTTGTGGCGTGTGTGGGAGAAGAGCTGGGGAGGCTATGGAAGGAGAATGAGTAGTTGCGAGGACTGATTTTGGAGTTGGGGAAGCCGCTTTTACTAGTGGACAGGGCTGTGCATGTAGTTGAGGACATGCGGAACAAGGGGTATGGAGGTGGAGGGGAAGGTGGGTTGGGAGGTGCTGTCGGGAGTGGGTCTCTGGTTACTCCTGGAGGTAGAGGGGTCGTGAAAAGGAGGTTGGAGGAGAAGGACGAAGAAGGATTGGAGGTTAAGAGTCGGTTGAAGAATCAGCATGGAAAGAGGGAAGAGGGAGAAGAAGGCTAGTGATGTTTAGGAGTGCCATTGAGGCTGTTAGGACGACAGAATAGGTGGTATTGGAATCTGATGCGCGGTGTGTAGGGTGTGCGAGAACGGAGAGAGCTGCCCAGATGAGTTCCTGAGGATGAGATGGAAGTCAAACCAGGGCAGTATGAAGTTTGAAATTCAAAAGATGGAAATAAAAATGTTAGTTTTGGTTGGATGCTCGAAATGGCGCTGGCCACGCAGCAGCCAGCGCCATTTCGAGATCTGTATCTAGCTTTTAGTGGAGAATGAACTTGCTCCAAACTTGAAACTAGTGATGCGCAGTACAGGTGACGCAAGGCTCTGTAAGATATGGAAGTATGAATTCCAGAAAAACCTTTTTTT
Organism: Gracilariopsis chorda; assembly: GCA_003194525.1. NCBI lineage: Eukaryota > Rhodophyta > Florideophyceae > Gracilariales > Gracilariaceae > Gracilariopsis > Gracilariopsis chorda. Next base: position 296,018 of record NBIV01000051.1, on the reverse strand, counting down.
TACTTGGCAAGCTCCAGAAACTAGCAGAATATATCATTTTCTTAGTATTTTTGAGCTTTTGCGTAAGAAACTTGCGATCTAGCACCTCTATCTAGCATTCTGAGAACACCGTAATACGGGCTGCTGTGATCTCCCAGTTCTTCAGCTCTGCTGGCGTCGCGAAAGCAAGTTCTAGTGAACTCACGCAGATGCTGGAAGCACGGATCTCTCAGCTGGCCAACGCTGGTAACCAGTACGAACCGAATAACTCGGGTGGCCCCTCCTCCTAGAACTCCATTACACTCCCTTCACAAGCTCTTGGCGTTGGTAACCGCAAATAGCGGGTAACAATATACTTATGATAAACAGATAAACTGTGATATCTTCTTGAACTTAAAGGCTTCTTTCTTTTCAAAGCTTTTTACTTCATTAACTTCTCCCTTATGGGGATTCCTATCTTCCTTGCAACGATTTTTTCTTTCCTCTTCACAAGTGCTCTCTCTTCAGAGTATGCATCTTTTCCTCCCCTTCCTGAGGGTGTCCCGTTGCTGCGAACAATGCTCCTCTCTTCTGCGTGCCTTCTCTCGAACTATCGTTCAACCCTGTGCTCCACTGGAGGTGATTCTGTTCCCTCTTCGGAGGTTTGTCTTGGCTGACGTGGCCCTGCCCAACCTCAAGAAGTCTCTCCGGTAGTAACGGTGTGCAGGTAACCGACGAGGGCTCCGTGAAGATTCGCCGGAAACTCCGTGTTAGTATGGCGGTGGTACTGGACGATCTTTGATCGGGGTAAGTACTCAAGTGGTTCATTCGTGTCTGCTTATGGCAGGAAGCCTTACCAGCATACCTGGTACTACATATACCCCTCCGGGTGCCAACTGTGTCCCACGATGTGGTCGATTACAAACTCCTTCGAGTAAACTCTTCGCTCTTTATCACCTTCCCAAGTTTTGTGCGCTCTCTGCTGCGACTTGATTGTCTGCGAGCCAGTGGCTGTGTTGTGTTTTCCCAACGCTATTGGCGGTTCTGACTCCCTCTGCTGAGGTTCCCTCACCGAGCTCCGGGTTTCCTCATGCGTTCTTTTGTCTCCATGGGCTCGCTCACGACTCGATTACGTGGCTTTTCCCGTTGACTCAACGATGATTGTCGGGCGGTAGGCGGATCGCTTGCCACGGCACGTGCCTCCTCACGTGACACCGAGCGTAATTTGGCCCTCAAAGCAATGCCAATTTGCTGAAGAGACCCACAGTGTGGTGGAAGGCGCGTTTTACGTGACGTGTGGTTCGCGCCAACTCCTGCGTCGGCAATGTGCATATTTCCAAGTCAGTTGTGCAATCCCTCTCTCGTACGAGGGTTTTGCCGTCATCCCGTACTAAACCATCATGAAGAGCATGCGACGACTTCCCCACGGCCGGGTGTATCTCTGCGTCCTCCACATCCATGCCAAAGTACTCAATAACTGCGTCGCAAAGCGTCTTTTTTTGCTGTTCTACAGAGTTCGCGATACCGGAATCTGCCGTGATGTCCTTCCCTCGCGCGCTAGTAGGCGGTTTCAATGCGACGTCAGTGACAATGTGAAGCGACCTAGTGACCTAAATACTCCGTGGTGGGGCATTCAGACTTGCTGTGGCCGTGCTCTGCCGAGAAATCGGGTGATCAGTGAAAACTTCCGGCCTTCCCGAGGGAATTTCGCTAGCGAGCCTATTTTGTGCGCTCCGCGTCTCAGCGACGGTAGGTGCGCGTTCCTGCGAGAATTCCCCAAATTGGTGAGCAAATCCAGTATTCTGTGACATCCGGGAGTCCTTTTCTTGCGCGTGAATCTTGCTCACGCAGCGGCGGTCGTTCGCATGGGGTTGCGTCTTTTTTGCGACACTAGCACTCTGTAGTGGTTTGTACATACCACTAGCAGTGTTTTTCGTAGCAATCACGTCCTCGACGGCGTTCTGAGGCAGTACATTCTCCTCTTCTTCTCTCCGTGAATCACAGGATGTCAATGACGGTAGCGACACCGGTGATTCCTCCGCGACAACGTGTGAATTCCTCTCCCCCTATTTAAGTGGAGTATTACGGGGAGCAAGCATCAACTCAGTTGACGGGATAGCAGACGATGTGAAACGCGATTTCACCAGCGGTGTAGAGTCCAATGATTTGCTTTACGACGATATAATCGGTGACTCGGACAGTCCCCTTGAAAGTTGACGGAGTCCTACAGGTAGTTCAAGTTCTTGCGGTCGTAATTCTTGGTTTTCTGGTTGTTCGTCTCCCTGTTGAGCGTTCGAAATTGCTTACGTTTGGCGGGTAAGTCCCTTTACAACCCGGTCACTGGAGAATCGTTTATGTGAGCCGTTGACTTACAGTACTACTGTTTCCTTCGTCAAGCTAATGATGCGGTATGGAACATCAGCGATGGGGGGAAAGCATATGTCTTCCCTCCTTTTCTGGTTAATGGTACTCCTTCCGTACAAAGGCCGCATTTACCGGTGTAGGTCTCCGTATAAGGTCATCAAAGTCTCGCTTGTAAACGCGTTGTGCCTTGGTCATTGCCGACCGAGCGACGTGTACCATTTTGGCCAACCACCGCTTCCAATGCAGGTAATGATCCGTTATTGATGGGAACGTAGCCAGCTTTGGCTGTGCTTCACCCGCAACTGGCGGTGGCGTACGCGAGAGTCCCAGCTTGAAGAAACTAGTAACCCTGTTAACCTGCGTATTGTATGCGTACGTCACGGTATCCGTGTAGAGATCCCGAGTTCTTGGATTTTCAACAGCATAAGCCCGCAATGCGCAGAGCAAAGTCTGGTAAAAATTTTACACGTGCCCATTGCATTGGAGTTTATAGGTCGCTGTGAAAAGGGTTTTCACGTCTAGTATCCAACATACGTCGGAGAAGAAACGGGCAGTAAACAGCGGACCATTATACCAAAGCAGATTAACTGGTGCACCGTAGACCATGACCCAGTGCTTAACGTAGGCTTCCGCAACTGTGCGTGCACTGATTTTCCTCACCGGAACTGTCCGGACCAACTTAGAAAACCTTTCCGTGACTACGAGCAAGAACCGATTACCTCGGGAAGTCTTTAGAAGCTCACTGAGTACATCGATGTCAATAAACTCAAGAGGCGCCCATGCGGGGATCAAAGTCAGTTTCTTCGCATAGAGAGCAACTTACATAGTTCTCAAGCACATTGACTGCACGCCCTGACGGTTGTAGAACAATCCAATGCTACCGCGGGCAATTACAAATCCCGACGTAGCGTGGTGTACAGTCTTCTAGCACCAGGATGGGCACTAAGCTTCGAAAATTGCGATAGATTTAGAACCCTTGATTGCAAATAGTGAGGGACCACATTTTTTTGGGATGAAAGAACAACTCGAACTAGGTAGCCTTGCGAATTGACCCAAAAAGGGATATTCGCACCGCCATAAATTTGGGCTGGTATCCTTGTGCAGGACGGATCTCCCTGCTCTTCTCGCATCATCTCCTCAGGAGTAATCTGGGTAAATGCACCGGGTTCTGGGTCTTTGCCGTCTGTAATGAGCAAATCATCACAGATATCATCCGAAATCGGTTCGTGGTTCTCCTGAACGTCTTCCACGAGGAAAAAAGGGATTTTTTCATCATCTCCATCCACGTGTGGCGCCTCACCATTCGTTACTACACTTGAAAGAGCATCCATCTGCCCGTTGAGACAACCCCTCTTAGGTGACCTGGAAGTCAAACTCGGCAAGCCGAATTCGCCAACGCATTAAACGACCGGATGGGTCCGTGATAGAACTAACCAACGCAAAGCGGCACGGTCCGTATTGACGGTAAAGTTTGAACCCATAAGATATGGTCGCAGCGTGTGCAAGGCCCATACTATGGCGAGACACTTCTTCTCGGATATCGAGTAATTACGAGGCCAATATCTTATTGGTCTGTGCTCCCCATCGGGTGTAGTCCGAAACAAATCAAAGCCGTTCTGGGAGTCGCTCGAATCCGTATCCATGGCGAATGGAAACCATTTTTTAGGTATTGATAACATAGGTGCAGTGGTGAATGCCTCTTTAAGAGAGTTCAAAGCTTCCATCTGCATGGAATTGAGGGGTTCCAGTTTTGATGGCTATCCCTTCCGAAGGAGTTCGTTGAGTGGTCCCAAGATCTTCGCAAAACGAGAAAGAAATCGTCGATAGACGTTGCACAGCCCTAAAAAGGAGCGTAGCTCAGTCTTAGTTGTAGGATGTCTAGCCTCTTTGAGTTACTTGATGCGAGTTTCCTCGATCAGTAACCGTCCAGGACGTATGACGTGCCCCAGGTACTTGACCGAGTGAGTAAAGAAATCGCATTTCCTCAACTTGAGTGTTATGCCCGCATCGCGGAGCGTAGTCATAATCAACCGAACTTGTTCGAGATGATCATCCAGGTTGCTGGAGAAGACGATGGTATCGTCAAGATAGACTAGACAACACCGCCACTTGTAGCAAGCCTACAGAATATCCAACGCACGCTGGAAAGTTGGGGGCGCACTGGTTAAACGAAATGGCATACGCTTAAAGCGTTACAGCTCTGTATAACAGGTAAAAGTGGTCTTATCACAATCTTCCGGACGAAGGGGCACTTGGCAGTAGCCCCAATTCGCATCCAAAGTAGAGAACACGGTTGCATCGCCGAGCGAGTCGATATACTCGTCCATACGAGGTATGGGGTACAATGTTTTGACAGTGACATCGTTAAGGCGACGATAGTCGACGCAAAAACGCCAGGACAAATAGGGTTTCGGAGCTAGTACAACTGAAGATGCTCGCGGCGACTGTGCCGGTTCTATCACGCCAGCACGTAGCATTTTGTTGAGCTGAAACTCTTCCTATTCCCGTGCCTTTAAGCCTGCCCTGTGAGGGTGTTGAGCAATTGCCTTTGTGCCGGGTAGCAACTCAATCCGGTGTTCCGTAGTCCATACCTCTCCGCGGGAACCATCCCAAATTGGTGTAAATTCTGGTAACATGTCTCGCAACGTTTGGCGATGGGAATACGGAACAAGTCCAAGATTCAAATATTCTAACTACCTCACAGGGTCGACCTCATCATAGCTCGTAGCAGCGGCCTTTATTTCTGAGTTTCTCGTGTTGGTAACCGTTTGAGACGTGCTTCACGCCTCTAAAAGCGAGAAGGTCCCCTCCCCCTCCTTAGAGTGAGAAGTATCAGATTCGTCTTCGACAACCCCGAGCAGCTCAGCAGCGGTCACCTTCGGAAGGATAAGTGCCATCGGGTGCAGGGGTACAGTACCAATTACTTGGTTCTTTACTAGGTACTGGGAATTCTTGCCAAAGTTGGCTAAGAGAACCCAAAAGGGGTGTTCGTTTGAGATCTGAACGAAGCCGTTCGCCAACGCGACTTGACACTTCTCGTATAACAAGTTACACGGTTGAATAACCCTGAGACCACGCGAAAGAGTGGTAACAGTAACCCAAACCTGTGATTCCGGTGAAATCGCAACAACACGCGCAACGCGTAGTTTAGGAGATTCTTTCGGAGGTGACGAATTTCGGAGGTGACGAATCCTGCAAAAGAGCGAGTAGTGGTACCAGCTTGGCCGGAGACCTCCGTAAGGAGCGGAGAACAATTGGTACAACCGAATCTTTTTCCATTTCAACTTCACGCCCACGGGGCTTGATGGCTTCCACGTGACGATCACAGAAATCCCACTCTAAGATAACAGGAGCAGCAAGCGTCTTGCAGACTATAAATTCAACCTGCTCAATGCAGTGACCAATCCTGAAAATCAGTGAGACCAATCCAGCTGTTCTTAACGGGTTATTGTTAGCATCTGCGAAGCCCGTGACGGGTTCTTGACGAACTCGACAACGGATTTCTGGCGGTAACAATGACTCAACAATTGAATTGGGGTCGGCACTGTATCCAAAATAGACAGATGAAGCATCAGATACTGGAAGGGAAAGCCAAGGTCAGCAACGATCTTGTAGTTGCTCTTAGCCATTACCATGACTCGATCCAAGATCCGGTTGTTCCTGAACCGTATCCATGGGCGACGTAGCACACCATCGGTAGCAAAGTCTACGTCTTAAACGGCCTGTTTCCTTGAAAGTATGCTGACTAGGGAGCGAGGCATTGACGCCTCTGGCGCCGTAGGCCTCAACTCGGGCACCTCCCCAATGGAGACTCCCATACTCAGTTTAACTTAGAATCATCCGTTCTCAAGGGAACGGTGTCCTATGTGGCATGGACCAATCCTGATTCCTGTGGAACAACGACAGAACTACCCGCAGCAGTGGTTAATGCCACGGCTTGGGCCGGTGAAGGGATGACCTGGGAAGAACCCGGGTGGCGCAACACAGCCAATTCTGCCGACGAAACGCTCTTAGGTAATTCTGTCTTTGCAAGCAAATAGGCGGTTACGGGTACTGACGCCTGTTCTTCAGAGGTCAGTGCTTCAAAGTTCGCCACATCTGTGGGCAGCTTCCTCAACGTAAGGTGACAGTCTGGTGCCACGTGCCAATTTTTTGTAACATGTCAAACAGATCAGTGGTTGTCTTCCGGTATACCATGGATTTGGACCTTCACTAATCGCGGTTCAACCCAGCCAGGTCGCTTGTACCGATTCCCTGCGTATGGCACTTGCGGTACACGAATGCGGGGGCGCTCAACATAAAGGGGCGGGTCGTCCGTCTTCGACAAGCCTTCCAATGGGAAAGGCAACTTCGTGGTCGTGATAGAATCCAGTAAAACCTGTGCCAGGTGCATGTTATCCACGTCGGGGCCAGAAAAATCCTGCGGTGGTAGTAAAACCGATGATGGCACTCCTTCGAGTTGAAGCGCCCTGGATGAAACCAGACATCCAGAGCGTGCACGCAATGCGTCTCCTTCCGCTTTCGCGTATTGAGTCAAATCAAGATAAGTTTTCTTCCAACCGTCCTTTCGTCGTTGGGTGATTAGCGTGCAAATAGCCGGTTCAATCCGTTGATAAACAGTGTGCAACGCTCGTTGGTGGAATAAACATTACCAAAATGGTGGAAGGCTTTGTGCAGTCGATCTGAAAACTCAGTCTCCAATTCTTTCGGGCGTTGCTTCGTGTCCCGTAGCAGAGTGATAGCTTCCTCAATAGCAGTCCTCGTCGCGTACGAGTGCAGAAATTACTGTACGACGTCAGGCAAGCAGGTGACCTCTCCTTCGGAGGCTCGTGATGAGCCTCTTACCGAGTTGTACTGCTCCTCAGCAATTCCACGTAGAAAATACGGTAAGGCAACATAAGCTTGCCCTACACTCATGCCAAGAATGTCAGTTTCTGCTACAAAGCGTGAAAGATAATCCAGTACCACAATGAGATCCTCCCCAGTGAACAACTCGCTACGGAAAGTGAGGGACATGCGTTTGATACAGTTCTTCCTTTTAATCGTGCCACGGGGCGTCATATCCAAACTAGAATATTTCAAATGGTAGTACTGGAAAAATCACAACCTTTTATGCAAGGAGTTGGTCAGCCTCGGCTCTTTCAAGTCGGCCTCAGCTCTTTCAAGCCGGCGTGTTTTTCTCCCCTTGTCTTGGATACGAATCACACCAGAGATGTATGAAGACTGCCACGAGCGCGTTATATGCGACGACTGTCACCATCACTCGATGAGTTCGAAGTAGAAGAACCTGCAGAGCGGTGAGAAAGCTCAGAAGACAGCGACGAGTCCGAATTGTATTCTTCGACAAGTCTCTTCTTAGAGCAATGCTTCCCGGACTTCTGGTTCTTATCGCGATGACAGGCCTTCACCGCTGTGAAAGTAGCGCAATCATCCTCGCTGATGGTGGCTTCTAACGTCTCGAGACGGCCAGTAATCCGAATGAACTTTGTGTGAACCTCCTCAGTGAACCCTGGAAATCTCTGCAACACCTCTAAAAGAGAACTTACATCGGTCTGTAAAATACGTAGATCCTCAGGTACACCTCCGATGAGGGCGGCGTCCATCTTCATTCGAATTGTATCGATCTCAGTCGCGAGGTCAGCATGAGAACTCCTCACGACTACCATCTGGGCCTTCAACGTCTGAACGTGGGACTTCAGCTCGACGACGAGCGCATCGTTCGTGACAGCAGCGGGAGTAGGAAACTCCAAAGTACCAGATGATGGCCCAGCCACTGGGGCGTCAGATGATTTCTTCCAGTTTCCGGGCTTCTTTGCACCTCCGACTGAGGGCTCAGGCACAAACGAACTGCGGACTCTGGGGCAACTAAGGGCCAACATAATTAGCTTTAGAATGGCTAATTCGTTTGCCTGCGGCCATTTTCAGCGACGGAATAAAGCCAGAAAACTGGGGAGTACCCAAACAAAGTAACCTCGAATGGGTGTGTCCGCCTCAAACGAGTGACTGAAAACTGACAAATGTAGAAACAACCGTGTCGACGGGCTTGTTGCTCCTCGACAGTAGTCGTTCTACCCAGATTTTTGGGTTGCAAAGTGCCAATGCGGCACCCCGTATTGACGGGATTCAATTTTCCACGGCGCTAGGCGATACCACAAGGGTGAAAACGCAGCAATTAACAACCCAATCGGGGAATAACGAGGCCCATACCACTTCTCATTGGCCACTTTCTTCATGGTTTTCTGTAGTGTTCTCAACGACTCCGAGTCGGAATATTGAAGCAAAATGGCTCAATAAAAACAGACCAGCAAGCTAGGAGTGCACAGGACTTCTAGATTGGGAGAAAAAGTTTCGGGCAACCCCCGAGAACGGGCAAGGACACACAGAGCTGTTCGGGGCCTCTCCCCCTACTGGGGTAGCACAGACTGTAGAGCCCCTCTCAGGTTGATTGCACGAGCCGGGCGTAACTCCGGGAATCTCCGTCACAATCGGTGTAGAGAGAGCTACGTAACAGAAGTCGCGCGAGGCGTTAGGGAACACGACACATGGGTATAGGACGTCTCCACGGCGGTAGGTAGGCGCACGAGAGCGATGGGAGCCACGGGCACGGACACGAGCCACAGAAATAGGCGGCCACAGGTGGGGCTGACACCGGTGTACCGGATGGTAATACCTTTAGAACTGTAGGCCAAAGAGAAGGGGAAAATACCAGTAATAACGCGCAGACTGCGGATGTAGTTCTGTAAATACAGCGAGGCGGATAACGAAACCATCACAAGTCAGTGACTCCCTGCGAGGAGGATATCAATCAAGAGGAGTGCGTGGCTAGAGTCGAACACTTGGTTGGTTCGCTTACGTCCTCCAAGGTTGGGCCGAGCCCTCCTGCTCAAGTAGCGGGGGTCAGCCACTGTGTAGTGGGTTATAATAGTACTATCTAACATATTAATTAAACATGAGGATTACCCCAACATTGGGTGCAACACCCATTCACGTGTGCAGGTAGCCAACAATGCTGTGCAATTCATAACTAAATATTCAACCATACAATCCACCAGTAAATGGGTCGAAAATGTGCTCTCTATTCATAGAGGTAGCCACCGCCTCTCGGAGAGTAACACCAGTATATGATGCGTAATAACGACAAAATGTCCGCCAACGCGTTGCACTACACTTTCATAATGGTAGAGATAATGCCAAAGTTCGTTTCGTTTCTCGGATCCCGACTCGGTCTACTTCCAGCCTTGCTGGGGGTGCCTCGTCTAGGACTTCAAACCCACCCCGAAAACCTTGGAAGTCCACTTCTGTTGCATTATCGAGCTTTGGACGCCATTCATTTGGCTCTGGCCATTGCCGCCGTTGCTGCACCGGAACCCCGTCCAATGGTCTACAACACCCTCCAGGGGAACTCCCTGGAATCTCAGTTTCACGATTTATGGAGCACTCACGACACTCTTGTAGGGGAGTTACGAACCCTCCGTGAGCTGGTGATAAATATAAGCTCCTGCAAAAGCGGAAAACGAGGTTATCCCTATTGATTCAATTTGCTGCTCGAGCAAACGACAGGCTGGTAGATCCAAGACGGATATCCACTCTCTTGGTTCATCAGATTCATTAGATTTTGATCCTGATGGCCGCTCCGCGGATTCCTCGTCAGACTCATCGGACTCTAATAATGAACGGAGAAAGTACCGTGCGACGAAGTCTAAGGCTACTGTAGTACAGTGGGTACTACATACGCTCCTAAGGATGGGCTGTTACGGAAGATTCCTAACGGAGTATCTGTATTTTCTAAGTGGTCCCACGTAGCGCACCACTCCTGAGAAATCGTTCCAGTGGACTGTAATTGGATTAGGTAGAATAACCTAACTTAGATTTTTATAGGGTACAGTAAATAGTTTCCGTCGAGGTCAGCTCGTGGCACTGCATATAGTGCGCCACTTGAGCTCCACCTCCGGGGAGGTGAACTAACCACCCTCAAGGCTTGTTCCAGTTTGTCTGGTTCAAAGTCGTGATACTCACCTTCAGGTACACTATTACGTCGTCCTCTAGGTGTGGCTTCTAAGCAGTCGATACCCCATGCGTCCCATAGCAGCGCTTGTAGGATTATTGTCCGCCCAGTGAGACCGCTCTCCGCTTGGTGCTTGCAGATCTGCTTTCAGGATTCGCCCCGTCGCCGCTCCTATATTAGGGAGAGCACCACCTATTGGAACCCATATTTTAGGCCGAATATAAAAGTCCTATTCTACGGACTTTGTGCTAACCACTGGCTGTACTACAGCTACTTACACTACTCAGGGAGGTATTCAGTCTGGAAAGAGAGTTGGACGTCACCTGGGACTCAAAAAGTTAAAAACTACGAATTCGCTTACCGGAAATTGTTATCGTATCGTTATTACGGATTGGATGATTCCTCATCTACTCAGTCTGCATGACGTAGCCGCAGAGATAAGAATTGCCTCAAAAGCATAAATATTAGTCTTCAATGGAGTCGTTTCTCAGCAGAAGATCCAATTCTGGTGCTCTGCCCCACACCATACGACACAGAACTCTGGTGAAATCGAATCGGTATATTCGATCTGCTTGAATAACGCGATTCACCGTTGTGCTAATGCTTACTCTATACGAGAGCGTTGCAAAATGTTCGTTCATAGATTACATCCCGAAATCCAAGGGCTCATCGTGCGACACCGTAAAGATAAATTGGAAGATTTCATACCGTGAACTTATCCAGTATGCCGAAGCTGAGGGAGAAACGCAACGTGTGCGGAGTCCACCGAGTCAAAAGTCGGGGAGAGCTCTTTTATTAGAGAAGTCGCAACAATCGATATCTTTGCTATATGGCAAAACCACGAACGCAGATATAGACAACGTTTTGTACGCTCGCAGTCACCCTGATTCGTTTGGGACTACGAAATTTCCGTCAACATTGGCGTCAATCTCAAAGGAAGAACTAGCGTCCTACGCTGGTGCGGCACGGATGCAGGTCATTCCGCTCGCTCACTTGGATGGGTAGTACCCCAATCACAGCTTCAGACGGATAGCCATCGTCAATATGATAAAGCGGCCCCGGCTACCTGCAATAGACGTTACTATCATGGTTATAACACCCCGAAATATGACTTGACATTCCGGGAAGTGCTCAAGGTTATCGTGAATAACGAAACCCTAACCCCAGCTGATTGGGCCCTAGTGCCGAATACTTCCTACGAAGAGGTGAAAGCATTACTCGCCAACGCCGTAATGGCTCGAAGGAGTTTTATGGCAGTTAAACGAACCACTGATCAACCTTTGGACGGAGTCGTACCAACGAACGGGATTAATTCTGTTTCCCACCATATAATGGTGACGCCGAGGTCATTGAACTGCTCCTCGAAGAACTAGAATCGTGAGTCTCACCAACGGAAGGGGCCTCTTCTGAGCCTAAGTTCACGCCGGAAGCAGTACAGCTTCGCTTCTCAGCTCTCAGGGTCCTTACCAGAAAAGTGGCAGCAACCTACGTGAGCTCCAAAACATTTTCGGTTCTACGTCTTCCATGGAGACGTTCTTGTAATTCCCGTATTATAGATAGAGCTCTGGTCATGGCCAAGAGGAACTACAAATTTTATGCAGATATTGGTCTGTCCAACAAGTATAGGGTACGCCAGTTATCTCTTTTAGATACAGGGGCTGCGCTGAACCTTGTCAACTCTGAATGAGTAACCTCGGCTTTTCGGACTCATATACACTGTGGACCAGGCCTCGATATCGCTGATTTTAACAAGAATCCCGTTGAGACTATAGGATTCATTCGTCTCCGTCGTGACATTGGGTATCTTTATGGTTCAACTGGAACTTGATGTTTGCTATAGGGTTCCAGAACCAGTGACTCTTTATTGTGATTTCTGTCATCGCCTTTTCGAAGCAATTCACCCCCGTGTAAAAACTGTCGACATGACAAACGGTTCTACCGTACCTACTGTCCGGAGACCATTCAAGTGAGCTACGCAGAAGCGTGTACCGATACCGGTTGCCCAGGAAATGTAGAACGCGGATCACGTGTCTAAGAAGCTTCGTATGCCTCACTCAGTTGCCGTACCATTGTCTTCCTAGGTCTGGGTCAGAGTTGTTTCTAAACACAGTGGATACCATATGGTTTAATCACTTTCGTCTTTATACTATCAGAGTCAACTATCACTTGCAAAAGGAGTCGTTTCTATCATCTCAGATGTTCCTTTTTAGGTTCTGGTTGTGAACTTTGGCAAAACCACTCGGTCATTAGTCGACGACCATGTCCTAGGTTCGGTTCTCCCACACCCGCTGGTAATCATGCCAACTAAAATTCCAGTGGCGGCCGTTCTTGATGTAAAAGACCATAAGAAAAGGAACGACAACTACGTAAACGCTGAGCGCAATTTTGATCCTGACTTCGAAAGTTAACGAACTACGGACGTGTGCTACCACCTGGTTCGGAACAGGGAAAACAAATGGAGGAACTAGAGAAACTCAACGTAGGTCATGTCCCCGACTCTCACTCCAAGAACCTACGGGACATGCTTCTTGAGCTAACTCCCATGTGCGATGGGTCCCTTGGAACATTAGGAATAACGAAGCACCGTACTGAATGGTCACCGAACACTCGGCCAATTGCACAGCATTCCTATAGAGCTGTGCCGAAAGTATGTGAATCTCAGGTTGAGAGGATATCACGCGTTGGCCTCATTGGACCAACTCAATCGTCGTAAGCTTTGCCAGTTATTTTGTTACGAAATCGGGTGGATCGTCGAGAATTTGTATCGATTACCAACTTCTTAACACAGTTACTTTCAAAGGCGTTTACCCTATCCCTCGAAAGGATAAGTACATCCAATTACTTGGGAGTGCTACAGTGTTCAATGCTCTTGACGCCAATTGTGGTCATTGGAAAGGACTTTTACAAAAACACTAACGCGAGAAAAAACCACTTTTGTGTGTAACCAAGCACTATATCGTTTCAAATAAATGCCTTTATGGTTAACCAATACGCTTGCTACGTTTCAACTTGCTATAAGTATTCTATTGGCCATTTTGGATCAATAAATCTAAGCGGGAGATCCTCTCATGGTGTTCGTGGCCTTGCTCTCTTCTGAGGTAGGCACAGCGACAGGGCCCTCCCTACCTCATGTCGTTCTCATGTAAAACCGAGGTGGGTTCCCACTATACTGACGAAGGTGTTACCGAAAATCGGGTTACTAGCTGGTCAACGTGGTGCAAAGGTTCTTCTAAGCGCTCTTCCGGTGCACGGATATTCCAAAGCAGAAAAGGGGAAAATGGGGAAAGAACCCAGGATAAATGTACAACCCAGCGGGTCCAGCGGATATCCGGAAGAGACCCAGAGGTGGGGCTGTTGCATATTCAGCCAGCACGGCAAACCTCAATACTAAGTGAAGCAACTATCTGCTCCGACAATAATAGGTACCCAATTCTGTAAAAACAGTGAGTACTGAGCGAATCCATGGTGCAAGACAGACCAGTGTTTCTACTCGATACTGCACTGGTAAGTATAACCAGTCCGAACGCCATGAAACCACAAAAAGATTTGGTAACTTCGCAAAGGCGATAAACTTAGAGCCGAGTCACAGCTTAAATTTACTTCACGGTGAAATGGCAGGGCCCTCCTCCCTTTAATACTATGAGGTCATAATATACTTAAGAGTACCACGACTGTAGTGTCCCACACGTATGTTCGACAAGTTTGTGTCACTGAGCAGCATGGCATGCTACGGCGCAACACGACACGTGTGAATCATGCCCGCTATAAAAAACATCCGTACACTTACCGTGCGTCCATCCATTTCGAGGTATCATAGAAATCACAAACGAAGGTTCCAAAAATACCAAATAGAATTCATATGGAACTTTACCCAAAATTTGCAAGGGTCCACTTATACCTGAGTCGAACCGATGCCACGTCAGTACTGAATCATTCACTATCCTCCTGGCCTAGAGGGTATGTGCATACGAATTGTTCTACAATCCGGAGAGATGTTGACTTTTTTCACCCATTTTCCGCTGGGGTTCGCCCACGTCCGCGGTTGCATTCCGGCTAAGTAGTGGATTATGAAATGCAATACCCTCATGGAAGTACTGTTTGCATTTTTTTGAATTTCCGAATGTTTCGGTAATGTATTCGTTGCGTGAACTAAGACCAATATTAATGGAATGGACAATTGGGACAAGGAAAAGTTAGTTTGCGGCTGGCCACAATAGTGAGCATGACCCACAGATGTGGAGTCGTTTTAATTAATATCATTTACTATTTTACACTCATTTCTGGGATAGTTAGTACTTAGTGCACCGTCGAACTACCATCGCACCAGTACAACTTCCCAAAGAAGGGACTCCAACCTGCAGAATTGGCTCTAGACCTCGCCGCCTTTGCTTGCTCTCCACTCCTCCTTCGCGGGACGTACCCCAGCCTACGGAAATTCAATCCTCCCTGCCCGTGTAAAGAGCCGCAGTACTGGGACTGTTATTCCAACTGCTTTGGTGTTCGTGTTTTTGTATGGGTTACTTACCAGCACTGCCCTTTACCAACATCATTACGCTCGTGATTCAGTTCTGCATTTCCTTCTTCTCTTTACAGGGTGGTTTTCGCGCTGCCCGCGGTCCGTGTTTGCACGTGCCTCTTATGTGGAAACCATACCTCTCTCGAGGACACTCACTCAAATACAACAATTTTGTGGATACCATATTTTTGCCCAAACCTCCACGTAATTTGCGACAGGCAGCCTTGGCCTTACGAACTGACATAATCGTGCCATCCCTGGGAGGGCTCTGTGCAAATGGGTTAAGCTCCAACGAGGAAAGATCTCGAGCATCTTTCGGTGTTCTTCTTCTCACGCGCATTGAACAGCAGGACCAATTGGCTGATTCCACTCTCTGATACGAATGGAAAAGAGATTCCAGTGCGAACCGATTTCCCACCATCGACATTAGTAATGGATATCTCTGTAACTCTTAGGCGTATACACTCACTATCCGCGCCATATGTGCGCATATGAAGCAGTTGGAGATCTATTCGCAACACGTGTGCACCCATTTGAAGATGGGCATTATACTCCCATCTTGTTGGGGTGCACTTGTGGTGGAGAAGAACACCTCATGCACCGCGTGTGGGTTTTTTACATTCGACGATGTAGAGTTAACAACGAACACGGTGACATCAGTCATCAAATTATGCAAGATATCTAGAATAAACAGTCATGCTTTGATGAGTACATGTCAAGTGGTTAGGTAGATTCGATCAATTTTGTACTTTGATAAATTCAGGAGACTGAGGTCTGAAAGGTTTTCAATGAGTGTAAAGCATGCTGCATACATATCATTAACAGAACATCCGCTGGGATACGAATGGAAGATATTGATAGCTGCCGAAATTAGGGAGTATTTTTGTTACGTTTGTTGGACATTGGGAGATTCCTGAATACATAAACGCACAAAATATGCATACTCATATCGTTCTTTGATCTATCAAAATAGCGCTTTCTTGTATGCACAAATCACCGTTTTCTACCATCTTTCAGCAGGGACAAGGTTGTTTGTGCAGGTTGCACATGTATCATTTCTAATCCGTCGCTGTGGTTGCCCCAACTTTAACGGTCTTTCTTCCAGATCTTTCCATCTTTTTCAATCTTTGTTTGCCCGATACACACTCTCAATTTGCACCCCACTGATCATCTCCGGAGATGCATGTTCCTCCTCTCTCTCCACCAGATTATCTCCCAGACTCTGGA
This sequence comes from Gracilariopsis chorda, assembly GCA_003194525.1. NCBI lineage: Eukaryota > Rhodophyta > Florideophyceae > Gracilariales > Gracilariaceae > Gracilariopsis > Gracilariopsis chorda. Next base: position 279,948 of record NBIV01000051.1, on the reverse strand, counting down.
CATGGCCACGGACCGCAACTGCTACTCGTTGACACCCAACCATCCACTCCCACAACCGTGGAGCCAACCCTGAATGCTGCAGACGGTTCTTTGCGCCAGATGAGTTACATGCCACCGATGTCTCTCAAATCTCTGGCTGCTCATCTCCAGGATCCACAACAAATCCCGCTACAACACGCCATCCTGTACCCTCAGGGTCTGGGCGACGTCCACCACGATCGACTTGTGCTGCTGCTAAAAAAGGACGGGAGGCTTCTAATACAGCGGTTCAGGGCTCTGGTACACGAAGAGCAGGTGGTGGACGTGGTTTGTCTTTCACTGAGCTCAAACTGGAAAACATTCTGGATGTCTTAGCAGAACATTTACCTATTGGCAACGATGAGTGGGAAACCGTGACAAAAATACACCAGTCCCGCTGGCCGAACGCAAACAGATCAACTGATTCCTTACACTGCAAGTTCGCTGCGCTCTATCGAAAATACGTTCCAACTGGAGATCCAAGAATCCCATCATCAGTCTTGAGGGCAAAAGACATACACGTGTAAATGACTACTAAGGTAGATATGGGTGAAGGTGAAGTGCAACGCCCTCAGGGAGGGATTCTTGGTACTTGAATGCTTTCCCGATATTATCGGTTGTGTAGTGTGTATATGAACTACGCCCCACAATGGTGGATATGGACACGTGGGACACGGTTTTGGGTCAATTGGCGGTTGGCCACAGTAGTAGATGTTGCCACGAAATGTGGAGTATTTTAGTTGATATTATTTATTATTTTCACACCCATTTCTGGGAAGCTAGTACTTAGTGCGACGGCGCACTGCTGTCGCACCAGTAAACCTTCCCCAACAAGGGACCCCAACCTGGGGAATTGGCTCTAGTTGTTACTGCTTGCGCGTGCTCTACTCCTCCTTGGAGGGAAACGCTTTGAACCACGGGACCTCTAACCCCCTTGCACACCTAAAGAGACCCATCCTTGGGAGTATAATTGTTCCACTCACATTGGTGTTTCGCCCTGTATAGGGAGTCCTGTCCACCGGCATTGCCGTATTTGTTCGTCGCTCTCGCGACTCACTCTCGCCCGCTCTTCCTCCTTTCCCTTCACTCTCCTCCTTTCCCCCTTTCAGGGTGGTACATCCCGCTACCCGCGGCCCTCCTGTGTGCACCCGCTCACACATCCCCATTTACGTGGAAACATACCTCTTCTGAGGATCACACCCCGCTCACGCGGATACCGATTCCTCGCCTTCACCTCCCTGCGCAATTCGCGACAGGTGCCCCTGGTCTTACCAACTGGCTTCGCCGTGACATCTCTGGGAGGGCTCTACCCAACTGGGTTCACCTCGTGAGAGGAAGATCCCGGACGTCTTTTGGTGTTTTTCCCCTTTGGGGCATCGCACCACAGAAGGAGAGGGGGCAGAGGATGATGCGTCTTTTTCGGAAGAAAAAAGAGAGAGAGGACCGTATGTTATCGACAATGCCAATGAAGAAAACGGTAGTGATGTGGAAGCACAAACGCCAAACAAGGATCCGAGATCAAGAACGCTATCTACTTCTGGGCGTGCATATCCAATAATCTACAAGCGACGCAAACGGGTAAGTGCAGATGGCAATGCTGGCATGACAGAGCTTATCAAGGCAAAAATCTTGCAAGAACAGCAGTTTCCGGCTGCTGCGAGAGGGTGCTTTGAACAGGAGAAAGAATGAAACCGGCAGAGGCTGACAAGGGAAGATCGCCTTCGGGCCGAGCAGCGAGAGGACGAGGAACAACGGAGGCAGCACCAGGAGAAGCCAGCACATCTTCAGCGAGAGGAGGATAGGAAAACACTTGAGAGCTACATGGAAATGTTGCTTATGGTTCTAGCAAGGAGAAGCACTCAACAAAATCTTCCTATGCAGCCATTGTCCTTTACGCTTTCTCAAGAACGTAATGATACAGGAACGGAGCACGCTGACAATCAACAGAAAAACGATCCTTGAGTCATCTAAGGAAATCAGATGCATCGCAGGGATACCAAGTTTCTGATAAACAAAGTAAAGAGATTTCACTATTCTTTACTCATAAGAACATGTTGGCTTATCGACTTATATTTGGCATATAAAAGTTCAGGATCTGATTCAGACCAATTAGACGAGTGCGTACATTGAATAGTCTTACATCCAAGTGTAGAATTACCTCACGTTCTCCGCGCTCCTCGTATGGAAGCCTATATGGAACCGAGGAAATGAGCCTTGCAGAGCACGCATTCCCCACTCCGAGCTTTGTCGTGCAGATGTAGATTGTCTCCTGCACTGAATGGTACATATATCGGAGGAATCTGGTACATCTTGCGACGATCTCAGTAGAAAAGGGTAGTTGCCACGACTAAAAGCAGAGTCAATCACACAGATTCCCCCTGTATTCACATAAATCTGCTCCAGCTTTCCGTAAATTGAACCCCATTCTGCAATGGTATAATCATGCATACTTCCTGACGAATTTATCGAACACAATATAATACCTCCATCAGGCGAAAATACAAACACATTGGAAACAAAATGGTCGTGCTGCCACCCATTCTAAAACATGTTCTGAATGATTCCATTGGAACTTTGTTGCAGATAAAGTTTGAGGCCATCTGCGACGGCATAGACATACCCTAAAAGAGAGTACTTTGCTTTAAATGCTTTTCTAAATTCTTGTACTTCACTCGTGTTAGGCATGGCAATTCTTGAGGCGTGCTTATTTGCTAGAGTCTTAAGCAATATAGGTCTTCCGAAGCGAAGAAATACAGATGCTACGGTGCCTGTTATCCCAAAAAGCATACATAATGCAGCACGTGAGCCTCTGGAGCGGTACAAGGCCAATGTTAGTGCCAAAAAACGTGATGCGCTCAGTGTACAGGGTCTACCGCGGCGAATCAGAAGAGCATGGAGTCGGTGAATGAACCAATCAGAGCTGAAGAGAGAGTAGGAATTGAAAGAGATTATGAAAGGCTCAAGAAGGTTACGAAAAGCGGCTTGATCAAACCCACAGAGTGTGATGCGTGATTGATCGCACCCAGAGCCGAAAAGAATCTGAAACGCAGAAAGAGTTGGATGCTGTAGTGCACGTCCTGTGATGCGGCGATCATAACGTCTCATTTCTTCAAGAATCAGTTTCTTGCGGAAGAACCTGGAACGGTGGGCTCTGGAGTGCTTTGCAAAGAGAGCGATGATGAAGTGCTTCATCGTTTCTTAGAGTTAGCGCTTGTAAGTCCTTGTGGGGTGGCTTTCGGAAAATGACACTATGAGGACGCTATCATTGTTTATTACACTGAACGTTAGACCGTCGGAGTGTGGCCTTATTTTGTGTGTTCGTCTTTTCTGCACAAGCGCACATTTTATGCTGCACAAAGCTATATTCGAATGTGGGTGTGTGTATGCACTCAACTTGTGTTTATGAAAATCTCCCATTACTGCTTCTCTCTGCTTCGTTAGCTCGAAAATCTCTTCTGGCACTTCCAAAATAGGAATATTCCTTCGTAAACTGTAATGCCAGAACATGGAGTTAGCTGATTAGGAATCGCCTGTTCCATGAAACAAAAAACTCATTCGCACATGCAATTTATTGTACTACGTGACCAGAAAGAACGAGTTCTCTCTGCAAAAAAAGTAATACCAACGAGATAACGGTTGATGCAATGTAAAAAGAAAAGGATTCAAAGTCATTTCTACGTCCATTTATCTGATAGATGCTGTCAGACTTTCGAAAACAGTAAAGTCTGGTTTTCATCTCAACGAACCAAGACGACTTTGATATGTTTCTACAGAAAGCAGCAACGTTCTCCATTTGATTTTTGTTCAAATGCCAGTTATCTAAGTAGTGGAAAGTGTTTGGAAGCGCTGTTCTCACTGCTGCAATTACTGCGGTGTCTCGATCAAGAACCACCATTCCCAGAGACACCGACACCGCAGGGATGCACTTGCGTAAGATCCAAATGAAGCTATTTTTCGTTTCCGAAGGTACGAAACCCATGAAAAAGGTTTACATTTGGCCAGAAGAGGTACGACAACTAATTTAAAATAATGGGTAGTTGAACCGAATGGCAATCGTTTTAAAGCCAATGAACATCTCTGAAACTATCCCGTACTTCTCGTGGTCGACCAAACGTTCCTCTAACATCCGTTTCGTGGAGTGCATGCTGTTCTTTACTATGGTGGAAAAGAATACGCTATGCCGCGTATTACGCTCTTGCAAGACACACGAATAGTTAAAAAAGGAGGAAACCCCATCTCTTGGACTATTCTTGTTCTTCATATAATTTAAAAGATGTTTCAGTGTGTCCACGTCAATGATGATTCTGTATCTCTCCTGGAGGTAGCGTACAACGTCTTTCTATCCCATGTGCACTATGTTGTGCATCTCGGTTGCCTCTTGACGTGTTTCAGGAGATAAGCAAGCCTGTAGGTATACCTCTTCTGACTCGTGGCAATGAAAGGCTTTTGCAGTACCAATGTTGTACCGCCATCATACTCTCGATTTGGAACTATGATTATCATTGCGTTGCTTATCAACTAGCAAGCGTTCCTGTTTTGCACCATTGTGAAGTCCAGCAACAAAATACTCTTTGCAATCACCCGGTTCTGGGCCATACTCTGCCCCAAATTCGTCCTCATTACTCATATGGGGTACGATTCGCGTTCTCATTATCTCTTTGTAATAGAATAATTGTAGTACGAACTTTCACATTGCATTTATTCGAATGGTCGTGAATGTTTGAATTCAGATTCAAACATTCAAGAACGGACGTCTACTTTGGTATAAGAGTCGAACGTTTAGACGGTTCGAAGTACTCTCCAGTTGTAAAGTCAGTTTTGTTTTGGTAAGAGCCTACTCTTACATTTGGTAGCATCTAAGGTACTTTCACAGGAAGAAAAAGCGCTTGAAGAATCATGGTTCGTACAAGCCATAGCCAAAGTGTACCGCAAGAAGAAGAGGGTGTGAATGAGGCATCAAACCTACAGCAGCTCAGCGAAGAGCTTCAAGCGTTGAAGCAATTGGTGCAGACTCAAAGCTCAACGATTGAGACTTTGCAGTCGCAATTGCAGCAGAACAATCAGAGGAATGCTTCTGATTCATCCGGTGGATCGCTCAAAGCTCCTCTAGTGCAGACATTTTCGGGAAAGGCGTCTGACAGGACGACGGAAAAGGTGACTAGTTTATTTTACTCTATTAGGAAGTATGGAAAACTATTCAATTACTCAGAGAACAAGATGCTGGACCTTTCCGAATGCCATTTTCAAGATAGAGCGGCGTCGTGGATGCTGCGTCTAGAAAAAGAAACTCGAAAGCCATCCAGTGTGGACGAGCTCGAGAGAGCCATGATCGAGGAATTTGGTCCTGCGAATGAGATGGCCACTGCACGAGTGAAGCTTATGGAGTTTCGTTTGAAGGAGAAAAGGTCTATAGATGAGCATATTGCACGATTTGAATATCTCATAACGTTCTGTGGCACAAAGAGCAATGAAGCATACATCTATTTCTTCAATAGTCATCCGAAGACGTACAAGGGTAAACTTACAGAGAAGTTTCCGACGTCTGAACCGATCGATCGAACTGGAAGTGTTTCTATGCAGCCAGCATATGACTATGGTAGAACTCTTGAACTGTCATTTAAGCTTGCAGGCGAGTCACAGAGCAGAGCCCAAAAGGAGCACAGCTCGAGGAAGAATAAGAATAATGTTGGAAAATACTGCCAGAGTGCAGGGACCTCGAAGGAAGGTTACAGCACTACAAAAGACTGCAACGCTGTATCTTGGGGACCAATTAAACGAGGAGAGATTGCTCACTACAGGAGGAATGACAGATGCTTCAAGTGCGGCAAGAAAGGATGGAGCGATCCCAGCCACTCTTGCAGACAAGAACGAGCGGAGGACAATAGCTTTGATCACCCAAAAAACCAGTAATGCCGCACAACGAGGTGGCGGAAAGAGGCAACTTACAAGAAAAGTCGCCGTACTTTTCGGCATTGAAGTATGCCAAAGAAGACAACTGGATGTACGATGCAATGCTGGCAGGAAATCCAGTGAGAAGAGTCGTAGATTCGTATGCGTCTCACAACTTAATGTCAGTAGAAGACGCGAAGAGATTGAATTTGGAGTTTAGGGACGTCACAGGAATAGAATTTGAACTTGGAGACTCATCGAAGACAACAGTACTGGGTGAGACACATGAAGTTTTGAACATCAATGGGTTCATGAGTGAAGAGCCAATTTTGGTCATCAGTATGAAATAAGAGAGTGTCCTTCCAATATTAATAATGGGGAGACCTTGGTTACGAGTGCATAACCCGCTTATTGATTGGAAAACCAACATTCTCAAGGTGAAGCGCAGCAATAGTACTGTGGTAACGATAACACCTCGAAGAACCGAGACCAAAACGTCGAACGAGATCTGTCTTAAGCAGATATCGTTGAAGAGGATGTGTAAAGAAGTCAAGAAGGGAAACTGCGAACTGTTTGCGGTTCGAGTATCTAAGAACAAAGAGTCGGTTGCTCCAGAGGCATAGTGCGCTCCTGAGTTTCGAGACGTTCTAGCAGAGTTCGAAGATGTTTTTAAGGAAGAGTTGCCGGATGAGCTGCCCCCGCCACGCGAATTGAATTTGAGATTAACCTCATTCCGGGTGCCCAGCCTCCTGTCCGACCTGTTATTCGACTCTCACCTCGTGAACTACAAGAACTGAAGCGCCAGTTGCAGAAATATCTAGAAAAAGGACTTCTAAGACCGTCTTCCTCACCGTACGGAGCTCCAGTATTCTTCATCAAAAAGAGGAACGGGGATCTCAGAATGGTTTGTGACTACAGAGCATTGAATAGGATCACTATTCCAGATGAAAGTCCTATTCCACTGATCAATGAGACCATTGACCAGGTGGCAGGAGCTAAGATTTTCTCGCAGATTGATTCAATCTGGGGATACTATCAGATGAGCCTCAAAGAAGAGGACTGTCACAAGACGGCTATACGAACACGATATGGATCCTTCGAGTGGAGAGTGCTATGTTTTGGTTTAACTAACGTACCAGCAGCATTTTCGCGTCTGTTAGCACACGTTCTTCGGGAATTACATGGAGAATGTATGGTTCTTTACTTAGATGACATTCTAATCTACAGTAAGAGCAAAGAAGAGCACAAAAGGCATTTGCGAAAGCTGTTACATATTTTAAGGAAGCATGAGCTGTACGTCAGACCTAGCAAGAGTAATTTTGGTGCGACAGAGGTTGACTACCTGGGCTTCAAAATCAACTCGGAAGGAGTTCACACGCAGCAGAGGCTTGTGGAAGCTGTAGAAAAGTGGACCACTCCGAACTCAGTGAAGGATGTACAGAAGTTCATAGTTCTTACGAACTTCTACAGAAAGTTTATGAAAGGTTTTGAGCGAGTTGTGCAACCAATCACCGACTTACTCCACACGAAGATCTTTCAATGGAGAGACGAACAGAAATATGCGTTTGAAGATTTGAAGCGTCGGCTAACAGCAGTACCTGTGCTACGTCATCCAACCTCGGAAGAAGTTTTCGTATTGACCACTGATGCGTCAAAGTACGCTGTAGGCGCAACCTTGGAACAGAAGAGTGAACCTGTTGCATTCCTATCTCATCGACTATCGGAGGCTGAGACAAAGAATGTTCAGTGTATCTAAAAGATCGCCCATTTATAATACGCACAGATCACGAGCCTATCAAGTACTTGCAGACGCAATCGAAGCTCTCAGGAAGACAAATGAGATGGCTGGACGAATTACAATGTTACTCATTCAGAGTGGAGCATCTCAAAGGCTCAAAGAATGGAGAGGCAGATGCCTTGAGTACACTGTATGAATGCCACCCGACATTCAAGGCTCTTCGTTTACACGAGAAGCAATTGAATTTGGCGACTCGAGAGGGTTACGAGAACGATTCTTGGACGCAGAACATTCTATTTGTTCTTTGAGATGGTAAGGAACCACCCAACAAGAAAACTGCGATGTACATCAGAAATTATTCCTTTCAGGAGAGTCTAATTTACTGGAATGCCAGAGCTACATTAGGGCGTGTAGTTGTTCCACGAAATAGAGATCTTCGAGACACAATAGCGAAAAAGTTCCATCTACCAGGGCATTTTGGTTGGGAGAAGACATATTTGCTCTGTGCTCAACACTTCTACTGGAAGCGAATGTTCGCTGATATCCAGGAATTTGTCAGAACTTGTCAAGAGTGTCAGTTCAACAAAGAGACAAGGGCAATGCAGAGTGGTAAGCTCCAGCCACATTGCGTACCGGATGCCTGTTGGGATGTCGTCTCAATAGATTTTGTGTCAGAGTTTCCGATTACTCGAACAGGGAAAAATTCAGTACTTGTTGTCGTTGAGAAACTTTCGAAGAGAGCTATTTTTATTCTGACGAAGAAGACATTGACCTCTATTGAAGTTGTCCAAATACTGTTCGATCGAGTGTTTTCGAAACATGGTGTGCCTAAGACTATCATTCTGGATAGAGATAAGCTTTTCAAGTCACATTACTTCAAATAAATTACCAAAATGATAAGTGTGAACTTGAACATGGCTACCAAGGGACATCCGCAAACGGATGGACAGCCGGAAAACATGATCAGAACACTTTCGGCAATGATCAGAGGTACTTTACAGAAAAATCCAGAAGATTGGGACTGTATGTTGAGAGAATTGGAATTTCACTAAAACTCGACTCCGAACAAGAGCACAGGAATTTCTCCGTTTGAAGTTGACTTGGTTCGCGTGCCTGAGTCAGAGCTTTCCAGGAAGTTTCCGAAAACGAATTGTGTCTGCCCGGCAGCAGTAGACTACTTGGAAAAGCGACAGGCATTTTGTTCATTAGCAAAGGACAATCTTGCAGATGCCATCGCACGGCAGACCTTCTATGCCAACAAGAAACGAAAGCATGTAGCGTTTAAGGCAGGGGACATGGTGTTGCTGAAGGTAGACAAGACGAGTGCATCACAGCAGTATGGTCTTCCTCAGAAGTGGCAGCCGAGGTTTATGGCACCATTTGCCATAAAGGAAGCCATGGGAACAGTGACGTACAAAATTGAACTACCTCCGACGATGAAGAAGGCACATAACGTTGTTCATATCTCCCGATTGAAAAGGTTCAATCGCAGAGAGGGTGGTCAAAGCTCACTATCGGTAGTGATTCATGCGGAAGGTACTGTGGAACAAGAAGTGATTGCTATTCTTAAGACTCGCAAGCGCAATCGCAGAATACATTACTTGGTACAGTTTGAAGGCGATACTGAGGAAGAAGCAATTTGGATGAACAAGAATCAGTTATCGCACTGTACCGAACTCATCAAGAAATTTGAAAACTTGCCGCGGTCGTCAAGTCCTAAGAGAGGGTGAGTGTAATAGAATCATTGTAGTACGAACTTTCAAATTGCATTTACTCGAATGGTCATGAATGTTTGAATTCAGATTCAAACATTCAAGAACGGACGTCTACTGTGGTATAAGAGGCGAACGTTTAGATTGTTCGAAGTACTAGGAGGGTCAGCCTCCAGTTGTAAAGTCAGTTTTGTTTTGGTAAGAGCCTACTCTTACACTCTTATTCACTCAATACGCTGCCGTTATCACTATGAGTTTCACTTAAATTCTGCATACCGTTCCCAAATCTTGAAGCTTCAGCGTTCATTTTGCCATGCTCCTCGTTTCCTGATCAGATCAGTCTGGGATATGGTCGACTTCTTTCTTCTTCATTTAATTTTCCATTCGCAGCAATGTTCACGCCAGATAATGGTATGTTCGTTTACTTTATGCCATTTAGTGACGTTTGAGGATGCATAAATAGAAGATATCCGCAGATCCGGTGTATCCAACGCAGAACTAGGAGGTGTTGCATGGGCTTTAACGTCTCCCTTCAGATTGAGAGAGCAGTTCACTTCTTCCAGTGGCCGATCAAAGGGGAGGAATGTTAGTTCAGATTTCAAATTGACAGGAAGCTGGAACCGTCTCGAGCTACAGATTTAGAACTCGTTTCACCCGATCGGTGTCCACGAGCAACCCACTTCCACGATTGTGCCTGAGCTTCAAGTTCATCTCTGAGGTCTTCTTGTTACCTCAAAGTTTAGCCATGGCAGCCTTGCACTTCCAGGGCTCAATTTATGTCAGACATCTCATTTGCAGTGAAATATAAATCTTCTCGCGGCTATATGAGTATGTTCGACACTAATGCAGCGCGTATCCATGCCAGTCACTCATAGTGGTACACAGAGTCTCTGCAAAGTTCTCAGTCGTAGTTCCTTCTGCAGTCCTTGATGTAGGCGACTTGGATTTCTCCCTTGTACCTGATGCTTGCGATACTGCGCAGAAATTGGATAATACAGACTGCAATATGTCCCTGGTAATATCTGCCACCAACAAAGAAAAATCATCGCAAGTAGCGTGATTTTTTACCTTCTCTAGAGTTTTGCCAACAGCTCTATAAACTAGCAGTGCAGAATCCTTAAAGCGAATCTGTTTCTTCTTTATTACCTTCTTCGTAACATTACCGCTCGCGTTTGATCAAAATTCTGTACTCAGTAGAGCTCTTTGGTTTGCCTTTGTTCGTTTGCATCTGCTAAACTGCTTCAAGTTGGAAGGGTACGTTTTACATCGTACCCCTCGATTTGTGTACTTTTGAACACAGTTACAAATAACAATATTCGTCGCCATAGACTTCCGTTGATGGCAATATTCCATTTCCAAACGTTTCTCAAAAAATATTATGAGTTCTCCCCTCCACACATGCACATCTATACTTTTCCGTTGTATTACTGTCGTAGGTGCTGCTCTTAGAAGTCTCAATAGTGACCATACGAACCCAGAATTCTGCACAGTACAAAGCAGAAGTCTGCCAAAATCATTACGCTGAAATTTAGTTCGCAAAAGTCTCTAGCGAAGAATTAACGAATAATGCTGAATAGTGCGTCGTCACGGAAGTCGCGTGAGTAAAGCTAGAAATACCACGTGTAATGCAATTTACGAGTTTCGCGGTAAACAGCTAACCATACATGCACCAGTGCGAGCATCATACGGCCCAGCAACTGCGACGCAGCCACGATGGCAGAATTTTGTGACGTTGACGCTATGCCCGTCACCCTCGGAAATAAATCACGTTACACAGCGGCGCAAGGCCTAGTCATTAAGCTGTGGTAGTTTCGGCGATGATCAGACATGGTGGCTGCTGCCAAAGTCCCGGAGCATGAGAGATGCTGAGGCCTTACTGCGTGAGACAAGAGAGAATCGATGCTCCCTTCCCTCTGGCGGTCTCGCCGGCGGGCAGGGACTTTATTGTGTGTCGCTACGTGTAAACTACGTGATGGCAGCGTGATGATGTGCTCGCGTCTTATTGAGAACGCACGTCAGTGCGTGATGACACGCCCTCCGACGCGAGCAAGTCAGTGGGCGTCGATGTCAAACATTTTCTGGGGTGGTCGGGTTATTGCGCGGCTGTGTGAAGTGATTGAATACGGAGAATTCGAAGATTACGTTTAAACGCATGAGACTTGAGTGGTTTTGTGAGGATGTCTGCTCGTTGGTCCGCGGAGGAAACATGTTTGACAGAGATGTTATTTGCGCGTATGTGATGGCGCAGATAGTGGTGGCGCAAGTCGATATACTTTCGCCGTTTGGTTGCTCCTTGGTTTAGAGCAACTGAGATAGCGGCTTGGTTGTCCACGTAAAGCGGAGAAGGTGCGGTTATTGTAAAACCAAGAAAGCGTAGTATACGTCTGAATAGAATTGTATCTTGCGTTGCTGCTGTGGCGGCAACATATTCTGATTCACACGTTGAAAGCGCTGGGACCGGTTGCTTTCGAGAGGACCAAGAGACTAGTTTGCCATGTAGAAAATGCGTGGCTCCCGACGTTGGCCGGCGATTTGCAGTGTCACTTGCGAAATCGGCATCGGAGTAGGAGACTAATGTTGGGGAGGGGTTAGTCTGAGTTGCGCTTTTCGGGTAGTACAGACCATGGGTACGGGTATGCTTGAGATACCTTGCTGTAGACTTGACGTGTTTCCAATGGCGCTCAGTTGGAGACGTAAGAGCGAAAGCAAGCTTTGAGGCGATAAAGGCAATATCCGGCCTTGTGCAGTCAGCGAGCCATCTCAGGAGGCCAATGACTTGGGCGTAAAGATGTTTGGGTTTCGTGGATAATGTGTCACCGTCGGTTGGGGGGTGATATCCTAGCCCTGAGGTATACGGATGCTGCTTACCGTTGGCGTTTTCTAGTCCAAGAAGATGAAGGATCTGGTCCACTGTGTTGGGTTGCGCTATAATAATGGAACCGTCAGCTTGGTAGGTAATGGACCAACCGAGATACTGTGCAGGGGGACCGAGGCGCTTGATATTGTACTTATTCTTTAGATCCTTGAAAAGCTGATCGACAAGTTGTTGGTGGGTTGACGCTACTAAGAAATCATCAATGTTCAGACAGATAATAGTATATTCTGTGGGTGATCGGCGTGCGATGAAAAGAGCGGGGTCGTCAGGAGATTGTGTGAAGCCAAGTGATTTGAGATACTTCCACGCCTTTTCTAAGAAGTAGTGTCCTGCTGGCGGTGTGCCATATAGGTTGAGTAACAGTTGTCCACCGGGTTCATTGTTTTTATAGGAGCCGTCGAAGCGTGGATGCTGCTTCACATAAACCGGGGATGGATGTTGGTATTGTTCGTGGGTGAATGCCGACGTGATATCAAAATGTTCTAGGACAAGATTGTGGTGCGTGGCTAACGCGAGAATGAGGCGGACTGAGTCTTTTTGTGAGAGGTGTGCTGCAGTTTCTCGAGGATTATAATCGGTGTGCGGAATCATACGGTCCCCGCGCACTGAGCAGCGTGCTTTGTGTCCGTGGGTGGTGAGTGCGGGGTCTTTTTTTGTATTTGTACGTCATCGTAAGAGGAATAAGCCGTGGCAGGGGTTGTGCCTTTGGAAGCCAGTTTATGGCTTTTAGCTTGTCTAGTTTGTCTAGTTCGTCGTTGTGGGCTTTGGCCCAAGCTCTGGCATCTGGGTACGCTGCAGCCTGTTTTCGAGATGCGGGGGGTGGCGTGGTGGCTGTAACAGTTGATGGTGTTGGGTGCGGTATGTGATTCTTGAATGCTCGAGATTGGCTGTAGACAGGGTCAGCATGCGAGGTGTATGGATGGAAGTTAGTGCATGGGACTTGGAGGTATTTGCCTGTTCCCACAACCATTGTCATTATGTTTTGGGGGTTTATGCCGTACATGTAGCGACATGGGATGCCGCGGCTGTCCAATTTGGTTTGTCTGTTGGTGTCCACAGGCATGTAGGCATAACCGAGCTGACCGAAGGCAAAAAGAGCTGAGGGTCTTGCAGTGGTTCCAAATAGAGCTTCGTGTGGGGACTGATTGGTTGCTGAGTGGGGTGTGAGGTTGTACTTGTACGCAGCGTATTTGATAGCGTCCTCCCAATGTTCATTACCGAGGTTGCTGTGTATGAGATTTGCTCTGACAACCGAACACAATGTTTGGTTGATGCGTTCGGCGATGGAATTTTGTTGTGGGGTGTAGGGGGTAGAGGTAGGATGGAGGGTGCCATTGGCGACAAGGTAGTTGGTCAATGTTTTTGCGAGGTATTCCTTGGCATTGTCGGAGGTGAAGAGAGCGGGCATGCGTCCTGTTGCGTTGCGAAAAAGTCGCAACACAAGGGGTAGTAAGCATGGTAGCTCTGTGCGTGTGGGACTGAAGTGGAGGTAAAGATACCTGCTGCAGAGTTCAATAAAGGTTGTGAAATATCGGTTTTGGTTAACGGACGGTTGTGGCATAGGGCCGCATACATCTGAGCTGATTACAGTTCCCCGTGCATAATGGTTTGATTGCTTCCGGTGTGGTGCGCGTTTAAGGAGGCCTTGCAAACAGCCACTGCAAGATAATTTCTTGGACGTTGAAGACGACGGAGGTGGGTTCCGCACGCCAAGCTTCGGCAATATTGCCGCTAGTTTGGTGGGTGGTTGAGAATAAGGTGCCATTTGTGTAGCTCTGATTGTGGGTGATCGGCGCTTTGGCGTTGTGGCTGTGGGGTAACACGGTCGAGGGGTGTGGGGCGGAATGAAGCTGTGCAGCGCACGCTCTTTTTGGTGGAGTGTTTGGTGGATGGAGGTGCTGCCGGTGGCAGCGATGCCCGGATAGCACGTGGTTTAGCGTTTGGGAGCTGGATTTGTGTGGCCGATGTGTCTGTGATGGACGTGTTGGCAAATGATGAATTGGTTCGGAGGTTGAGGGTGTAGCAGTTGTTCTTCCATGTGGCAGTGCCTAGTATACGGAGCGGCCTAGTAGGGCTCAATATGACCGCAAATCGTGTGGTAAAGACAACGGGGCCACATAGCTGTGCGATGGCGTGCACGGAGATGAGGTTGCTTTTAATATCTTCGTTCATGAGGCTGGGAATGCGAAACACGGTTCCAGTGTTACTGACTATTCTCAAAGTCTCCTTCTTCTTGGTCTGAACAGTAGAGTTGGCGGTTTTTGTGGTAATTGGTGTAGAGAGGTTAGTTTCGTCTGCCGTTTTGTGGCTGATGATGGTGGAGTGAGCGGCTGAGTCCAGAGTGTACCTACTTGGTTGCTCGTTGACTGCAGTCTGCGAGTCGGGGAGTTCGTTAAGGTTTTGGATGGCTTGTAGAATCTCTGCAGATACTTTTTCGTTATGGCTAGTGGCTCGGTTTGCAGATGAGGCTCCACGGTTTCTACCGCGTCCTCTGCGTGCCCCATTTTGTTGCAATGATTCGAGCTTCGTATTTATATCTTCTATCGCTTGTCGAAGCCCACGGCCCCGGGATTGGCCATATCTTCCTCGTCCACGACTGCGGCCACGATACGGATGCGAGAGGCGGGTTGTAGGCAGAGTTTGTGTGACAGCATGGACCTGGTGTGAGGTGGGTTCTTGTTGATTTAGAATGCTCTCGTATTGTTCCAGGCGGTGTTGGGTTTCAGTAATGGTGGTTGGGGGTGTGTCAAGCATTAGAGTGACAGCTCGTTGAGAAAAACGATGGTCATTCACAAGGCCCTGAAGAATGTAGTTGATGGTCACTCGTTCGTCGGATATTCCAAAAGTATTGGCTGAAATTTGTTTGCGGCGAATAGCGAGGTGGCTCGCAATGTATTCCGAGATAGTTCCAGCACGGCGGAGGTTCATTGCTTCAGTGGTGAGGCTAAAGTAATTTTTAGGTGATTGGCTGTCAATGACGCGTTGGATACCGTGAACTATTGCTGCTGGGGACTGATTGAAGAGCGTAGGATCAGCGAGCATCTCACTGACATCTTGAGTGATGCTTTTTGTAATGATGCGGCGGAGACTGGTGGTCGCTTTGTGGTCTTCGCTGTTCATAGGTTGAAATGTGGTGGAAAGGAGTTGTTGATATTCATGTTCCGTAAAAATATCGTCAAGGTTTTGTCTCCACTGGATATAATTTTGGGCAGTGAGTTCAACGAGTTCTTCTGTAAACCGCCAGGAAGGATGAGTGATTGGCATTGCGGGGAAACTAGACTGAGAAGGCCCGCTCATTGTATACCTGGAGCTGGTGGTTTGAAGTTTGGCGTTTGTCCACAAATCTGACCAGATGAAACTAGTTTTACGGTAGTGCGCACGTTTTTGCGGTCCGTGAGGTGGGAAAACGAATGTGGACGAAGACAGGGAGATACGGGAGCAACGCTCTGACCGGGAAACACGGGAGCAACGCTCTGACCGCGGATCGATTGTGGTTGTTTATGTTTGTGGCGCTGTGGCGCGCTGGTGCCCATAACCTGAGACAAGAGAGAATCAATGCTTCCTTCCCTCTGGCGGTCTCGCCGGCGGGCAGGGACTTTATTGTGTGTCGCTACGTGTACACTACGAGATGACACTGCGTAGTACTCAAGAGCCAACTTGTGCGTGCTTGCGTAAACCCCCAGACAACAGAATTCTGTATCAATTTTAGGTCACACGTGGGCATGCAAACTTGCGGGAATTCTGTTAGTGGCTTGCACAATTCCACGCAGGCGTAAGGTCTATAATACTAACGTCGAATTTTGTTCCAGCAGTTTCTGACAAGACAGAAAGCACATATGCACCAAAAATGTGAGAGTCGTTTTGTCGTTCCTACCCTAGAATGTCCAGCATGTAGTTTTTCTTCTCATATTTCCATACTATTTTTCTCTCTGTGGGTAGGGCTTTGTCCACAACAACAGCATTGAAGTTTTAAGAATATCACCAAGCTTGATGGCCATTAAATCATTGCCGATCTTTTCAACACTGCTCTATACAACAAGCAAAGCCCAGTGACAGGTATCAAGGTCGATGGGGATCAATATTCCTCTCACACAATGATCTCTATCGTATAGTTTCTGGGTAAGCTGATGGGAAAAGCTCATTGCTTTCTCATCAGTATCATCGGCTTTGATTTTCGTTTTGAAAAGAGACGCCATCCCCGATACTCGAACACCTACATCCAGTTGACAAAGCACATCTCTTGGTCCCGGTTCAGACTCCATGAGCCCGGATCTAAGAATGATATAGCAAAACGCTTGAGCTTTTCTTCCACATTCAATGATGCACTTCAAGCAATCATCTTCTTTTTTGTTTCGAAATGCCAAGGGAAGATGAAAAGTTATTTTTCCTCGTTTACGTCTTGAGAAAGGAAGTTTTCCCTGCAATTGAATATAATTACTCTGTTATACGTCACAATAAAACCGGTTGAGCCTGGATGCTAGTTCTGGTGTTCTACATTTTCATTTTGTTCTCTCGCTACGGTTTGTTGTCCGCGTTTATGCTATCCGACCCAGTTAAGTCACGATCTTCAAACTCACCCTCATCTGAACTGCTAAGCATGATCGCCATTGTTTCTGTCCCGTTCTACTTCCCAAATCATAACGCGCGGTACAGTGCTTAGAAGTGACAGAACGCACCGATATGTCACGCGCAGTATAGACAAACTTACTTTCGGATTGGCACAAATGTGTGTCTGCAGGTAGTAATGACGGTTCGAAGGCCTGGGTGTCGCATGACGCGACGGGGACAGCGGTATAGAAAACATGGAGTGGCCAGTTGGGAAATGAGGGCAATGAGCGGAAGTGAGCGCCAAAACGTTTTCTTGGGGGTTTTCTGTGCGAAGACCAACGCAAATGTTTGCATATTCATAGCAAAAATGGCGCGCAAATTTGAAAAGGGGCAGTTCTGCTACGTTTAGAAGAATGGTATGCACTTGTATACGGTAATAGAGAATTTATGCAAACCAAAATCTTGTGCGTGTTTCTCGTATCCACCTATGCCACGAAATATACTCCCACTTTGCACTAGAACTGTGAAAGACACTTTACGCACGCAAGCTGGAACATCTCTTCTTACCTTACTCTGGGTCCACATATCTAAGCTTACATCTCCACTGGTACGCCAGAAACACAACCTACCTTTAAGGCCACTGACCTTTATGGTACGCCGAACCAACTACTCAATCAGAGCCGCGCGCTTTCGCCTTCGGTCTCGTCTTCACAATGCAATTCTTGCACAGTACATCTCTAAAAACCAACACCCATCTTTGGCAGTCTGGCGTCGGGAAATACAAGCGCAGAAAGACACCAAAAACATAACTCTTCGTTTGCATTTCACTCGTAACAAAAAGTTTAAAATTAAATCATTCTCAGAAGAGCAATGTCTTCACGACAGTCGTTTTCGGCAAAGCGATATTGGAAAAATTTCCAAGGGATTGGGATGGAACTTGAACCATTCTGTACGAAACCGATATCGATGTGATGCTGTCACTGCTGCTTGAATTGTATTTAAGCGATTGTCATCTGAGCATACATGTTTTGACATGGAAACTATCTTTGGAATGCTGTACTGTCATATTGGCGAGATTTTCTGGAAAGCCATAGAGATATTTTTAGAGTGTAAGGGTTTTGTAGTAACTAACTTTCAATCAGAACTGATGCAATCTCGTGCAGAAATCTAATCTACCGAAATGAAAGGACGCGGAGCTCCTTTGCCAAAATGCGTCGGCTTTATCGACTGTACTAAAATTAAATTGTGCCGCGGAGGAGGTGGCACGAAAAATCAAAGAGCCTGCTTCTCTGGTTACACTTGCAAACATTGCCTAAAGTAACTAACAATATCTAAGCCAGATGGAATCATTTTCTATCTCTTTGGACCACAGGAAGGTCGTCGCCGTGATATAACGGTGTTAAGGAGAAGTAACCTGGAGAGCAGTATAAAACATCTATGAATACAGAAGGCGTGCAGTACTATGTTTAGAGAGACCGGGCTTTTGGTCTGAGACTATGGCTACAAACTTCCCTTGACATGGAGAGTGCTACAGAGAACGAGCGGAAGTACACCAGTTCGATGAATGCTCTTCGTACTTCGGTAGAGTGGAACTACAAATATCTGAAGCAGATATGCAAAAGAAAGGCGATTTAGAGACTAATATGTGTGAGACGATTTCCAGTTGCACTTCTTTACATTGCGTCTGCGTTATTGCTCAGCTTCAAAATCTGCATTGAAAAATGAGGACAAGCCAGTCATTACTTTGGATGCAATGCTCCACGTTTTGAGTCTTACTGGTTTCTATAGCGTTGCTTGTGTTGCTGTGTCTTACTGTGGTGTACTTCAGTGCCATCTGCTCCAACATCTTGGAGCTTTCGATTGATCAGTTATAGGCGTTTGAAAGGCAAGCCACAACGCTTGGCAACCGATCCATCTACTTTGGCGATGCCCTTCGTGTGGACGACATGCTCAACACACTTGAATAATACGAATGGACCGAATGGAAGTAGCCTCCAAAGTAGACTATGTTGCGTTTGTATATGATGAGCTATATCGAGCGATGAATCCGTCGAGGACGACAGAGGTTGGTTGAGGTGGTTTTAAACGAACTAGCGGTGCATTTGTGGAATATCGATCCCGGTACGGACAGGCGCTCTTTGCTCTTCCGTAGTAGTTTTCTCTTGGTCTATGTTAAAGAGTCAGTGCTACAATGGTGCGTAGCAGTTTTGCGCAGTTCAGCCAGCGAGCGCTCCTGTCGAAGCCAATGATACAAATGGATGTGGTAAACGGAGGGAGTGGCCGCGCTAGAACTGGAAGCCAGTGTAAGCCTTCTGGAAAAAGAATCGGTGCTTACTATCTGAGAAATGGTGGCTCATGTGCTTACCCATGGCACATCGCTGAATGTGTTGACATACTGACGGTCTCTTCGATCTGCAGCTTGCTGACCTTGCAATGGACTTTTATATTGTGAGTCACGACCCGGATCGAGCAGCTCTTGCGCCGTTAGTGCTCCACAAGCAGCAAAAATCAGTTGTATTTTTGTCATTTGTCAAAGCAGCTCCAACCATTCGTTCCTAACATTCGAGGTCGGCGCTGCGGTACCAATAACAGATGCCCTACTGCCACGAGTTGGCCGATAGCGAAGCCCACTGAAGTGTATAACGCGCCCCAAACCTAAACTGACAACGTTCGCGCCGGTGTGAAGCAGCCCTTAAACTCGTTATATTTCGTCCAGCAGAGCGGCATGAAGGCGAGCGATCCAGTAAGAGGCGTAGTACCTTGGTGACGTCACTTGCGAATAGTGTGCTCCAACACCTGTTGATTGGGTTGCAGGTGGTGAAGAAGAATGTCGAAGTGGTGGCGTGTAAACCAAGACGCAGACGCGAGAGGTTGGAGCGATTTGATAGGGTGGCGTGAATCGAGTGGGAGAGGAATTAGTTATAGAGGACTGCTGAACGTCGGCAGTAGCGTGCAAGGGCAGGCAGGGGAAGCTACAACAGTGGAAGCTGTGCAGGGAGATGAATGGGGAGGAGAGTGCATCGAAGGAGGCGTGAACGGTTGAGGTGCACGACAACAGCATTCGTGACTGTTGGATGCAAACGGTGGCAACATATTCCATTTCTAAGGCGTGAGCGGCCCGGTGGGCATGGCAGCATGACGGAAGGAGTGGAGTTTGTTCACGGCGGTAAAGAAGAGGCGGTTCGGAATACCACGGGTCACGAAGATGGCCGGCTGCGGCGCGGAGGCACATG
Organism: Gracilariopsis chorda; assembly: GCA_003194525.1. Lineage (NCBI taxonomy): Eukaryota > Rhodophyta > Florideophyceae > Gracilariales > Gracilariaceae > Gracilariopsis > Gracilariopsis chorda. Next base: position 259,935 of record NBIV01000051.1, on the reverse strand, counting down.
AGGTTCACGAAAGCGTTGCTGTGACGAAGAATTTGTCATGATGATGATGGTTTGGTGCCAAAGACGGTCTCCATGCGCCGTACATTGTCGAGGATGAGGGCGCCACCAAGCACATGTTTCAAGTTGCTGTTGGACAATGTGCGATGTAAATCGGCACAAACCTCGCAGACGAAAGTGCCGATGGTTAAATCTAGAAATTCAGGGTTGGGCACGCCGCAGTAGGCGCAGTATTGATTGCCTTCTAGCCTGCCTTGCTCATCCCTGAGCGCATGCACGGCGTCCTGGGCAGCACGCGAGACATAGCGGGATGACATTTCTTCGCATTTCTAGTCCCAACGTTAGAGCTAAACACTGTCCCAATTAGACCGCAGAAGCAGCGCACAACAAACTCTTGAGAGCTTGTCATATCGCCATTGCAATGAGAAATAGCAGTGCTGGTGCAGTCACGACGGCCAAGCTCTTGCTTGGTGTTGGAAACTTTCCTTGCCAACAATATACATACCCATCCGTTTGCAGAACAACAGCGAGTACTGCAATTCTGAATCATACAAACACAACGTCTTGCACACTTCTTCAACGCCAGCCCATACCCAGCTCTTGTTTTAATAAGTCCTGAAGTTAACATATACCTAAGGACATTAAGAACTGCCAAAGATCAATTAAGCGATAAGCATTCGCATCAAAGATCGCACCTGCTCTTTGCAAGAGCTCATCGTAAGGTCTCAAATCAGCAAGTGAGAGAGGACCATTGCTATCCTTTTTCGCTGGAACCTCCTCCTAACACTTCTCGACGTCCAGAAGAAACTTCAGGTACCACAATTGCTTGTACAACCCCGCTTCATTGAACTTTCTCCTTGCCAGCAGTGCGTTAGATCCCAATCCAACGTTTCTTGTCTCTTTTTTGCGAGAACCATCTTCGGAGTCAATCACCATCTCGCACGTGTAGTACTTGCGAACCCATTCAAGCGATCTCAGGGTAGGAACGTCATGTTGTTGGAAATCGGTAAAGCGCATCCGGCACTTTGCGCATTGTAGACCAGAGCTCTTGACATCAGGTGAAGCTTTGAACTGAAGCCTTCAGCATCGGCTAGATGCTCTACACCGTCAGCGACTTAAATCTTGTTACAAGCGGCATCACAGAAAGGATGAGCGGTCTTTACAACCTACAAACAAAACATGGTGACATCGTAATGAATGGCGTCATCGCCAGTACGTACACCAAATTGCTCGTACTATCTGTTGCACACGCGGCGGTGACGCCACTTCGTGCGGTTTCTGAGATCCTTGGCGTGGACATTCTGGCTACGTTGATAGATTCGGGATTAGAGAATGTTCGTGGGCGGAGTTGGGTACGGGCAGGATAGGGTAGGCCTTAGCTGCACTACAGGTGTTTTTCGAGTGACAGATTTCAATCTTGTGGATGGCAAGCAGGTCAGTTGACCAATGTGGCCTTCCGGGAATGAAGTGTGCATATTTCGCAGCTTGCAGTGCCAGGGTACCAACATCCCTATGAGATTTCATTGTAAACCCCTATGCTCGACGCGATTGATTGATGCGTGTCGATAATAGCCGACAACGAGTGTGGGAAATGAGACTATTCTCCCTTCTTGTACAGCTTAATGTAGCTTTAGTGTTCGGGGCGTCCAGTAGAAAAGCCAAAGTATAATTTGCTACAGATTTCTCCAGAGTAGACGCTTGAACCAAGTCGAGGCCATTTAGATTTTTGAAAGCAAACAAATGGCTCTATAAGCATTTTCAGTAGAACAAGGTTAAGAAACTGGTAGCAGCGGCGCGTATCCATCACTGAGTCAACGGAATTTTGTCACTTAAGTATACAAAGACACCGGTAAACAGAAAGAAAAGTAGGACTTGAGCTGCTGATGGACCCCCTCATCAATTCGACAGAAGGTGCTCTGAACTAGAAGTTGCAACGGAACAGGAAACGGAAAGGAAGTATCATAGACAGGGCAAGCAATGACACGATAATTATTCTGTCTTCGCGTTTCCAAGAAAATACTTGACTTTGTGGAACTCGCTTCATTTCGCGAGTAGACACCTTCGTCATAGTAAAGAAGAGGAAAACTTCCAGGGGGATTGCTAACAGCAAGGGGTGGTACCACTGGTTCTCAGCACTCTCCTAAAATACGTATCAAGATTTTGGGACCTGAAACAAATGTCTCATCGTTGGTCCACCATGAGGACATTTCCATGGATGTTGAAGATCAGCCAAGTTGGTCAAAACCGTTCTCATTTGCGAAGTAGAGAGTGCCCTGCCAACCATGACGGACTCTCGACAGGCCCTTGAAGCCAGCTTCTAAAGCACTTTAAGAGCACGTAGCACAGGTATCTTGGGCCCAGTGAAAGGCATTGCGATATTCTTCAGAAGATTGACCATATCTTACAAATAGTCTCGCACAAAAATCGAGTGTTTGCTTGTAGGTTGCGACTGTAATAGGCGTCGCCGGGTTGGAGGCCGGATTTCATAATGCTCGACATCAAAGCCACCTGCCTGACGTACTTGATGTACTCTCCAGGCCGAGTCGCTCGTTTCTCTCTCTTGATCATTCGAGCGGCAACCGCGACATAGAGAGTACTGTGTCCTTCGGGATAGTCTTGCAGTTGCTTATTAAGAGCTCTCGTGATGACATAATTTGATAAGGACGCCTCATTGTTCTTCACGTGGGAGGCAAGGTTGCTAAGGTAACAGAGAATGTTGCCAACAGCATCCTTGATATTTGCAATTTGATTGTGGAAGATCTGATAGAGAAAATGGTCAGTGGCTTCGTGCGACACGTCACACCAATTGTGCCTCACAAGAGCATTTCACCGTACTTCGCAGACCGTCTTCTCAGGCTTAGTTGGGTCAAGAACTTTCAAGGCAGCGTACTTTTTCTTCCTCAGCAATAACATCTTCTTGTAGATCGCATCGATTTCGATGACCAAAGTTCTGTATTTCTAGTTGACATCTCTCTTGAGCTCAGTATCTAGCTTTCGAACAAGTTCGATGCTCTCCATGCCTATAGACACGAAGAAAGAGTTGGTGTCACCATATATGACCTTTGCATTGAACGCATCTCTTGCGAAGTCAACAGTCTTCTGAAGCGTATCGCGTCCTTCGCAATTGACCATCGCAGCCAAGCTTCGGGCATAAAAGCGCCCTCCTTCGAAACCAAGACATTCATACAAAGAATTAGCGGTTAACCAAATAGCCAGGTGTCGGATATCTAACTGCTGAGCTCGCAAAGTCTCCCTTCCAGATCGTTGCTTTTCCTCTTTCAGAAGCTTTTTGACTTGTTTCCGCTGCTCTACCAGTCCTTGGATAAATCTTGGTAACATCCTTTCTGGAACGCTACGATTCGGGAGCGGGAGCATACCAGGCAGAATGTCCTGAACATCATCGGTATCGTTCCCAGGCGCCAGAGGTACATCCCCATTCTTACTGCTCCCATCCTGATTCCGATTCTCGTTGAGATGTAAAGTTGTGAAGCAGATGTTGAACCCATGGATAACTGACAGGTACAACGAATTGAAATCGAGCAGAAGCACGTACCGATCGTAGAGACCCCGCATTGGTTCGAATACCAGACTACCTGAATACTGAGGCTTTCCTCTGGCACTCTCGCTCTTCCTGATTGCCTACGGTTGTTTCCGTTATGTTTCAACGGTGCTGCAACGGCTCCATCATTCTCATTCTCTCTTGGGCCTCCAAATTTGTGATGGTTGTTTGCGATATCAGTCTCCTTCTTTCTCAGCTCAGCTTGCTCACTTTCATACATCTGAAGCAATTTCTCTCGCTCACTGCGATTAAGCTTGTTGTGAAGTAGCAACTGACCTGCATCACCTGCAGATGCAGCGTTATCTCCAACCTTCGAGCGAATTAACTTGATTTGATGGCATAGAAGATATTCGATGCGTTCAGCCCTGGATCCGCGCAGAGAATGTTACCAAATATTACCGCTGATGCAGGTCAGCTGTTTCGTCAACGGCAGAACAATAAGGGGTGCTGCAAGGCGACCAGAAGGCCTGGCATTTATAAGGCATTCCGAGACGAGTTGACACAAAGATACAGTCTTCTCAGATAACTTAGAAACCTGAGAGACATCAGTGCTGTTGCGTAGTATACTGTTTGAGGTTCCAGGGTTCGAACAAGCCAGAACAGTTTGGGACAAAGACACTAGTCTTACTATTGTACTTACTGTAACTTTCGACCCAAAAGGACCATTATGCTAAGAACGTTACTTCGTTCTTCCATTGCTTGCATACGCTCTCGCTTTTCCAACTCAAAGCGCTTTTTTCGAGCTCTAAACGCTGTAAAGATTTTTTCTGCTGTACGTCCAATCGTTCATGTTCCAGTTTGACGCGCTCTTCATCAAAACGTTGGCCTTCTTTCGCTTGCTCAATAAGAAAATTGCCTATTTCGTCATCGGAACCAGATAGCTGTGCTCTCTTTGTTCGCTTTTTTGGGCGTACCTTAGACTGAAGGCTCTCGTTACTGTCACTCTCATCTGTTCTGCTTGCATGCTTCAGAGCTTTCTGCCTGATAGATTCTCCCGCTTTTACTAACCTTTGTTCGTTTTCGCTTTGCTCCTTTCTCAAAACCCTTGTAGTCTCTGCTTTTTCATCTATTTCTAAGATCAGGTCGTCTAGCAATGATTCTTTCTCTCCAAATCTTCGGTGATTCCAGAAGCAGCAACGGTTTTCTTATTTGCAGCTCGTTGCATACTTATCAACATCTTGACACGATCTATAAGTTTTTTGGTAGACTGGTGATTCACGTATATAAACACTGTAGACGGAACATGTTTCAAAAATGCTTTGAGCACTCTTTCATACGTCGGTTCAAGCTCGCCCCATTTCGGTATATGACCATATTCTTTGCGCACAGCGCGCAAAAGACACAATTAATATGCGTCCGTGAAGCGAAAGCGCTTGTGTTGTGTACCTGGTGCTGCGGTAAGCTGTCCTTGGTTTCGTTTCGTTTTGTTTTGAGTATCATGCTGAGCTTGGGAAGAGGAAGCATTGCCCTACGCCTGGATTTCTGCAATTTGTGATGCTGACAGAGAAATGTTGATGATGCCCAAGCATGCTCTACAATGATTATCATGACGCCCATGTCGCCCAAAGAATGTATGAGTAGGTGCTCGTGAAACTCTGCGAGCAGAGCAGATTTCGTATGCGTTTGTGTTACAATTCTCGTCCAAGGCATACACGAGAATTTCGTGTGCGCTCTGTATTCGAGATTTACAGGAGATTTCTCGTTGCATACATTCTCTATTCCTGTGTTGAAATGAGTTTATAAGCATGGGATTTGTGGTTTTAACATCATAATGTTTCGAGGTTTTGGGCGTCTGGAAGGTCTGGTGGCTTTAGTTTATCGCCTTTTGATTGGCTGTTTCTTTTACATATGCGACATAAAGTAGATTCACGAAGCCCGGTCCTGCTTGACCCTGAACGTACCCTGACAGAACGCACTGTAATTCCTGACGCTGTGCGTTAGTTCTAGTTGCCCACTTGGCACTCTTTGAACAAACCGTTTCAAACATTTGGACCAACTCACCGTGATGTGTCCTCCTGTTCCCGCTTTTGTTTCCCTCCACACTTACTCGACGATTCTTTTCCTTAAGAATAAGAACTGTCTCTGTGTGCAACAATATAGGTACAAACGTACCGACTCTAACGCCCCATCATGAATAAAACAACCTCTAACACGCCCTATCAACCGCTGCAGCGACGTTCACGCAAACAATCGTGCTCCAGTGCACCATCACACTGGGATACGACAACGCTGTCATTTTTAGATAGGATTGTTTAACACTACAAATACGTTCAAACGCTTATACCCAAAACCAAATGTTAACTGAATCCTTTTTCTAGGATTTTCAAACCCGATGCAAATTCGTTTATTCGACACCGACCTATAGTCGCGCATCTCACTGGTTCTACATAGGTTCTATAAAAGCAGAAAACTAAAATACAGCTACTAAAAAATAATTAAGGCATATTACACGAATTATGCTGCGGCTTCTTGTAACACAGCAATTTAAAAAAAAGCGAGTTTGATCATACCATCTGACGGAGTAGAGTTTCAGAGGAGTTCAGATCACGAAAACAAGAGCCTCTGCGTGGGAACCAGTTCTTTTGAGCTTCCATCAGTATTGGAGCAATTCAACTCCATCACGGAAAAAAGGAGGAAGACAAAAGTTGAGCGTGTTCGACGATACGAAGTAAACAAGCCAAAAAGCGATGAGATTGGGTATCTCGACCGAAGAGCATGTCGCAACGGAGGGTTCCTTGGGTACTTATTGATTTTTCTGATTGCAACGGCACCTCATACATGTTCATACATGACTTTTTCCCTAGCCAGGTGGCGCCGTTTATGAGGATCGGATGGCCCGGAATACCGGTGATACACGTGGGACACGAGACAGTTGTGACGCTTCTAGGCAAGGATAGATAGGGAATGGATGGTAATTGTATGTTCATTTATTAATCTATTTATTTAGTTATTACACGAAAGAAACTGCACTACTTAGTGCGACGGCCTCACGGCCGCCACACCAGTAAACCTTCCCGAACAAGGGTTTCTCATTTTAGATTCTTGGCGCTGAGCTCTCGCGGCTTCGGCGGTACTTAACTCCATCTTGGAGGGATACCCCGTGGTCCACGGATTTCTCAATCCCCTTGCAGGCTAAGCTACTCATCTATTGGACAATATTAATTGTTGTGGTTACACCCGTTTATACGGTATAATTATCCGCAGTGGCGACCTCCCCCAAGCAACTTGCGTGACTGTTTGTCGTCCCTCTTTCCTATCTTCCCTTTCCTTTATTCTCTCCATACTCTTCCCTTTTTATTGTGGGTAGCTCCTGCTATCTGCGGCTCATACAGACTCACGTCGCATGTGCGCCACCGTGTGGAATCATTTCTTCTAGTAGGAGTAATACCAGGTCGTAGCAGCTTCTTTTTTCGCCTTTCTGCGCTAGTTTCAAAGGTTGACCTCTGCTTACAACCGAATCAGTTGCGTTTTCTCTGGAAGGGCTCATTCGCTGGGTTTAATTCGTGAGAGGAGGAACCCAAACAGCTTTGGAGTGCTTTCCCGTCGCCAGGCATTGCACTACAAAGTGCACTCCAGACCTAGAAGACTAACTGGTTTACTGATCTCTCTTTGAAGTTTGTTTTCAATTAACCGAAAGGACTCTGTGGTTCCCGTTTGCACGGTTCGTTATGTCGAAGAAGCTTTCTGAAGTGGAGCCAGTGATTACTTGCAGCCATGCCCACCATGGTGGTGATCTTTTCGACGATCGGTTTCTTTCGAAGATCCCTATCATCTTGGATCTACCTTGCCAACCAAAGCCATTTTCCGGTCGACGTTCCAAGAATCGAAAGCCCGGAACCAGCTCGCGGCTTTGATGGACAACTTGGCACCCAGTGCTGGGCCGCTTGCTGCAGATACTGGTGCGGCAGAGATAGCCCCATCGTCTGGGACCGTCGAAAAGAACCAGTTCGTTCACCTGCACGAGCAGGTCAGCGTCTTGCAAAATGCTCATAATGCTTTTGTCAGGGAGTTAACATACTATCGTGGAGCGACGGAGGCCCACCCTGTAAAGGATGTAGCTGAGGACCTGCATCTAATACGGTCGGACGTCAACACTTTGCTGGAAAGCTTCGGTCAACCCGCTTCCTTCGTGGAAAGGATTGAGTCTCGATTCGATCGAGTTCGCGCCCGTCTGTACACGTTTGAGCAGACCATCGTGGCCGCCCCAGCCGCTGTTGCGGAACGCGAATCTGTCTCCTAGCGTGCTGAGCGCAACAGGCCTCGCAAGAACCATAAGAAACTGAAATCGAGAAAAGAGAGACGTTCCCGCTCATCGTCGACTTCGTCGGATTTCTCATCGATCGATTTGGATAGTTCGGGAAGCTCGGAATCTGAGACTGGCAACAATCTCCGAGAGCGGTCTTCCCGCTACAAGCGGTCACATGCCATCGAATTTGCTGTATGCGCCCGTTCCAAGAGTAAGAAGCACTCTGGTCTAAAAGAGTTGAAGCCCACGAATTCGATCTATCGGAAGCTGTTGTCGTACCGATACTACCGGTTTGGAGGATACCTCAATGGAGAAAATGGCCCGTGACACGGGTAAGGTGAGAGATTGCACCACGCAAATGCCGCTCTCAATCCGTACCCAGACGTTTTATGTAGACGATCCCATTTTGGTGTGGGACTTTCTCGAACGATTCGTGGCAGAAGCCGATATACTCGGGATGCACAAGAAACTGGCCTATATCATGTTACTGTACTTTCTACTGGGAGTAGCTGATGATCAGTTTAAATCTGTGAGAGGCTCTACACGTGCCTCCAAAGGAGGAGTTAGCTGCTTGCCAGAGGCAGGTCACCTACTGCGATCGTATGCAACTAACCTCGCAATTCAATCGGCAATCCTCGCCTTGCAAGATATGCGTTCGAAGCCTGGAGAGTTAGAAACGGACTATTCGGTGCGCCTGAGCAAGGCTTTCTACCGATACAGCAACGTGATCTCCACTACGGAGTGGTGCACGATGTTTATCAAAGCACTGGACCCGGCCATCAAAACCCTTGTATGCAGATACCGTCAAGTCTAACTGAAGCTCTTGTATCCCGAATTCGTGCAGTCGTGCATGCCGAGGGAGACACAGCTCCCGCCCGGAACCCCCAGCAGAGGTCGAGAGCCGCAAAAGCATGTTTGTTGGGATAGAAGTCCAATTTACTCTCACTTATAGTGCATTAACAACCCCAGAAGTGGTATGACTACGATAAAATTGCGCACAGCAATGGCTTGTCAGTCCCGACTTCGGCGTTGCCGTCAACATTAGACAGAACGCCCCGACAGCTCGGGAGGATTACCTGCTGTAGCTGTAAATGGAAAAAATCAGACGCCTCGCATCACATACGCCAACGGTTTCACACGAAATCAGCGGTCTGGTTCGTCTACTAACACCTCCTCGCGAGTAGCAGTCGAAGCTTGGAATGTGGACCCGCGCGCAGCAGTGAAAGCCATTATATGCCATTTATGTTATACGCATGGCCATACCTCCCTGCAGTGCCTGTGATCCATCTCGGACCTCCCGAAGATAGTCGCCAATTAGGAGGCGTTGAATCCACAGCAGAAAGGTTTTGTCCTGGCAGCATCCTATCTGCCCGCCAAGACAGACTCTTCGTACGCAGTGCCTACCGCTCCTTTCTACCAGGCTCCGCCGGCGAAACCACGTAAATGGACGATGGATTCCAGTCCCACGCAAGCCGTGAACCGAGGCCAGAATGGCCGAACCGTCTTGGTCGAGGAGCCTGAGCAACTAGCTCAGGAAAGTCCGGCACAGGGAAACTAACCAAGGGAGTCTCCTCTATGGGAGAGGCGTCCTCAAAAGTGGGGTTGTTGACGCCCGATGCGCAATCACCTCGCTCTCCAGTGAAAATACTCTAGAGAAGAGACGCGGCAGACGGGCATTCGGAACAATTAGGTGTTCGGCATCGACCGTGGATACGGAAAAAATAACTGGATCCTGAACCGAATCTTAGTAGTGGCCAAGCGCAATTATAAGGTATACATTGACCTTTGTCTGCACCCCCAGTTTATGGTGATATATCTCACTGTCCTGAACACAGGTGCATGACTGAAATTCATCGTTGAATCGGCCCTAACCCCGCAGCTAAAACGGTACCAGACATCGCTGGTGCGCAAAACACCCCTTAAAGACGGTAGAAACGATCGACATAGTCTTGAGGCTCAAAACAACCGTGGTCAAGCTTGAATTTATTGTTTGTCAGTCGCTGCTCGCTCCAGGTATTCTGGGATGTAATTCCTGCGACGGATTCATCGAAGCAATCAAACCTCGCCAGAGGCAAATAGAACTAGAGGATGGCTCCTCCGTGCCAATAATTTGTAAGCCGCTGAAGGCGCCGACGAAGAAGCAAGTGTCACTCCCTGCAGCACAGAAACTGCCACCAGCGTTTCGTGGGTCTACTAAGCTCCACGTAGTGGCACCGGTTTCCATACCTCTAGATTCCAAGGTAATGGTGCAGATCACGTCCCGCCAACAAGGCATACGGGTTACTCAACCATTGCCTTCGTTATAAGAGAAGAATCAGCTCACCATTGCAAATCGAGTGGTCCAAGTGTCACCAGATGCCCCGTTTCGGGTTCTGGTTCCCACCTTTGGTACTAGTACCCAGTATCTGGTGAAGAACTAAGTAATTCGATTGGTTACTCCCCATCCGCTCGTGATGGTGCGGACGACGATGAAGGCTGTCGATATCCTCGGTATGATAACCTCTAAAGAGGACGTAAAAGTCACTGAGGAGGCAGACGGTACCACCGTCAGAATGGATATGCCACCGCATAACCAGGACCCAGCACCTGATACAGGCGAGCACGGCTTGAAAAGATACAACAACATTGACCCGGTGAAGGCCCTGGAAGAGTTGGACCTCAGTCATGTACCGGACTCGCACCGTGGGCGCCTCCGTGACCTGTTATGGGATTTTTCCAGAATGTGAGATGGCTCTCCCGGAACGATAGACGCACCGAGCATCAGATAGATTTAATATCGAACACTCGGCCTATTGCCCAACCCCCGTATCGGGCAGGTCGGAAAGCTCGATAAGATGAACAGTTCCAGGTCGATGAGATGCTGCGTTCCGGATTAATTGAACCCGTACAGTCCCCTTGATCATCCCAAGTAGTACTGGCATGGACGTCTGACGGCACCTGGTGAGTTTGAGTGGACTATCGTCGCCTCAACGCCGTAAAAATACGGGATACATACCACATACTGCATATGGGTAGGTGCATCGACTCCTTGGGCCTTTCTACCGGTTTCACGGCTTTAGATGCCAATTGGGGATATCGGCAGGTCTCTGTTATGGAAAAGGACTGAGATAAGACTGCTTTTGCCGGTTATTCGGGTAGTACTGCTTCACGCGGATGCTGTTCGGCTTAACAAATGCTCCGACTACCTTTCAAAGGGCTCCAGATATTCTAATGTTCCCCATTCAATGGAAGACTTGCTTGGTCTCCCTCGAGAACATCATTGTATTCTCCAATAACTTGGACGACCATCGTACGCACGTCAGCGATTTGATGACCGTGCTGCATGACGCAGGAGTTACACTTCAGCTGAGGAATGTGAGTAGTTCACGGACACAGTTAAATATCTCGGGCACATCATCCGCCCCGGGCAGTTACCTATCGAGAAGGCTCGAGTCAAATCCCTCATGGAGGCGCGGGATACGCAGACCCAGATGCAGCTACGCTCCTTTTAGGGTTGGTCAACGTCTACCGACGGTTTATAACGGACTTCGCCGATACTGCAGCTCTGGTGAACGCGCTCCTACGGAAGGGATAACCGCCAAAATTGGAGCAGCTAACCACCAAACAATCGGAAGATTTCAACTACTTGAACGAAGCGGAGACTACAGCCTGTATGCTGTTGGTACCCAAGCTGAACCTTCTTTACCCCTTGGAAACGAATTCGAGCGACTATCAAGTCAGTTTCGCACTTTTCCAGATGACCCTGGAGGGTGAGCGGAAGCCAATTGGTTTTTGGTCCCGTTCTCTCAACTTTCATGAACGGAATAACCCCGTATCGAAAAAGGAATGCCTGGCCGTCATGCGGGCTGTGTCGACTCTCCGCGCCTATCCCGTAGGATTCCATTGTACGTTATGTACGGATTACTTTTCGTTAAGGTGGTTAATGAACATCTCGGACCCTCCCGTCGCCTCATGAGATGGAGACCCGGCCCCGCAGAGTTCGACTTCACTCTAACTTAAAAGAATGGAGCGCGGAAGACGCCACCCGGCGCCCAATAGCGGCTAACCACGACTGGGGAAGCACTCTCCAATTCGAGTGATGATGAAATCCCATGTTTTGTCATGGATGCACCGGAAGATCTAAAATGGCCCGATGGCTGGGAACAGGAAGCCGAGTTCGACGAGCTTCTCGCTCCAAGCAATTCAACCGAAGTCTCATTGCCGGGAATCTTCGTGCCCATCACGACGAAGGAAATGATTCGAGAACAGTTCGGTGACCCCTTCTGTATGAAGATTTGTGCCCGTCTGAACGAGGGAGAAGACCTCCCCTTCAAGGTAAACGACATTGGTTACCTTGTCAGGAACGTCAAATGCACTCGACAAGTCGTGTTTTCTAACTCCCTCCAATCGGGGATTTTGCAATCGTTGCACTTCCTGAGGCTCGGTGGACACCTTAGTGGAGAAGCTATATCTCACCTTGCGAAAGGACTTTTATTGGCCTGTCATGGAAATGGATTGCTACGCAATAAAGGGCTTTTTTGCACTGAATGCCCAAAAAACAGTTTCCAATTCCGGGAAAAACTCCAAGAAGTGGAAGCTCTTCCCGGCCAGACGGCCTCTCGAGTTTATCGCTATCAATATTCTCGGGCCACTGCTTGCCAAGAAGCCTTGGAAAACGTTCATGCTCTTAATCACGGATAGATTCTCGAAGCTGGATCGGATATTGCCTCTCACAAGGATTACTGCCTACACGATCGCTAATGCGTTTGTAGCGCACTGGGCCGTTGTGTACGTACATCCAATGGAGCTGCTCTCTGACAACGGGAAACCATTCATTTGGCAGTTTTTCCAGGACGTCTGTCAGATACTGGATGTGAAGAACCTTTTCATAACTACGTATTTCTCCGATACCAATGGCCAGGTGGAGCGGTTTGACCGTACGATGCTAGCATCTCTTCGGTCTTACGCTGCTGACCACCCAAGGACTTGGGATCTCTACACTGATGCAATCACGTTCGCGTACAATACGCAGGCACACTGGACCACCGGAATCTCTCCATTCAAGTTGGTCCTTCCTCGTACTCTGCCGTACGTGGGGTTAAAATCCTATGGCCATTCCATATCTCCGTCTGAGAAGGAGGAAGAAAACCGCCCAATCACGATTAAATCGCCGTAGCAACGAGATTCAGGCCATGGCACACAGATTAACAACGCTGACGCGTTTCTGCGGTCGAACGGTATAGTCAGTCCCGTCCCGCTGGATCACAGTATAGTCACGAACGCATCGTCCGTGACGGAACCCTTTTCAGGAAGAGCGAGGCCTAGCTCGGTACTGCTCCCCCACTAAAAGGAAACTTTTCACTTTGAGGAGTGTAGTTGGAGTGCAGTATTCAAGGGTTTCTCACTTCATTTGCATTCACGCAAAAGTTCATGTATTCTCCGGATGGACATCTCTGGCAAAAAAAGGAACTTTTTTCATTTTTTGGATGTCGGGCGGATTGCAAATGGAGAATCGTCGCTTCCAAACGATTTCAGTCGTAGTTTAAATTGATTGCAAAGTGTAATGTCAGCATTCTATCTGTACGCCACTTGCGCTTCTTGGAAATTCCACTTGGACCTCTCAAACCTACGCCAGGATCATAGATTCCGAGACCTCCAGAAGGCATCCATTTAGCTTCCGCAGATTATCCACAACAGCCATCCATCGTCCGAATGCATTCCTATTATTCCAAAATAATTTTTGCAGGGCACATGAACGTAGAACGCACGCAACAACGAGGCGCAATGGCCTTTCTGATGCAGTACGCGTTTAAGGAGTCCAAAGCACAAGATTTGACGCTCAATATGATTGGCGCCAATAATAGTGGCGCACGTAACGATCAGAAACAACAGGCGCAAGTGCAGAACGATATTCGTGTCAACACGAGTGCGCGCATGGTGGGTGTCGTCACCGTAGCTTATAGAAATCTTGTGTTTCCCACTTTCCACATCATACATAAAGTGGAGCGACTGACCATTCGCTTGGAAGGTGAGCAAAAGTTTCTGCTGTGAAGTCCCAATCAGATCCTTTACGCATCGCATCTGTGTACATTAGAGAGATACTTTGAAAGGTTAGAAGCATATGGGAGCCTCAACTACCTTTCGTAATTTGGTAGGGTGCATCAGTATAACACCCGTACTGCAAATGTGCTTAACCAACCGCATGGATACTGCTCTTATATGCCCATACACGACTGCGATACCCCCATGTACGTTGTACAGCGCACGGATAACAAGGAGTTCGTGGCAAGGATCGGTGGGTGGGTCACCGTCCCACAGTGAGATTTTTGCTCTTCGTTTGGTGCTCATGAATCTTGTATCGAGCTCTTATGAAGACACAAGCACTTTTAACGGACAGCAGTATGAGACGTATCGTGAAAGGCATGGCAAAAGAGCTGCTCGCAGACGGAACCCAATTTGATATTGCGTCTGTACTGATCTACAGTACGCCCTCAGAGCTACAAGGTCTAGTTGTTAAACTATACGAGCAAGGCGCAGAACCAGAGAAAGCGTCTATCGAGAGCTGGGAGGCGCTATGATAAGTAGAGGCGATAGGGACCAACGAAAGTAGTAAGTGTATTAAAGTGTGGTGGAGATCGCAGGCTAGCACAGTGGACGACTGCCTCGTAATTACAGCTTCCTCTAGAAGCATCTGCAGCACAAAGCAGAATTGAATGAGATAAATCGAGCTAAATGAACTTCAAACGTGCTCTTGGTGCGAAATTTCTCTATTGTCTAGTCACGATATGCCACTTGAAAAACTCGCTAAAGAAAAGTCATTGACACAATCATGCCGCATTGCAACAAAAAAAGCTCTGCAAGAGCAAACAAGCACTCCAGGAAATGTTTTATTTTTGCAAGAAACCATAGTCACTGGAAGGACATACGCGCTCAGCTTCCTTTGCGATAACACTGAATCAGAAGGCAAGAATGGGAAAAGGGCTTATACAAAGGGCATTGCAGCAGCGTTATAAGACATTGATTTCACTTAAAATAGCCTGCTCGGACTGGTTATAGCAGATGAAAACAGAACAAGCACCACTACAGCTACTTTAACGAACAAGTACACTACAGCTACCTCACCGAACAAGTACACCAAGCCAATGATCGAGCATTTGCGTCGTTGTTAAGTTCCATTGCACCCAATACCATGTCCAACTACATGCCACTACTACTCAGCTCTACCATTGCGATGCAAAACCTTTACCAATTCCTGTGGAAGTGGCTCATAGCACGACCCCAAGAAGATGTGGATCTCAGCAAATTGTTCGTTGTGTCCCAAAACCAGTCGGTAAACGAACATAATGCCACAGTGCTGGGTTTGGTTCCTAGTAAACGCTTCACTTTTCCGTCAGCAACTACTGTAAAACCAGATAGTGTACAGAAACCGGGTCCACAATCCCCATTACTATCGTTCCTAGGTCTGCATATCAGTATGCAATTACTGGTGCACCGCCTCATAACTTTGAGTTGAAGTTTGGCTTGCCAGTTATGGTTATTCGAAACATGCTGCATTTTGCTTTATTGAATGAAAATCTGCTCGCAGTTGTGCCTGTAGATCAGTAAACCATGCGAACAGGTGCTGAAACGACAGCTCCTGCATTGCATCAGCTTTGAGGCAACTTTTGCAGACATTTGCATGGTTTAAAGGAAGTTTCCCATTTCAATTTTGTTCGCAGCTACTGTTCACAAAGCAAAGAGAAAGGCCTTGGTTTAGTTGTAGGCTTGCGCTCAAAATTCTTCTGCGCAGGTCAGTTGTTCGTCGCATTGTCACGAGTTAGAAAACATGTTCAGGTCCTGCTTCTGAATGAACAACAACCTACATTCACAAACCATTCTTTCCATTCCTTTTTCTATTGCAAACCCAGTGCTTCCTGATGCCACTCAGATCTGTATCCCTCCCCAAATTTAACCATAATCTATGGGCGTTTTTTTCATTAAATGAGGGGCGCTCGGTGAGTTTCTAAACTTGTAAAAGGGAAATTCTGATGCGTCAGGTATTACGAATTTTCAATTTGAGAGGCATTCTATGAGTTAAAAGCCTAGATCTGTGCCATATCGGCCAGGGGGGAATTCGTCAAACTGCATCAATGTTTCCTAAAAGGGTACTGTCAGGGCAAATAATATCTTTGCTTGTGACGGAAGGTGAATACTGTTGCTCACGCTTCTGAGTGATTGCACTTACAGAGTTCAATCGCAATTTTTCACCTTTTACTTCAGTAGGCTGCTCCTAAAACTCAAACTCTACCCTCCACGGGAATAAAAATTTGGCACAATAGTGCCATTCTGTATATACCACCAGTCACTGAAATTCTAGAGCAAATTGGTGTTTTTCTTATATTTCAAGGTGTATGGGCACCACTAATGCTCTACTCTTCTTGTTGCTTTGTCGGCGTCACCGCCGCTCGATCTGCTTTCGTGATAGACATACAATATACTTCCGGAAACGTCTAGATAGAACCATTACGAGATCAGCCCTTCTCCGGCTGATTCACCCTTCATGGTTCTTTTCAGATCTATGTGTGACATATTCTTAAGAACGTTAACTGTCATTGATAATAGAACTTTTACGTATGTTGTTGACCACTTTAAGATATTGTATGACCATTATACCCCGCATAATACAAATGGAATGCTTCAGAGCACTGAACGAAGCTATCCAAAAATTTTTATACTTGGCAAACGTCACGTATTGTCATCGAAAATCTTTTCAACGTGACAAAACTCTCCTATTTTCTCTCCAAATTCTGTGATAATCCAAAAGAAAACACATCATTTCAAGATTTCTTCCTGCTTGAAAATACCATTCATGTCAATAGGTCATTCCATTCTATTCCGTGCAAGTCATGTAGCTTTCGTGGCAAGCATCAGCTGGTAGGCAGGAGCGATCTTGTCGAAAAACACTCTGCGTATTGGAGGAACCTAGATAAGGTTTTTCAAAATAGAGAGCGACAGCTTGACGTCACTGCTTAACAAAATGACGTCAATCTGTCCCAGCAATTTGGTTTCGTGAACTCGAGCAGTTCCTACTCACTTAAGGCGATTTCCCACGGTGGCAGCTCAGACCACCGTACCCGTATACTTCCTGCTATAGTGAAACACAAACTCCTGATCCCTTCATATTCTTTTCTTTGTTTTTTGCTTTCTCTCTTTTGTTTGTTTCACAGGCACAGGCATGAATTCTCCTGAATGTCTAGGGCTATTCATTTGGGGCAAAAAGAAATATTCTCGTGCTATGCACGATCTATAAAAGGAGCTCAATGATTCAGTCACCAATTCTCGAGCGAACCATCGCATTCTACAAAGCTGTAGAAGAATTTGTCGATATCAGCAATTATTACGTTCGTCGGCTACAATTTACTGGATCTTCTCTGGACGCAAAAGCCAAGTTTCACTGCGAAATGAAAGAAGTGACTCTCTGTTATTATGGCTTTGTGGAATTGCACGGGCACATATGTGATAATCACTCATCTTTATCGCAACCACGATCGGATCGCATAGAAGAATATCCTTTGATTTCCATTTTTCATCTTTTTTCTATCCTCACACAACATGATACTAACTAATTTCATTTCTACTAGACGTTTATCAGGCTGAATGTTCTTGTTGCGAATATATATAGACTGGAAATGACTTGTAGTGATAGCAGCGAGAACAGCGATGCACGAAAGAATCGAGCAAACGCACTTCTCAAGCTTATCAAGGTGCATATGAATTTGGTGAACCAGTCGTTCTAGCCAGCCGTGAGGGAGAGTAATGTGCGGTTGGATAAAGAGGAGATTGAAGATTTGTTTGGGGTGGGTGTCGTTGAAAGATTCTATATTGCGGCTGCAGAGGCTGAGCCCGAGGTGTTGCGACATACGAGGAAGCATAACGTGAATATTGTGTTGGCCAATTTGAAAATGTGTGCTGAGCATATTAAGGATATTGTTTGCGTGCCAACATATAAAGAGCTGGAAGCGGGAACTTTGTAGGCTTTGTTACTGGTGTGTCCAACGCTGGAGGAGGACATGTTGTTGGCTCAGAATGCCCACATTCAAAATGAGGGTAGAAGGACTGATGTCTTCACGAGGGGTCTGGTTGACTTGAAGGGCTTGAGAAGGAAGATTTTGTGCACGACGGGAGCGCGGACTTTCAATGATGAAGCTGTTGAGATCATTCAGAACATGGATACGTTTGCTATGATACCCGTTGAGGTCATGAATTCGGAGAAGCTTGTAAGGAGCTTGGAATCTATTCTGGCCTTGGTTAACTTCTTGAACTCTGGTACGGGACGTGGAGGCGCGCATGGGTTCACGTTTGAGGCGTTTGCGATGTTCAGCACCGTGAAGGATGTCAAGAATAATACGCAGTTGGATTACCTTATCTTTTTGCTTGAACGTGATAGTTCGGGATTGTGACGGTTGGATGCTATGCCTACTCTTGCGCAATCGAAGGAGTTGTCGCTTAAGGCTATCGGA
Source organism: Gracilariopsis chorda (assembly GCA_003194525.1). Lineage (NCBI taxonomy): Eukaryota > Rhodophyta > Florideophyceae > Gracilariales > Gracilariaceae > Gracilariopsis > Gracilariopsis chorda. The sequence continues at coordinate 241,655 of NBIV01000051.1, read as the reverse complement.
AAAGAAGGGCAGGCGTTGCTGGAATCGGTGACGAACATGTCGGAACAGATTACGCAGATTAGTGAAGCTCAGAAATTGGCCGCGTTCAAGACGAAGATAGAGGTGTTTGCTGAAGATTCTACCAAGGTAAGAGAGGAAATCGTCTCCCTTAGGGGTCTCATGATTCAGGATTTTCAGAGTATGATGCAACAATTTGAAAAGAGAAACAAGATGAGTCGTGGATGACAGGAAGACATTTTGCGTACGCGGCGTGAGCTTGTGAGTGATATTGATGCGAATCTGGTGCGTGCTAAGGAGAGAAGCGAACGTGCTAGAAAACAGGTGGCTACGTTATCCTGGTTCAGCCCTTTTCTTTGACAAATGAGCAGCTTTACGGAAATGTGTGTGTGTGTTCATATGAGCTCACGTCTTTAATTCCAAGACTAAGATAGGGATTAAATTGAGAAGAACTCCTCTCTTCTGATATACCAACAGCTTTAGTGGCCATGTGATTACTATTGATTCCACGTTGGAGCCCTGCCTCTTTCGGAGAGGCGGGAGCTCTCGACGCCAGGGTGCCGCTCTTTGGCCGGCACCCAAGAACGAAATGCTCTACACTATTAAGTAGGTTGAGCCCACATCCGAGCGAGCAGAAGCATTTAATGTTGTTGAGAAAAGTGGAGGCTGGATGCAGCATCGGAACCTGACCTGTAAATCTCTTCGATAGGGCTTTAGGCGCCCTTCTTAAATTCAGTACCTTTGATATTGTCACTGGGACTTCATTTGCGGGTTCTGTGCTAGTAAGAAGGACACGGGTTCTCTGTTTCACCTCCAGGAAGGCGATCTGTTTCCGAAGCTGCTGTGCTAAGGGAAGACGAAGGCCTTTCTTTGCAACTTCGTTGGCTGCTTCGTTTTGCGATAACTCGCAGTGTCCCGGTATCCGAACAATTTGACATTGGCAAAAGTTTGTTATCAATGTCATGCATTCGGAGATGTCCTGTAACTGGCATGTATGGCGTCGTTGGGACGTTTGGAAGCCTTGAAAGAGGCTTTTCGAGTCTGTAGCAAATCTGATATTACCTTTGCAGCCACAGCAAAGTTTCACAGCAATTTTGCAGGGATTTCGACGGAGCGTTGCTAGCTCTACAGTGTACGAGCAGACCCCTATCCCAGCTGATACTATTTATGTTTGGGATTTGATTCTTCATTTCCACCAGATTAAGTAACCTCCCCCGCCTACCGTTCTAACATCTAGTATTCGCACTTGAAGCACGTGTCCACCCTCCTCTGATATAGCGTTAATGACGGCCCTTTATACCCCTCCAGTCTGTAGCACATACGAAATTCATGGTCATAATGGATCAGTATATTTGGTTCTATTCGCCACGCTGCTTTAAACGATCGGAACTCTGCAGAACAGATCCATGATTTCGGTGTCCAAACTTTTTAACGTGGTGGTGAGTGGCTCACCTCTGCTATCTGGATTTAGAGATATGGAAGCAGTTCGGAATCACTTTCACTTTCTTCATCATCAATGGCAATTGAAAAGTTAAAGCTCCCTGACAAGTAAACCGAATTCGTTCGTAGCAGTTGATGTTCACCATTTCTTTGACATTCTCTCTCTTTCCTTTTCTTAACACGCATTCGTTAACAGTATTATGTCCTGTAGGTGTCTTCAAAAGCGGAAGCGTTTCGTGTCCTACAATTATCGCCTTCTTCTCTGCAACTCTTCATTCAAACTGTAGAGATCGTCGCCTGAGGGGCACACCAAGACAAGGCGCTTCGAACGTACTGCGTTAGCCACTATAGAAGCAACTGACGATATCCTTCGCCATTCAAAGCACTGCACCAAGAATCGAAAGAGTTCCGAATCTTTGAAGCCGCTGTGCCCCCATCAATACTTGCCCAAGAATTTAGAGATTCAGTGATATATGCTGCGAATGTATACAGGCCCCTTTTCCTTTCCAAGATTAGCAATTCCGAGGCAGTGGTATAAGCTTTCCATATTAGAAGGCTAATCATCTATTTGAATGCAAAATTCCCTTCGTAGACCCAATTGCCTATCTATTTGGCTTCCCATTCCGGCACAAAAATTTGCTAATGTTTTGTAGCCTTTTCTCTAAACATCTAGTGGTATCGTCCTCCAGTGCACTGATCACCTATTTTGCGACTGCTTCGAAACAAGAAAGGAGGTCCATCCGTAGAGTAGAGCCACCACGGTCGTCACTAGGCTTACGGTGGCTTACCAACGTTCTTCGAAGATAAGAAGTTCCTTTCTTCACTACGTTGTGAATCTATAAGCGTATCTGCTTCGGTCGCAATCGATACTATTGTAGAAATAGCCCACGGATGGGGAATAATTGAAAAGAAGGGCAACCTCCCTAGTCGCTTCTCACAATATCACTCACAATATCATTCACAGGAGCAATGATGACGGTTGTTCCGGGAACGGGACCCAGATTCTTAGCGGCGATCAAAAGTTACGTACTAACGCTAGATTGCTAACCTTCGGTACATAAAACACCACATATTAATCTTTCGATGACGCATGGTGACGATGAAGAACAAAGGGCAACACCGCTTCTAGGTCAAACTAGTCCCATTTCGGTTTACATATGATCAAAAAGATAGCCATCGCTGGTAAAGCTATGCAAAATCTGGAAACAGACAAAGAGAAGACACCTGCTTCCACTTCCAACAAAAGGGTGTGTAATATTCAACTCAATCCAAATATAACCCCAAGTTTCAGCCAGCCGTGCGCCACACGAGTGTGCCACTGCACGGCTGCGCTGGTGTACATTATAGAGCGCAGTAACCATTTACCGCAAGAACTCATACAAAAGTGCACACTGCAACCCAATCTACCAGTTTTTCCTCGTCCTTTTTTTCGTCAGCTGCTCTCCCTCACACCCACTACCCGTTCCCGTAGAAGAACTGTGTTCTTCTACCGTCTACGTTCTACTCTATTGCCACTCAAACGTTGTGTTTGAGTTTCCTACCTTTCCAATTCCGCTTTGTGTTGAGTTCTTCCCTATGCTCCCCTACTTTCAGCCATGTTGACACAAGAAACTTCGCTGACATCGAAAAATTCTTCCCATAGTTCGAAGAAACGTACGGGACGCAAGAAAAGATGATCGATTGCAGAGTGCTTTGTCCAAGATTACACATCAAACTCCTCCGGTTCTAGAGTTCGGTTGCAAATATCTTCCCAGGCTTGTTCGTATATGCTTTACACTTCTACCCCAAATGCAAGACAGCTAGATAGGCACGTCTTGGATTGCACCAACACGGCGAAGCAGATAGAAGAACGCTTGCTCTTGGAAAATGAGCACTACGCGGATCATTATCGGAAACTTGGAAGCTCCGCAAAAGTATACGGCGTTCCCGAGACCCCGAACATAAATTACTGAACACGCAGCACCAGGTCCGTTCTGAATCACCGAAAGAAGTTTGTGAAGTCGGAGGAGAGCGAAGCGGGTGGGGTTAGCAGGGATAGCTTAGATTCGTTCAAAGAACGCTCGAAAATACGAGAGCTACTAACATCTCTCATCTTCAATCAAATGGTTCCTTTTTCTACTCTCTGTAGAGAACAGGGCAAAAACAAGCTTTACCGTATGTTGAAGGTCTTCAATCTTCTGTATGCGGAAGACATTCCGAGCGCTAATAAAATGGCTTCCAAGAACCTTGATGCTTATTCTCAGCGGATCGTAAACTGGGTTAAAGGTTCTGTCAACGCAGGTCTACAGCACAGCTTTGGAACCTTGATTTTTGATGGGTGGAAGGACGAGCACCAAGCAAGCGTTGTCAATGTTCTACTGTCGATCACTGGAATAAACCGTGCGAGAAAGCCTTTCTTTCTCCGGTCCATTTACACTGGAGCAGAGAAATGTGATGCTTCGTTGTAAGCAAGAATTGTCGCGCACACAATGGTGGATTTTGGGGATATGAAGAATATATCCGGGGTCTAAAGTGACAATAAAAGTGCGTGTGAGGTTGCAAAGTGGAAGCTAGTGGGTCTATTCAATTGGCTAATTAGTTGCCATGATCAGAAAAATTTGGCCAATCTGGTAATGCAGCATATCGGAGCATTAGCGTAGATTAAGGATGTACTGGATGTGATATCAACTCTTGTTATGGACGTGATAAACCGTCCGAAACCTCACTTCAGGTTCAGGAAATAAAGAAGAGTATAACGCAACACTACGAAACAATGGGTACGAAGCAAAGACAAAAGAGTCGGACAAATATTCGCGCTTTCTCCCAACGCAAAGTGCCATATTGCCTGTGAAGATGGTGACTACTACGTTTGTAAGCTCTGAGAGAATGATTCAATCTTTTATTCGCAGCTATACTGTCTACAGAAGAATATTGGGTTGCCAGGACTTTCTTGTGAACCAGTTTGGTGTACGCAATAGTGAAAGAAGGACAATTTTCGAGACAGCCGTTGGCGATGACACTCTATTCGAAAAGTGTTTCGATATTTATCATGTGTTGAGGGTTGTGAGGCAGTATTTATGGTTCTTTGATAATGAAGAAAGCTTCATATCCGAGGTGCTGCCGGCTACCCTGCGACTCCGCCGACAGCAGGGAGAACTGCCAAAGCCCCCCTTTTTTACTACGGTAAGAAAGGGCAAAATGTTGCAAGTATTCGAGAACCGGGTGGCTGATACTGGGCGGAGAGTCCCGCTATTGACGCCAATGCACTATTTGGCATATGTTTTGGATGTTTGTAGTGCTTGCAAGGAAATTTCAGAATATAATGTCCACATTCTTAATCAGATGCGCACATTTATTTATTCGGATGCATTTCCACCATCTGCGAAGCTTCAAAGCGCCGGTGGATTGGATGGTGCTATGCAGCACTTGTTTGAAAAATTTACTCTTACGCGTATGGAATGGAACATGTAAACGGATGATGGCAGTCGACGTCCTCTTTTGCTGGCTTATGGGAACGTGCCAGTCATTTACTGGATACAAACGAAGAAGTCTTTATTGCGAATGTTTGCATTGCGGATCCGTTGCGAAAGTCCGTCATCTTCATCTGTAGAGCGAAGTTTCAGCGCTCAGAAGCGGATCCGAACATCAATTAGAAACCGTCTCCACCCGGAAAAGGTGAAGAAAATGGTCTTCTGTGCCTTTAACGACGGCATTTCTAACTCAACTTCCGCCCCTTGTCAGGTTTCAAAGGCTTCATCAAGACAGAACACGAGGTATTCAGAGCTCCTGCAATTACGGGGGGAATGGACGAGACTGATGAGGTTGTTAGTCATGCAGGAGAGGAGCTATCGGACGGTGAGGAATGAGAAGGAGAGTTGGATTGGGAGGCAGTCATCGATGATTCTTTGCCACTACTAGACATAATGGAGATGGAGGCCATTCTCGAAGCATAGAAGCGGCAGTTTATTGTCGTGTCGTTGTTGGATACATATTCTTACCTGTAGAGCTCTATTTATATGGTAGTTGGTCATGACTTCGTAAATCTATGTGGACCTATACTGAACTTGCTCATTTTCGTGGAGCTGGACATCGTCAAACTCGCTGACATCTTCAGCATATTTTTGAAGTTTTGATCTTATAGCTTTGGTTTCTTCTTCCCTGATCCTTTCAACAAACATTTTGAAAAGTGCAGGCGATGGATCGTCACAATTTTCATTGCTAGCATCATGCATGGGATCCTCAGTGTTAGCCACACCGTTACTGGGCTTGAACTTATTCTAATCTGAGCTTCCTTGCTCGAGACTCATGCCTGCTTTTCTCCTATTGAGCTTCATATCCCGCAAAGTGTCCACATCTGGGGATATGGGGAATAAGACTTCCGCTTTTTCACCGTGTTTACGCTGCTCAGTGTCAACTTCCATGCGCTCATGATCATGCTCATGGTGAGTTTTCTGGTGTTCATTTTCCCCACTATGACTATTCTATGCGTCATCCTGTTCACTTTAGGATGCTGCGGACCAAGAAGATTTTCTCTGAATGTTGGTTCATGGCACCATTTGCATCATGATGATCAAAAACATCCCTCAGAACTTTCTCCTTGGAGAAGCTTTCCTTCCAGTTGGGAGACTGGTCTAAAGCAATACCTTTCTAGCGTTCCAAAAGCACTTTACATGCCTTCTCAGCTTTTGTTGAGAACCGCTTGAGAAACTGAGCATCCAAGTTCTCAAAACGCTCTGAGAGACTGTTGTAAGTCAGAAAACACATTTCTTGCATTAGCTAAGCGCACCAAGACACTTTGCGGCTTTGCAAATCTGGAAGGTTAACAGCAAACTCGGTCTGGCGTCCCCATCTTTTCAAGTGGGGTGGAATGGGGTTCTCTTTGTCGTGATGACGTTCCCCTACATTGCTCTTGATAACCGTGAAAACAATTTCCCAACCCTGTCTTATATCGTGAGGAGAGCTAGTGTGCTCCGGGTGCATTGTAGATGTGCAAGAAGATGGATCAGCAAATTGCATTCAACTCGCAATGAAAGTTTCAGGGGAGTAACAATCGGAGCTACCTATCCATCCGGTTAGCGTTGCATCGAAAGATGCCACTACGAAAAGGATCTGTAGAATACGGCTTTGCGAATCCTAATCAAACCAAGAAAACTCCTTCCACAAGCCGGCCCGCAGACGAGAGGTCTTGTCAATAGACACTTGCTCTTCAGCGTCCTCAGAAATCACGAATGGTGGTATAAAAGCAATGTTGAGCACACCTCCATTTTGTTTCATGCTCCCGTCAGCCTTCATGAAGTCCCTGTAGCTGTTAAATCTAAGGTGCCTATATCTGTGGAGAGTTTGCATGAACTCTGGCATAAGATAAAGACCATACAGCTTGTGCAAATGCACCCAAAGCTTTTTGCGGTGACAGAGTTTCTCACACACTTTAAGCAGTATAACCTCACTATTGTGTTGAGTAGGGTGGATAGCCAACTTATTGTTCTCCAACATGCTAATACAGTCCTTCTGCGGATAAATGGCACGGAGGTATGCAAATGTCGGTATATTTCCGTTGTGAGAAGAACACGCGTGTAGGGGCAAGAGTGAGGGGGCAAAAGAGGGTATCTTAGACCAAGGGTATGATCAAGAGGTGATGGTTGGAGTTTGGGGTGAAAATGGGCTAGAGAGGAAGATGGAAGTGGTTTAAGAAGCTGTAGAAGCCGGAAGAGTTGATGCTTGGTTTGAAAAGAGTGGCTCGGGGACAATATGAAGGTGAGAGTTGTGATGGAACATGTTGCGATGGGGAGGGTAAGAGAAGTGGGTGGGGGTAAATATGGGGATGACAATGGGAGTGACCAATCCATGATGAAGGGGAAGGTGAAGACGAAAAGATACACAAGTGCTGTACGATGAGATGTGTCAATCAAAAAATTTTGCGCCAACTTGACACTTTCAAGTTGATGTAAGAAAATATTGATCCTACCAAACAGTGTTTGGTACGTCGGTAAGTCAAATAATTGACCAGTAGCTTTGTGTAAGACGAGGATGTCTTCTGAATATCCTGGGCAGCAGTACGTCGACTTGGTACACGCTGTACAACGATTGACTCCTTTGAAAGGTTCTACTACAACCTTTCAGAATAGTGACAAAGACCGGCGATGTAACGAAGTAACGGCAGAGACACAAAAATTTATTGCGCGACCCCTATAACTTTCTGAAGCGAAGAAACCGGGCTTCAGAGACGTCTCCACAGGCCAGGCCGTAGGCGATATTTAAAAGCAATGCAGTGCTTAGGACTCGTTTTTTCTGACATTGCACACGGGTCGCGCTTTCGACTTTGTGACTTCCTTTAGGGATTAAGAACTATGTGTGCCCTTCTTCCTGAGGTTTGGTCGACGATTCTTGTTACCAATCTTTGCAGAAGATGCTAACGCAGAATTACGGTTGCCAACAGAAGTAGAAGTTGAAAATTTCAAGGATGCATTGAAACATATTTATCACACTCTGACGGATTTATACGCTCTCACGCATGGATTGAAACATTTACTACAGCAATCCTCCCATTTTTTCATACAAAACATGTTCTATAACGGGTGGAAACATGATCACTACGTCTCAAACGTGCTCTTATTTGCTCCAAATGAGACGACAGTACGCATGATTTGGTTCTATCATAATGGGACAAATTATGTAGAAAACTGAGCATTGAGCATAACAACATGGAAGAAGATGCGTGGTAGAATCTGCATATTGTAATACGTCTTATCCATTTCTAATCAAGATATCTGAATACGAAACAAGCGCAGAGAACTCTACTAAGTTTCTACGCACAAGAAAAGTGACATAGACGAGGCAAGCATCAGAATGGGTATGACGTCGCTTCAAGGTATATTGCCGATACTAAAACATAGTTTCTTGTTCAAAGAAAATGTCAAAAGACCCATTATTTTGCTATGAAGAATTCATCTTTTTAATCTACGGACTCGAATTGTAAGAATAAATCACACACGTAATAAGTACATGCCCTACCTTAATTGGGCAGGAAACAGTTTTCCCCAAAGCATCCTCAACATTTAGGTAGTGTCCGATGAACACTTCGCAACCAGCAAAAGCATCATCTCCATAAGTTTTACATGTCCAAGATTTTCATCAAAGCGCTGCAACCCACTCTCCTGGCGTTCTTCTAGACGAAGTTCCAGCTGTTTCCTACGGCTTTTCTGGTCGTTGAGGAGAGATATCTTGAATAAATGCATCAGATGATCTTCTTAGTTTTGAACGTAGTTGCCCGACGAGGACGTTCAAGTGGGCGTGGCTGTGTGGGAAATCCTTGCTTCTCTTTGTTTGCATCCTTCCCATCTTCCGTAGTCTGCGTTCCATCTTTCTTTTCTTCAGGAATTCCATCGTTCAGGAGAAACTGCGATTGAACTATTTCGAAAATTTCGTTACCATTGCTCGCATCGATGTTCTCGTTATGCTAGTTTGGCATTCAAAAGGCAAAGAATTAAAATGAACGAATAATGACTTTTCAAACCCAATTCTGAATGAATTAAAGTCCTCAAAATAATTCCATACATAGCAAAGAGCTAGTTTGCTTGGGACAAAAGATTAGCAGTATACTAGACATTTTCCAGTTTCTTTGGAGGTAAAACTAGAGCCAGACTCCACTAATACCTACCCTCTCAGGTGCACGTGGAATCCAAATCGTACTGGTCCTGAGCGAGTGCCCCTTCAAATGGCAAAATAGAATAGATAGAATAGATAGAATATATAAATAGCGTTTACATAACCAAATAGCTTTGGCTTTCTATCACCCGTTGCTCGACGTGCTCCCTGCATCGCATGCTCTACCCCACGCCCTACGAAAAGACGCTCTGCATCACGTGCACCACCTCATCCACGTGCGCCATAATATTACGCTCCCCGATATCCCACTCCGCCACCACCCTCCCTTCTCTGTTTCCAAGCATTCCGTTCTCCGTTCTCCTTCCCCCGCCATGATACCCTGCTGCCATCCCCGTTGCACCTTCTATGGCTGCACCGCGTTCTCTCTCGAGAGTCACCAACGCAGGTGCCTTCATCGACTCACCACCGACAAACTCCCTTCCTTCTCCGCCAACACTCCCGTCTCGTTCCCTCCAAGGATCAAGCGACGAAAATCCGTTCCAAATCTCTCCACCATTCCTCCTCCCACTCCCTCACACCACCCCTCCGACAACGTCCCCCTCGCCGAGGATGAACCCTATCACATCCAACAGGCCTCCCTTTCCCTCCAAACACAAGACGCACACCACATGGCAAGTCACGCCCTCTGTTCAGTCTCCTCCTCAAACCCACCTCCCCATACCTCGTCCCAATCCCCCTCCCCTCTCCTGAACAACCCCCATCTCGAGCAGCTCGTCCTCTACATCTCCTCCATCGCTTCCTCCTTCAGCACACGCAAAGCCGACGAACTCATCTCCCTTTCAACCACCCAGACTTTTCCAAGTCAGCCTTCCAGAAATCCATCTCCTCCGCAAAGCAATGCCTCGCACTCCAAGAACACCTCCTCAAGGAACGCATCAGCTCCACCGGCTCCCTCTCACATTCACCGACTAGCACAACTCCTTCTCCGCAACCCTCTTCCAAAAACGCGCCACAGACGTCCTGAAGCAACAACATGCTCTCAACTGCGTCTGCCTTCGGTGGTCAACCGATGACCATCATGACCACACCACCGATCCAGTTCCCATCTCCAAACCTTCCACCGACGACAACGTATCTCCTTGATTCGGCCTCATTCCTTCCACTTCCATTCTAGGTGCAGTCCACGTCATTGGAGAAAACTACCCCGCCCTGCCATTCACTCCTCGTCTTCACTGGGGCTTCCATCGTTTCTACATCAACCGATTCTATTGTGACACCTCTTCTAATGCTTACGCCCCACAATCTACAACACATCAGTAAACCACCTGTTCCACCAGTAACACTATTCTTATTCAACTTGTTCTTCGTAACCTACCAGACCTTCCTCCCACTGCCCCTCGACATGATCCGTCGCCTCATCTCTTCTAACATCTCGACTCTCTTTCACCAACCTCTTCATGCACACATCTTCTGGCCGACACGCAGCAACATAACAGTCCAGCACCCCTCCCAGGAGTTTTGTCATATGTTCCAAAAAGTATTCATCCTTCACGGCCAAGTATATCCTCCGCTTCAAAGGTATCCACAGCGCTAGCGTCCCTTCTCTATCCCCATTGCCAGCTATACAACGCGGGTCACCCTCATCGCAACCTTCGTTCTCCAATCCTTCATGGTGTAGCTCTCTCACCCTCTCCCACGCCACACCACGTATATTCTCTACCGCGAGCGGAAGATACTCACGGTACAACGTAGCAAATAACAACTGCCGTCTTCCTCCATGCCCCACATCTGTGTCCATTGCCGTCAAAACACATCCGATCAACGCATCCAAACGAGCCAAATGCATCACTGTCCCATGAACGTACTTCATCTTTCCCTCCCTTTCCGTTCCCACCTCATATCCCATGAACTCTTCCAACCCTTCCACTGCAGCCCCGTTCTTGAAGTACATGTCCCCTTCATTAAACTCTCTCAGCCCCCCAGCAACCTGAAATCCAGAATACGTAAGATCTTCGATTGTTTTCATCCTCCAAGAACGTAACCTACCACTCCTCGCCTCCCCATCCCCCATGAACTCCGTCTTTGCTTCCTCTAACTGCTTCTTCAACTCAATGTGTAGCTCCATTCCCTCTCTCGGTCTCACACGTCTGGCTATCAAGTCATATCCAAGCAACGAAAACATTTTGTCCCGTGCCACACGCTTCCGAAGCCCAATCACATCACTAAACTTCTGCTTCATACGTTGTCTCGAACACCTGTCCGCAACAACCTCCCGCACGCATTGGTCCTTCCTACCCGCTTCACGAATCGACTCCAATCTCTCCCCCTCAATCTCAACGCCAACCAAGTACTTCAATAGTTCATTACTTCCTCCTCGCGACGAAGGCGTGTACGACCTCATCTCAGACGCAATCTCAAACGGACATCGAGGTACAATCTCCTTTCCTCCCACAACAAACACACTCCCCACTTTTCCCTTCCCCAATACTTCGCATCGAGTCGTCCAGCTCCTTTCCACACCCTCCGAAGTAAAACAAAGCTCCGATACCCCCACCTTCGCATAGTACAACAACCTATCATATACTACCCTGGCAAACCCATAAAAACCCTCTTGCACATCAACCACATACTTCCTACGCCCTCGCAATTCCTTTTCGCCTTCAAATCCCTTTCTCTCCCCTCGTTTCACCTTCATCCCTTCCCGTAAGCTATCTATCAGAATATTCTTTTCGCTCATCTCTTCTCTCATCCTCTTCAGTTCCTCTTGCGTCAGCTTCAGCGACATCTTTAGGCTGCAGTGGTCCCCTTTGATCTGCCCGAGTTCTGCCTTCAACATATTGACCCTCTCAACTAACGAAGATCGAGATATCACACCGATGTCGTCATTCCCTGCATCTCCCAAAATATTGACAGGCAGCCATCGCTCCTCAGCAGGCTCACTTGGCGACCGATGAACAATTCGTTTCCTCTCTCGCATTCCTTCTGGAGTCCGCGGCGTTCTGCTTCCTTTGTCACTTTCCAAGTCTTGAGCCATTTGCACCTTTCGCGCCCGTACCGGGGTGCTCGTACGTTCTCCACTTTTCGATGCTTCCTGTATTCCATCCGTCGCTCTGACCACTTCTTCCACTTCTCGCGTTTCATTTAAATCAGAGCGGCGTCCCACTCCTTCCTTTATTCTCTCACTCGTCCAGCTCCCCTTCACAATGTGATCCTCTTCGTCCCCATCACTCTCTACCAAAGAGACATTTACCTCTTCTCCATATTAATTTCCCCTTGGGGCCCCACCTCTCTTCAGCGCAACTGCCTCTTCCGTTTGTTTCCTTTCCGGCATTTCTTCATCTTTATTTCGGTCTTCGGCCCGCGCATTTCCTTTCAACCCTCCCTGATCTGTTACCTCTTCCGTTCTCCGAACAACCGACGCTTTCTTACCCTCCACCCCACCACCAGACCCAGGCATAGATCTCTGTAGGCGAACCGAATCTCTCCCGCGTGCTACATGCGCATGGGCATCAGCCTTCAAATTCTCACTCGTCATGGGCTCACTCGTCGTGCGCTCACTCGTCGTGCGCTTGGATCCGACGTTCTTTGCCCAACCTCTTCCCCCTCTCTTCGAATCACCTTCTCCTGACCTCCTCCCCGATAATCCCATCCTTGGAATACATTATTTCGCTTTCGTTCCACTCGCGGTTCGCTCCTCAATAGCCTTTCGCCGCGTCTTTACCGCACTCGCCGCACTACCCCTTCCCGGGCCTCGCTTCTTTCCCTTCGGCGCGATTCTTGGATTCTAAACTCTTGCGCAAGTAGCTGGTGACGCTCTGGGTTGGCGCACGCCGTGTGTTTTCCCAGAAAATCTCGCCACCCGATGCGCACAAAAATTTTTGCTTTTTGTGAAATCTTGAAAATACAATCCTCGGTGGTACCGAAAATGGACGTTTCTGTCTCACATCTATATCGCTTTGTATCTTCTATCCCTACTGAAAAGTAATATTGTCCTAAGTTAGGACTATACATCCGTTCACATAATTAACGACATCCTTTAGCCAAGCTGTGGAGAAAGGTTTATAACAACAAACTAATCAATGACTATCGTTCCGTCCTACACATTCAGATGGGTTTGCCAGTCATAAACATCACCGTATCTGGCGAAGAGTTCCTCTACTTGCTCTATGTCGGCTGTCGCCTCCATCTTAATAAATTTGTAGTCTGTTATTCCCCCTGGTGTTCGTCCCACTCCCGGTGTCCATTTCGTTCGCACATTAGCCTCCCTTTTTTTCACGACGCCATCGACCATGGCATCTAACTGTTTATCCCCTTCCACGTACTTTGGATCGTTGATATACCCCGCAATACAAAAAAGGGCAGGAAACACCCATAAAATGGGGTTTGCTTGTTTTCCATGCCCATTCGTCAGCTGTTTTCGATGCGGAAGTGATTGGAACTGTTGACCGTAGACTTCTATCTCCACCGCATACTTCCGGAAGCGATCCTTCGTCACACCCATGACTCCCTCCCCGTATGTCTAGTGCACTTCTTTCCGATTCGAAAGGTCATGATAAACCAACGTCCCATAGAAATAGCACTCTACCTCGCCTGCAGCAATTCGACGAGTTGCAAACACTCCAACACCAGCCTTTTCGTGACGAATAGTAGACTTGCCCACTCGAAACCCATATTCCACAGCCTCCATTGCCAATAGAGACTTCATGTTCTCCAGATTCATTCTTTCCTGCAGCTCCTTCGGCCATCCATCCATAGCTTTCTTCCTTCGCAACATCCCTAGAATTTCACTTTGCCACAAAGTGGAGAGAAAGTCACAAAGGTGTGGGGGAAGAATTTGGTACGGTGGAAATCCGTCGACAGCCCTCCATGACACGGTGTGCCTGCTTCTTCCCATTGGGAATGCAGAGGAAACACAATGGGCCATCTTTCGAAGCTTCTGGCTCTTCTCAATATCGGTGTGTTCTTCCCGTATTATGGAAGCGAAGCCAACAATAGCGGCATGCCTGGCGTGTTCAAAGCAAGCGTTGTGCGGTTCACACCCCTCAAATGTCCGATGCTTGGGCAGTTCAATGCACGCCATCGCTGTCGAGAACGTTTCAGCAAACATGTTGACCACGAGGTCTCCTGGATGATTGAACCTGAAATTCAGCTCTTTCAACAGTGCCCTACACTTCTGTTCCGGTCGCACCCTCTTCCTCGTATACTTCCCAGCTGGGGTTTTTACAGACCACATACGCATCTCACTATTTGACATCGGCGGAAACTGATCCATGATTGCATGATACGCTGGGTATCGTGAAGAAACATAATTGAAGTTGTCATAGTTGACAATCCGGTGCTGTTAGGCATAAGGAACTCCAAAACGAACAGCATGTACAGCGTATTCTGTCGTCTGGTGCAACCGGCAACTTCTTCTCCCAATTTTACCCGTCGTATCACCTAAAGACCGTACGAAATGGAGGGGCTGTTCGTTGACGACAAATGAGTAACGCTTCGTATCAGATTCATCTATGTAGTTAACTTTCCGTAGCACATCCCGCCACAACGGTGCCTGATCCCATGAGCAGAACTGGGTAACATGTCCACAAGAACGTAGAAGCTTTGACGAACTCCTCGCTGACCTGCTCATGCCCTTCTAGGTCAGAATATCGTGTTCGCTGTTCTCCAAACGACGCTCAGAACGAGTCCCATATGGCGGATCGGAAAGCAGGAACTGTACCCTTCCTTCAATAGATACCTCGCTTTCGCCAGACTTGTTGTCGTCAACTTCGATGAGATTCGAACTTGCAGTTGTGGAGACAGAAGTTGCGGGATATCTCCTTATCATAATACTTGTAAGCTATCACATCATCCAAAGTCGTAGGGTACAGTGGTGCACGAATCCCCGTGCCTTCGACATCATACGATAAGTTCTGCTACAAAACTGTTTTCTGCAGTCCTTCAGTGGCCTTTGGTGCAGTACCACGTTCTGCAGTACCACGTTCCGCATCCTCTACCATCTCTATCTCTTCTACCTCTTCCAACTCACTCTGATCACCACCTTCCACACGCTCAGCACGTTAGTTCCCACCACCAGCCGTACCAGTTTCTACCGGCTCCATAATGATGTCAACGTCTTCTGCAGGATCTGGTTTCACAGCTTGATGTACTTTGAAATTGCTTCCATGCAATGCAATGAGCTTCAGAGGCTTTATAGCCTCTTGAACCGTAGTGACAAGAAATTCACTAAAGGTCTCAAACCGCAGAGGGAAAAGTCTCGGTCTCGTGATGATGAACCTTTTTAGGGCAACCCATTTGCTGGGAGCAGAGATGTCGAGCAGTTTCTCTTGTAACAACACATTAGAAAGGTCACCAAGGTATTTTTTGGCACAAATGCGAAGCGCTGTATCCACTGGGTCTGGCAGATTCCATGCCCATTTGGTAACTTTTTCTTCTACGGTGGTGACATTCTTCTCCTCCACAAACTGTTTGGAACAATCTTTGTGTTGGAAGCCCATGGAGCTCTGTGCGATATCGGTGAAGACTACACTGATATAGTCGAGTCAAATGTAAGGCAAGATCATAATCTCAACGTTGGGAAACCCGAGGAATTGGGCGAAACAATCCCAAGCCCTGTTCACCAGCTGCACACCATACCCGACTCTCTGACTCTGGGTATTGTCCGACAAACTCACTTTCGAGAACTTCTTAGCTGCCATGCCCCTTTTCCTCTTCCTACCACTTCCTTTCTTATCCACGGCATTCTGTTGCACCATAGACAGCCCAATGACCATTTCAAAGTCGGTGCAAGGATCCGTGTGGAAAGCGGAAGATTTCTTGGTTGCTCCCAGAACACGGGAATTGCAAAAGACAGATAGCAACAAGTTACGTGG
Organism: Gracilariopsis chorda; assembly: GCA_003194525.1. NCBI lineage: Eukaryota > Rhodophyta > Florideophyceae > Gracilariales > Gracilariaceae > Gracilariopsis > Gracilariopsis chorda. The sequence goes on along the minus strand of NBIV01000051.1, from coordinate 225,762 downwards.
AATTACTTTAAACCCTTCCCTTTTACAATAAACCTTCCAAAAGTCCCTTACACGCCTGTCTTCTTCACGGTCCTTTACGTCCACCACTCTTGCCATAAGATAGAGTTGACGTGGAGGGCCTCTGAGAGACATGTTACGGAGCTTGGAGTCCGAGTACGAGATTTAATCTGGTCCGATGAGAGTGAGAAACATTTTCTTGGCAGAATCATGAACGTTGCGACTTTGTACCGCGAACTCAACGAAGTCGGTGTGCTTCAAACTTCTCGGCTCATCAAAATTTTGCCTCGTCGCTGCGTAGCCATCACGAACTGCAAGATAAGCATCAATAAGCTCTTCTCCGGTTCTGTGCATCTTGAATGAACCCGTTTCCTTCGGATTATGTTTCTCACCGTTTTGGGTCGAGGTCCGTGGTCCGGGGTGTCATGGTGCTCCATCGCGATTACGATGGAGTGTGAGGCATGAATTTTAATTAACATTTCCCGTCCTGGCGCTCCATCGTGTTGGCGATGGAGCACCACGACACCTCGGACCATGGACCTCGACCAAAGAAATTATCGAATTATTTTTGCAATGCAAGTGATTGGGACGGAAATTGCAGGGATGCTACGTTGACGACAATGGATGTCATGAAAACGATATATAGTGCTTACGTCCATTTCTTTGGAACCTAGCAGGCGTGATCACGGGAGCTTCAAAGAAAGGGGTAACACTGTTGGAGAAAACCACTCCAGTGCTTTGTTCAACAAGAAAAAAGTTGTCCTTCGGGTTCGGTAGACGTTTGCGATCGCCCAAACGGACGCACCGAGTGCGGTTGCGAAGAATGCGCAAGACGCTCTTGACTTTGCTGCCACGGATTATGTTTCTCTTCGTTTTGGGTCGAGTTACGTGTTTCGAGGTGTCATGGTGCTCCATCGCGATTACAATGGAGTGCCACGCATGAATTAAAGAAGATGTATGGAGGTGGAGGGCAAGATGGGTGGGAGGCGCTGTCGGGAGAGGGTCTCCGGTTACTCCTGGAAGTCCAGGGGTTGTGAGAAAGAGGTTGAAGGAGAAGAAAGAAGAAAGATTGGATGGTTGGAGTCGGTTGAAGAGGAGGCATGGAATGAGGGAGAGGGAGAAGAAGAATGGTGATGTTAAGGAGTGTACTTGAGGCTGTTAGGACTACGAAGAGAATTTTGGAAGGGGAGAAGGATAATTGAATGGGTGGTATTTGAATCTGGTGCACGGTGCGTCGGGTGTATGAGAAGGGAGACAGCTGCCCAGATGAGTTCTTTGCTATGAGTTGGACGTCAAACTAGGGCAGTATGAAGTTTGGAATTCAAAAAATGGAAATAAATATGTTATTTGGGGTTGCGTGCTCGAAATGGCGCTGGTTGCTGCGTGGCCAGCGCCATTTTGAGATGTGTATCTAGCTTTTAATGGAGAATGAACTTTCTCCAAACTTGAAACTAGCAATGTGCAGTGCAGGTGAGGCAAGGCTCTGTAAGATATGGACCAAAAAATGTTTTACTTGGCAAGCGCCAGAAACTAACAGAATCTATCATTTTCGTAGTATTTTTGAGCTTTTGCCTAAGAAACTTGCGATCTAGCACCTCTATCTAGCATTCCGAGAACACCGACGCATGCCTGCACGCTCGGTTATGTTTTTCAGTATCTTTTTAGCTCTTTTAACATCATCAGGTATGAGAGGATCTCCGACAGGAAAACAAAGACGGTGTAGCGTTGCAAACTTCCTGCGAAGGCTTTTTGCAGGTTTATGCTGTTTGGGAAAAGCTGCCACATGGTCTTAACGCAAGACCACCCCTTCTTCCCTACATAGCGGCAAATACTTCTCCATTAGGTTCAAAAGAAAATATGTCTCAGATAGTGTAAGACCTGAGCCACGAGTAGAAGTTTGTGCTTTTTTCCTCTAAGTAGGCAGTAATGTTTAGTTTGCACTCTTTGTCGTTGTGATGAATTTGGCTCGGATATGGTTGGAACTGGGAAAGATGACAAGAAAGAATCTGCGAAGGATCGTTGAGGTTGCAGCTCAGATATTGTGATGCAGAATCGTTGTGGTCAAAATAAGTGATGCGATACGTCGGGGAGGTTGAAGAGAGGAGGTGTACTACGGGGTGTCGAGTACTGATTTGGGTGGTTTAGGGAAAAGCCAAGCATTTATGGCTGATAAAAGAGAGATCAAGGCTCTGAGATCGTCATGTGTGTTCTTTTTTGGATCTCAGAATGGGCGGCGACTAGTCTAGTTCAGTTATGATATGTATATCGGTGGAGAAGTTCGCGCGCGCCAAATTTGACACCTGTGGGTAGAGAACAACTGCTCCGGCGATGACCAGCCTTAACCAGTTTTCGCAGCTTGGGCATACTCAACATGGAACACTCCTGAAATCACAAATCACGAAGTGCAACAGCACAAATTGTGATAAAAGCACATTGAAATGCGCTTTATGCACGCGACCAGACTCCGTTATCCTCGAAGCGGTAACCCTTTGTTCCCTTTGAAGCAGACTGTTTTGCAGTGTCAAATTCGGAACGCCTCACGCTGGCGCTCTAACGTTGTTCTGTGGCTGCCGATCGGCAAGCCAGTCTGAGCACTCACACCCCTTCCCGCCGTGTTCTTGTGACGCTCCTGGCCCTTCGTGCTGCTCAGGCTATTTCGGCCTTTGAAAAAAGCGCTTGTCGCTCTATTTCCCCTCTTTGCTGCTCTATTCCGAAATCTTGCCACCTCGTGATCTCTATTGTGGCCTCTCTTTTCGGTCATGTTGCTGTTTTGTATCAATCTTCCTTTCACCAGAAGCACTTCTAAATTACGCAAATCATAACCTTCCACTCTTTTGCCTATCCTGCCCCTATGATGCTGCAGTTATTTGCTCACTAATCTCTGCTCTATCACTTTATTGGCTTTCATTTGTGCTACCCATTCGTCTCCAACAGTCTTTGTGGTACTTTCTGTTGTTGTTCTCCAAATCTTCCTCGTTACACTACAACGGTTTTGTGTGGTTTTGCAGCTGCTCGCGCTGACATCTTGCTTGCTTGAGGATCACTTTCTGATGCCTTAGACGCCTACGTCATCCCAATTTTTGTACCTTTATTTCTCCCGTTGCTCTCCATCGTTGCCTTACGCGGTTCTGCAGCTGAACCCTCCTCTTTTTAGGCAAAACGACCACCATCCTTCTTTCCGCTATAAACATTTTAGAGCATTGTTCAGCAACACCTTTCTTTCCAACACACCCCAACCAATTCCGTTGCCCAGCCAGCCGTTTTTCAGTTTCAGGTCCCTGAGTTTTTTCGCGGATTACTTTAACCTTAACTGCCGTAAACCTACAACCTGACATTGTGCTTTTGTCCACAACCACTCCCTGAAATTGTACTTTCTTGTTTGGGTGTGGCATTCGAAAGCCCTTCCAGACCTCCAGCCCCTGCGCTGTTGAACTAACCAGCTACTCTATAGCATTCTCTGCTGCCTTAGTTTCTGTTTTAGCCCTCTAATCCCCACACTTTGCCATTCGTTTCCGTTGCTGTCCCGCGCTGGGTGGGTACTGTGCTGTGCTACCTCCAGCACAAGAAAGCGGCGGAAGATATTGAGTAGTAGCAAAGAATGTTTGCGCCAGCATGGTCGAAAACGGCACACTGCGAAGCTGCACTCTGCTGAAAAATGTAGGAAGGTCGCATATTTCTTTGAAATCCCCGGGAATTTTAATATGACTGTAATAGACGAAGGCGTGAGAGCAGTGGCACCTTCAGATGGCTCTATCGTGCCGTTATCGTCGCGATGTTCGACAGCCATCGATCCGTAAAGAGAAGGACGCAACAGCTCTCTGTGTCGTAGCACATCTCCAAAAGTGGGACAAATGAGAAGGCATTGAAAACTTTCGGCACAGCGCTGTTTGGGTGGATTGCCTCAGACATCTCCCGCAATCAAAAAGAAACCTAACGAGAAAGCGTTCTCGTTCAAAGCCCACTCAGTAAGATAGGATTGGGATTCGCAGGGAGTGAAACGAAATGCCTTCCTTACCCCATTGAGAAGTACCTGCCCCTTGCAAGGAAGGAATGGGAAGTGGTCACGCCGCTATACAGAGCACCCTACTCGGCATAAGGTCGAAATGCTGAGTTGTTGCACTGGCAGTTCTCGGCAATCTGCCGCACAACTGTGGGGACGGGAGACCATAGTACTCTCCTGCACGGGATGCCCTCAAAGCAGCTCAGAGAGCAGCTAAACAAAGGGCCTGATATAGGTCACGCAGCAGAGTCCGACGATGAGTACAATGAATGTTTTAGATAGGGAACTTTCAACACAATGGATAATGAAGTGGATGACCCGGTAATATCAGGAGCCGTGAAAATTTTGAATAACAGCGTACATATGCAAGGAGCGCGGCAAAATGCGCTCACCTTCTCCAAGGACATTACTATGAAATACAGTAGGCACTATCATCAGTAAGGGGGGTGGGGAAGATTTGATTTTGGAAATATTGAGAATGTCCATGCTTCAAAAGCAGAAACGAAGCGATGGCTAGCATAGACGAATTCTGGCTGAGCTAGAAATTGAAAAGCGGCGCAAAGAAGAAGAGCGATCATATTAGGCTCAGCATATCGAGAAATGAACGGCAGCTGCAGGAAGAAGAGCGCGAACGTCGGGAAGAAGGCAGGAGGATATTAGAAGAAGAAAGAAGAAGGAACAATCACATGATGCATATGATGATGATGGTACTTTTCGGCAAGATGAACCAGGGATTCAATCCGAGTGGTAGCTCGAAGTAATAATTTATTAAAAGGGAAGCATGTTGTCTTCCCCCGTTAAACAAGACATGTAGATTTTTAGAATTTGGTTGATTCCAACCAATCTGGAACGCAAATTATGTAGGACCAGCACAGTGAGCAACATAAGCTTTCGCTCCTCGCGCTATTTGTGAACAAACCGATCACTTAGTCTAGTAACAGATGACTTAAAGGCACGTATACCCCATTCAGACGCCTGTCAAGCAGGTGTTGCCTGCTCCTAAAAATTATATTCTTGAACTGTCCCATCAGATCCAATCACTTAGTTCTAAGCAGAATCAATGAAATATGGGTAGCCCTCATAAAGGCTCAAATTGGAACAAAATCTGACTCGGTCAAAAACCCCATTTACAATCTCATCTTGCCATGTTTTTGGAACTGTCAATCTGCGCCGCTCACTAAGTCAATCAAAACGGGCTCAATTTGAGACAAACGTACTGATATGCTGGCGTGGGTACCATATTGGACATCCACGAAACTTCCAGTCACCTAAGCAATTCACAGACAAATAGCGTCTGTGAAATACTCCCTAGTCTAGTCTACTATAAAAGGCAAAGATTAGATGGCTTCAACAATCTAGTCCAGCAACCAACTTTCACCATCTTTACCATCCCTTTTTGTTTCAACTCTCATCAACATCACCATTAACCCTACAACTATTTTGCCGTACTTATTGTAGTACAACACGTAAATCGTGCTCTGCAAGCTTCCAGCGCCAGTGCCGCGGACGCAGCAGCGTCGTCACTGCTGCTGAGCGTTGTTCGACGTCTTTTGCTTCACCACCAGCAGCTTCGTGATCCTCACGCCAGTACCTATGCTAATTGATCGGCACATGATCAAAGCACTTATACCTCTTGAGAACGACATTTTCGGTGACTATAACAGTTTGACTCTAACTATGTGCATCAATTGCCCTTGAAATACATCTCTACCCTCCCTTTCCTTCGTGGTCACGATGCACTTGTTTAATTTGAACTGCGTTCTCCCTGTTCTTATTTCGCTCGGAGTTTGGACAACTGTTCTCTTTTTCTGTAAACCACTGTGCTGGAAAACCACCTTATTTTCCTGCTTTGACAGCTTTTGGCAGAAGTATTACCAGTTGTGGTCGCCAAATCAGGTAATTTTCTGATGAGTTCTGCTGCAACAAAATCTCAACGTGTCGCAAACAGTCGTGGGGTTCTTTTCTTACACAAAAATCTTCCTTAAACTGCTCTGAATGATGCGGGCAGATACGCGAGAACTTAGCCGAATCAACTTTTCAGGAAACGGCTGCCCTTTTCTTGAAGGCACGCTATTTTTCGCAAAGCCCATTACTCGCTCTTTGTTCAAAGACCACAATCCACAGCTGTCGAACCCTTCTACTGCAAGCTCACAAATCAACGCACCCAATGCGGCAGCGACGAGGTTGATTTTCCTGACAATTTTTGCGTGTGTGAATGGATTCGAGTACAAGAATATATCCAGAACATTTTGTACGTTCTCCGAGAAAAACTTGTTGACTCTGTCCTGACAGGGCTGTAATATGTGTGAAATATTGACAGGAACCCAAGAAAACCAGCACGGTGTCTGCTTTAGGACAAATTTGCGTATGAAAGTGTTGAGATATTGGATAAATGACGGTAATACAGCCTTTTTCACGGCCCTTTTGCGCTGCAAGATATATGACTGTGATCTGGAAGCCAGTTATTGACTGTCATTCACTTTTACTTGGGTGCAATGTTCTTAACAACTTCTTCTGGAAGTGGAGTCGTCCAAGATGGGACAATGTTTCTTCCTTAAGCAACAAGGCAAAATGAAGCAATGTGACCAGATGATGGTATCATAACATCTTTGGTTAGATAATTGACATTGTATTTGAGTTTGGTTCCGTACCGTCTGTGTCCAATATTGGATGCGTTGTATCCTTTGTATCTTATACCATTCTACGCAAAAATACTGGTTTCATCAGGATTCCAGATGCGGTTGGGGTCCAGAAATATATCGGCCCTTGGTTCTTTAAGTAGTTCAATGATCTCTATTAATCTTTTGATGTGGTATAGGTTCTATGATAAGAATCTCTTGGGGTCGGTGTTTTCCGTTTGACTGCAAGACAGGGTACGGGTCCTTGCACAAACGGACCGGAGGGCATAATCAGATGGCATAATCTTGGTATATCCTTTGCGTCTATTGTTCGCTGCTTGTAGCATTGGCGGTTTTATTTCAAAATCCACATAAGTAAAGCGGCGTTTTGCTGCAAATATTGAACGCTCAACGATCATTTTCTCTTCCTCTCGCATCAAAACAGGTCTGCTGCCTGCAAAATGTACAGTTGGGTCAAGGAGTTTTCGATTTACGTCAGTTTTCTCGTTCCGCATTACATCTCGAAGACGATAAAGTGTGGTTCTGCTGATGTTGGTTTGCCTCATGATAATAGAAACTGAGATTTTCTTTTTGAGCTTTTCCACTGCATTATGGCGTTGCTGGTTTACATCCAGACGCTTGGCATGTGCTGCCTTTCTACCTGCGGTTTTTCGTCACATCGAAAGTGGCATGGCGCTTGTGCTTTTCAGAGCTTGTATTTTGCTGGGGGGAAAATGTTGGGATAGTTTGTGGTGGAATTCAAGGAGATTGCGAATTGGAGAGCAGATTGGGAGTGGAACGTCCTGAAATTGGAGAGTCTCAAATTGAGCCCTTTCCCATTTTAAGCTCGCAATAGGGTTGGTTTGTCTTGCAGAAGGGAGAGTCCAAGACATAACGCCGTTCAAAGAGATCAAATGCATTCTGCAGTTTGTTCTAAACTCTACACATTTTGCGATTGTCGAATAATGCATAGCTCCCGGTGCGTTAAAAGAGCTGGCAGTTGCCACCAGATTTAGTGCAAATATCAAGACGTTACCGAAGTAGTTGTGGAGCAACGCTTTCGCGTTAGTGAGGAAGAACTCCCATTCATGGGAAATGTCCGTGACCGGAGTGATGTAATACCCCAGTTATGAAATTGATCCCTCTCGGGACGTGGCGAGAGCACCTGAGTGCAATGGCAAACCTGGACAGGTGGCATAGTTTAGCTCTGGTGAGAGATGGTACGGTTTCAATCTTGGATGGTTAACTTAACGATTGGCACAACTTGTGGCCCAGATAGTGGGAAACCCACGTGTATGGACCTCGAGAGGTGTGCACCAAATTAGTTAATTAGTTCAGTTTATTGTCGTGAAACCTACTTAGGTAATGGCGGCTCCGCCGTCAGCTTCAGCAGTAAATGGCAACCTTGGTTCTCGTTCGAGAAATACTCTTTGCAGAGGAAGGCTCTGGTACGATAGGCCATCGTAGGGATTACGACTCCTTGCGGAGAGTATCCACGAGTGGATTCCGTCTACTATGCCCTTGGGAACACTCAGGCGTCACTACTGTTACAGTATCACCGTGTTCGGTATTGTTATCTATTCCACTGTCAGTCTTGGACTTAGCCCCGTATCGGGTTCATTCTCGTGGTGTGTATCGCCACTTTTTTTTGGGAAACACCCATACCGCCTGTGTGGATTCGCTCCCGTCTCCGGTTCTGTTGCGGCTCTGTGCACGCCCCGTCACGTTTCAAGTCGTGTTTCTCTTCCCTTTTAGGGCCCCCTTTCTCCTTCGCAGGATCCCCTGCTCAACAGTCTCGTGTGATCCAATCCTAGAGACACACCCCATTTTCTGGGCGATTCCCGAACTTCTGCAGGTATAGCCAGAACCACGCTGGTCTTACACGCCAACTCGTACGTGGCGCAGAGAGCTCACCACTGAGACACCATCCCCAAAGGGAGCGAGGTCTCGAACACCTTGAAGGTGCATCTCCCGTCACCGGGTTCTGCTCAACAAGTGGTCTCCCGACCTAGAAATTGGGATTCTACTCTTTCGAGATGTGTCGGTTGGTTCCCATTGCTGGGTTTCTAATTGTTGTACCATTCCTGGTCTGAATACTCACTTGAGTTTTGTTGCACTTCTGTGAAGTTTTTGTCTGCTTACTCGTTTTCCGGAAGTCTCAGGATTGTTAACTACCGATATCGGTTGTCAGGTTACAGTATGGCACCGATCGCTACAGGAACTCGGAATGGTTCTACTCGCCCCACTGGGTCGGCCCAACAGGCTAACCCCAGATCGAGGATGTCCGTTCCCGAGCGCCGGGATGAGATCGAAATTGATCCGGATCTTCGGAGAGCACCTTCAGCTGCTTCAGTACTTTGTGAAGTTGCTACCGTCCGTCAAACTCCAGTTGTGGAAACGCCGTCCGTGGCTAACAGAAGTTCGTCTGATGCCGCTGAGCTCCTTCGTTTGGAAACTCGCGTGGAAATCACAACCGCAGCCCACGTCGAGCTCCTTAAGGAGGTCACCGAGCTCCGTCGTAAGGTGGATGACTCCCGAGTTCGGGATGTTTCAGGAGACATACGTGTCCTGAGGCAGGATATGAATTCCATTTTGGAAAGTCTTGGTGCCCCTGGGGTCTTCGTTCAGGAGTATCACACACCTGTGGAAGAATTCCACATTCGAGCGGATCGTTTTGATGCCCATTTGGCTAATCTCAAAGAGATGTTCCGTCTGGACGCGGAAGTTGATGCCAAACTGGCCAAACCCGATCGTTCGGAGACGTCTGAACAACGCTCCGTGAACCGAAATTATCACCGCTCCAAGAAGGAAGTTCACCTCCAACAGGATTTGTCTGACTCAGATTCTGATTCTTCGTCTTCGAGTTCGTCTTCTGAATCCGTTGAATCGCAAAAGAAATCCAAACGATGCGAATCGCGTGCTACTCGCTCGGAAGCGACTCAGCCCACACAGAAGGATATCCATACCCGTGTGAAGGGTCGACGGCACTTGGGAATCAAGGAGCTAGAACCCACAAATCCGCTCTATCGGAAGTTGCTATCATACCATTATTACCGGTTAAAGAAGACGTCTACAGAACGTTCATCTCGTGGAACGGGTAAGGTCAAGGACTTTATCAAGCGTCTAAGTACTACCCTACACAGAAGGGAGTTCAGGGGCGATGAACCAATTTTCGTACTTGATTTCCTTGCTAGGTTTGTCCGCGAAGCAGATATTCTGGGCATGAGTGAAGCTCAAGCGTACTTGACGCTACCCTACTTTCTGAAGGGTTCTGCAGAAGATCAATTTCAATCCGTCCGCGGATCCTCGAGGGCCTCGGAAGGAGGAGTTACGTGTTGGCTTGAAGCGGTTCATTACCTCCTCAGGTCATACGCAACACTGAATGCGGTTCAAGCTGCAATTCTCGCTTTGAGAGACACTCGTCAACGACCGACAGAGTCCGAAACGGAATATTCAACTCGCTTGAATAAAACGTTTCACCAATGTGGTAATGTGCATTCTCATCAAGAGAAGTGTACCATGTTTGTTGATGGTTTAGATCCTCTGATTAGGGCTTTGGTTGCCCGATATCGGGAGGAGAACCGCAAGGCGCAGTACATGGATTTGGTCCACTACGCTCAGGCGGAAGGCGATACGTTCCGAGCACGGAAGAATCCGAAATCTCGGACAACGAGAGCACTCCTCGCCGATGGTTCGGACTCGTCTTCGTCCCTGCTACTGGTTACTACCAGCCATGGTGGGCAAGATGGCATCCACTTCCTCGAAAGCAATCCCGAATCGTTCTGTACTTCTCAACTGCCGTCAACTTCAGTTCCAGCAACGGAAGACGATCCGAGCTTGTATGTCAACCCTCGAAGGGTACCGACAGTTACAATCGCTCACGCGAATCAAGTTACTAGTTTTTCCCGACCGGGATAAAGGGGCACTACACCGCATACACCGCATTAACCTCATCCACACCGTTTGGACACACGTCTACATCCGAATCCGGAACAGTTCATTTGCTTTTTATGTTACCTCTCAGGTCATAAAGCACCGGACTGTACATTCCCACTTCGGGAGGGTTCGAACATTATCGCGCAGTACGAAGCCATAACTGCTGAACAGAAAGCCCGAGTGCCGAGTCGATCCTATGAGGAAAAGAAGCTACTTCGAGCTCACCTTGGTTCACAGGATTCAGGTTTCACACCCGCGCACGGGGAACAATCCAATTCCACCGGAGGGGCAGTCCGACCTCCAGCGGTGGAGCCTACTTCGAAAAACTAGACTTGGGAGTCTCCCCTAGGGAGGCGCGCCTTCTGAGCCGAAGTTGAAGACACCCGAAACGTAGCAGCTTTGCTCCCCTGTGGTCAAGATCCCCACGAGGAATATGGCTACTTCCGACGCGGACTCTGAACACCTTGGTGTTTTACGTCGCCCGTGGATACGGTCCCGTAACCTCCGTATTCCGGATCCAGTCCTAGTTATGGCCAAGCGAAACTATGAAGTTTACGCCGACTTGGGCATATCTAACCAGTTTATGGTTCGTCATTTGTCTGTCGTGGATACAGGGGCTGCACCGAATCTCATCCGGTTGGATTTGCTACCGCCTTCTCTGCGAGAACGAGTTCGGCGTGGTCCAGGATTGGATATCGCAGATGCCAACAATAACCTGTTGCGTACGGTTGGTAACATTTCCCTCTGTGTCAGGCTGGGCACCTTATTGGTTCACTTAGACTTTTTCGTCTGTGACGCACTTGCCGCACCGGTCATACTCGGTTGTGACTTTTGCGATCGATTTATCGAGGCAATCCGACCTCGGATGAAGACTGTTCAAGGGGAAGACGGTTCCACTGTTCCCATTGTTCGGAAGCCTTTGAAGTCTGCTGCACGGAAACGCGTACCGCTACCTGTGGCTTAAGAAGTTCCAAACATGGATACAGCCTCTACTAAGCTTCGCGTAGCAAAATCGATTGCTATTCAGCCGGAGACCCAAGCTTGGGTAACGGTCACTACCAAGCAACATGGTTTGCGTGTTGTTCAACCCTTTTCATCTCTCTATGAACAGAAGCAGCTCGCTCTAGCGAATGGTGTTGTTTCCGTAGAACCGGATACACCTTTTTGGGTACTTGTTGCTAACTTTGGGTCAAGCACTCAGTGGCTAGTCAAAAACCAAGTGCTGGGTTCGGTTCTTCCACACCCGCAAGCGGTCATACCGACGACGATACCTGTGTCCGAGGTTTTCGGGATAACAGACCCTAAGGAGGGGAGGAGACCGCTCAATTGACCGCTCAATTCGGTGATGGTAATGGACAACAACCTCGCGAGGTGAATTCGGGTACCGCACCCCTCGAAACCTCGGAAGGTAGGCTACCACCTGGTACAGAACAGAAGGATCCTGTTGAGGAATTAGCAAAATTGGACTTGACTCATGTCCCAGAATCCCATCGGGAGACGCTTAGGGGCATGCTGAAAGAATTCACTCACATGTGGGATGGTTCCTTGGGCAAGATAAGAATTACAGAGCACTGCATCTATCTCCTTCCGAATGCTCGGCTTTTTCAAAACACTCTTATAGGGCTGGCCCAAAAGCACGGGAAGAGGAGAAATCTCAAGTCGAGAAGAGGTTACGCACTGGCGTCATTGAGCCTGCTCAGTGCGCTTGGGCGTCGCCAGTCGTGCTAGCTCCGAAACCGGATGGATCGTGGCGCTTTTGGATTGACTACTGGCGTCTCAATTCGGTCACGGATAAGGACGTTTACCCAATTCCACGAATGGATGAATGTATCGACTCCCTTGGGGATGCTAATGTGTTCACTACCCTTCATGCAAATTGGGGTTATTGGCAAGTTCCTGTCAGGAAAGAGGACCGGGATAAGACGGCTTTCGTATGTCATCAAGGACTGTTCCGACTCCGGAGAATGCCCTTTGGGCTCACGAACGCTCCCGCTACCTTTCAAAGGGCGATTGACATATTGCTAGCTCCATTCAAATGGAAAACGTGTCTTGTCTACCTTGACGACATAATAGCTTTCTCCAATAACTTGGATGAGCACTTATCCCATGTTCGGGAAGTAATGATGGTACTCCGCGATGCGGGAATCACACTAAAAATCAAGAACTGTGAGTTCTTTACTGAATTGGTGAAATATCTGGGTCATATCATCCGTCCCGGAAAGCTTTCAGTCGATGAAGTGAGAGTCAAATCCTTGAAGGAAGCGAAGCACCCAACTACTCAAACTGAATTGCGTTCCTTCCTAGAATTGTGTAACGTGTACTGACGTTTCGTTCCGAACTTTGCGGAGATTGCTACCCCCCTGAACAGGTTACTTACGAAGGGTCAACCAACCAAACTGGTACCTTTTGGAGACGCTGAGTCGTCCGCTTTCACGGAATTGGTGCATGCTGTAACGTCTACACCGATTTTGGCTTTACCGAATTCGAGTCTTCCCTATGAAGTGGATACTGACGCTAGTGCTAACCAAGTTGGTTGTGCGTTCTTTCAGACCAATGTAGATGGTGAACGACACCCCATCGGGTTCTGGTGACGATCCCTGAACACGCACGAGCGTAACTATTCCGTTTTGGAAAAGGAGTGTCTCGCCGTTGTATGGGCACTGTTCACTCTACGACCATATTTGATGGGAACCCACTTTAAGGTGCATACAGATCATTCCTGCCTTCGTTGGCTTATGGAAATTACCGAACCGTCAGGCCGGCTAATTCGATGGTGTCTCCGACTCTCGGAATTTGATTTTGATATCCTGTATAAGAAAGGAACCCTCAATACCCAAGCGGATGCTTTATCCCGTCTGGAAACAAATGCGGAAGCAGAGCCGACTACGGATTTGGACATATCATGCTTTATGGTTGAAGACTTGGATGATGGAGCCGAAATCCCTACGGATGATATATGTGACGACATTCTCGTCACGAGAGAGATGGAACCGCCTACTGGTTCTTTTATACCCATTACTCCCGAGGAGTTGATACGTGAACAGCAGACTGACCCGTTTTGCACTCAGATTTGCGCTTGCCTCAATGGAGGATGTCAGATACCGTTTTCGATTATCGATCAAGGCTACCTTGTCAGGTTTGTTAACTCGAACCCACAGATTGTGGTGCCTCATTCGCTACAGCAGCGAGTTCTTCATTTGTCACATTACGTGAAGATTGGCCCCCATCCTGGTGGAAGGAAACTGTATCTCACACTGAGAAGGGACTTCTACTGGCCCAGTATGGCCTTTGACTGCTATGCGGTTCGTCGTTCCTGTACAGGATGTGCAAAGAATGACGTCAAACTGCGCAAGTACTCGAAAGAGTTAACGCTTTTCCCGGCCAGGGCTCCGTTGGAATTTGTTGGAATCGATCTCCTCGGAGAACTGATAAGAACTCCCCGTGGGAACCGATACCTATTGGTAATAACTGACCGGTTCTCTAAATTGGTCCGAACAGTTCCGTTTAAACGTATTACGGCTAGCGTGGTGGCGCAAGCATTTTTTACCCAATGGGTCTTCGTTTACGTATCCCCGGTTCAGTTACTTTCCGATAACGGATCTCAATTCACGTCGAAGTTCTTTCAGGACGTCTGTCGTATCCTGGATATCAGGAATCTTTTTAAAACAACGTACCACCCTCAGGGTAGTGGACAGGTAGAAAGGTGTAACCGGACGATGCTTAACGCATTACGGTCTTACGTTGCGTATCACCCCAAGGACTGGGACGTGTACACGGACGCAATAACATATGCGTACAATACCCAAGTACACAGGGTTACATCCTTATCACCATTCGAACTGGTACTGTCACGGATACCGCCTCCGGTTTCTATCGAGGCACAGCCAACACTGGCTACGTACCCTTCGCTGGGTCTGTATCACGATGCCTGGAAAGGATGGTTAACGAAGATGGTTCCGGTTGCACGGAAAGCTATGGCGAAAGCCCAAAACGCTTACAAGCGTAACTTCGACAGCAAACTGCGTACACCTTTACCGGAATTGCGGTCGAATGAGTTCGTGTTCATTCGAAAGGAATATTACAATACTCAAAAGGAACCTCGCCACAAGCTTTCTCCAATCGTGGACGGACCCTGTCGGGTGATATCAGTCGAGAAAGACGCTGTCGTGTTGGACATTAACTCCCAGCACGAGAGGATATCACGCGACCGCGTTATTCGGGCCCCCAATCCAAATCTGGAAGTTTTGAGCTCACCGACGACCCTTCCAACGGGTGCTGACACGGTTGACCACCCATCTGGTAATGAACAGCCGCGTCTGGCAATTCTTCCGCATCCGGATCGAGGGTTAACCGATCTACCATCCCCCACTTCCAATAATGGAAACGCTGACCCGCTATACCCCGAACGGGTTCGGCAAATAGACCCCTAGAGAGTTATATTCCCACGGGAGGCTGTTAGCAGCCCCATGGCTCCACGTAAGGAGGAGGAGGGGAATACCGTTTCGGTTTTGGCATCGCCTGCTGCAACCACGAATGGTAATGCTCCTCCTGAAGAGACAGTTGTCCCGACTGGGAGGTCGTGGCAAAGTCGTGCATCAAGCGATGGCACCGCGCAACTGGTTAGGAACAACGTCAGAAAACAGAAACACAGTCCTGCAAAGGATGATGAAAAGAAGGACGAAACGAACCAACCTGGTACCCTGCCAAAGTGAGGCTCCTCGCAATAGCAGTCAGGATGCCGCATCACCGAAGACGGTTTCCAAAGACCCGGATCGGGTAGTATCTGCCGACCCGCACGCGGGAGAACTAGCTGGCAGAGAAAGGGATCCAACTTGGAGCGACGTCTGGAACTGGAAGTGAGAATATTCGGAAGGAGATACGACACCATGATTGGTAGAGAATGGACCGTGAAGTACCCGCTGAGGTGCACATTACGTCATAACGCCGTGGCGTGCGCTCACGTTTGTGAAATGGATGGCGCTCCTTGGCTCCCCTTCGGGAACGGGCTACCCTAGTCGGGCGCGTGCCGAACGTGTGGCGCGTATGCGAACCTTCCGGCCAATCGGATTTTGGAAAATTCCTCGTGGACAGGCGATCCGCCGCCCTGGTTCAGGGAGTGCCAGAAAGGGTGCACCACCGTCAAAATGGTCTTCCCGCCGACGTGGTTCATCGCATGAATTGCTGAAGCTACCGTTCATCGGTTTGGATCCCGTCACGGAAAAGACAATGCTCCCTGGACTCAGGAGAGTGAGAAGTTTCGAATGAACCCACTTGGGTGAAGTTTGCGGTCCGCTGACGGAAATTACGCCTTCTCCGTCACGACGGACGCTACAGTATCACCGTGGTGAACGACGTACTTCCGAGACCGGAACCTTGCCGCCAGGCATTTCGAAGCTAACCACAGTGGTTCTCGCTCAACTCCCGTCGATAGGGATGGCACAGGAACGTTCCAAATTGGATGTGTACCACATGGAGTTCGTGGTCGAACGCATTGTG
This sequence comes from Gracilariopsis chorda, assembly GCA_003194525.1. Classification (NCBI taxonomy): domain Eukaryota; phylum Rhodophyta; class Florideophyceae; order Gracilariales; family Gracilariaceae; genus Gracilariopsis; species Gracilariopsis chorda. Next base: position 209,715 of record NBIV01000051.1, on the reverse strand, counting down.
CGTCATGAAGGTACCCCGGAAGGTGAGTGGTTTTATCAAGTCCGTTGGTACGGATACTCCCCCGAGGAGGATACGTTAGAGCCAGTCAAACACCTACCTAGGTCTAAGATCATATCATATCACCGAAAGGTACGGTTGGCTCTCCCTCCAAATCTGGATGATGCATTAGTAGGCTAGTCCGAATCCAGAATTGCTACATGACCACGCTGGTCGTTCTTGGGCAAAGTCTCACGAGTGTGACCCATATTGGAAGAGGATACAATAAAGGATATACCGGAAACGGTTCAGAATGACAAATCGGAAACGGTTACGAAGTACAAAACGGGAACGGTTATAGAAGCAAGGAAACTGAAGAAATTGGATCCTGGGAAAGGAAGAATGAAGTGAAGAAGAAGATCTCAGAAGAGAAGAAAATGAATTGAAGAAGTACCACTAGCTGGTTTACTGTGTCACAAGCCTGTTCTAAAGCTACCTTACCACCGAAATGGAGGGATGGTCACTCCCATCAGTGGGTCAACCCCCCGTACTGGGTCCGGCTCCTGATGAGGCTCCCGCTCCGCTGGGCGGATTGTTTGACCCCACGCCGAAGTTGCTAGCAAATTGCCAGCATCTGGTGGATATCCGTCATCGCTGGAGGAAGTGGCACCCCGAACATTTGCAAGGTCTGTCGAAGCGCCGCAGCGTGAGGCGTAATTCCCGGACCCGGGTGCGTGAGAACGTTCCATCCTGATGGAGCTTGAGGACCTGCCGCAAGTGTTTTGTCGGCCCCGTTAGCGTTAACTTCAGCGAGAGGTGCCCCCACAAGCGGATTGGATGACCCAGCGAGTGCTGAAGGCCCTTCCATCACAGTCGGATAGTCCCAATCCACAGGGGGCTGATACTCGTCGTGCAAGACGAACCCTCGCGGGTGGCCGATGGGAACCGAAATCGGTTGGTTCAACATACCCAAGGCATGGGCTTGAGAGACGACGAAACCCTCCCAGGGGTCATAATACACGAAGTTCCCAGCTCTGGGATGTCTGCGACCCGGTGAACGATCCACGCCCGTGGCGTATCCTACCCCCTCGGGTTGATTAGTCCATGGGACCAACTCCCAGTTGATCTTATCGATGAGATTCACAATGGAAAAGGCTTCCTGGGCATTCGCCTCCGATCCCAATGGGACAGTCAAATCCAGGTGACGGATAACAGACCGAAGGAATGGTGGAATGTACCAAAGTCGGCAATGCCGATACGCATCCAGAAGGAGATGTACCGCTACGCGGGCTGCCCACTCGGCTGCGACGAGGGACCAGTATCCAGACTGTGGATCGTTAACCAAGCGAGACGCTATGTAGTATATGCATGAGGGAAGCTCGGCGTAACATCCACGGGGTACTTCAACTCTTGACCACCAAATTGGTAACGGAGAAAAGCAGGAGGTCCGCGTCTGGGGACGGAGCCGTTCGGCTTCCACATATGGATACGGAACTAGCAACCCGAAACGGGAACGTGCTTTTCGCTCATAGCGAACGACGTGATCGAAGTCCCGCTGCAGCGGTGAATGCGGTATGTACCGGAACTCTGCCCTCATCAGGGGACGACTCCACAGGAGCATATCACGCATAATGGTGAGTCGGGAACCCCCCAAGTTTCCTGCAGAGAAGGTCGACAACGCTTCTCCGTAAGAGACCTCACCGAAAGTTTGGTAATACGGTACGTCGTACTGGAACCCCGGAGGGATAGGGTGCTCGTTTCGATTCCGGTTCACGCGCATGTACGCGAGGCGGTCATCGATGCGCGAGTGGCATCCAAACTCTCTCCGCGTCGTCGGACAATGTCTTGCGGATCAACCGCAATGCGGGCTTGTTAGTCACTGGAATCCACCATTGGACGCTGAATCCCGCCTGGGAGCATCACATCCTCGACGTAGGAATCGATCAGTACGGTATCCCGCAGCGCGGTAGGATGAAACCAAGGGGCTCGTGAGTGAATGAGTGGATCCAAACCTGGAGTTCTCGCTTCGAGCGATCCCTTCAAAATCCACCCTCGCGGGTTTGCTGTTAGCGGCGTCGCTTGTTCGGAATTCCACGCGACGGCTTCGATATCCAACTGTGGAACGGCAGAACCACTCGAACTCGGGATAGGATTTTGGGGAAACCCGGACTGGTTGTCGGTCAGAGGCGCTTGTGAGGAAGAACTCCCCACGGGATTGGTATGGAAAGGCTGCATTCCCGGGACAGGAGATGTCTTATTCGAAGTATATGCGTCCGCAGGCGGAAGATGCTCGGAAGACGAGGAAGATGTACTTCGCGCTGGCACAACCCGGATGTCGGGAGTGCCCAAGTTGGGAGTCGGCATATTTATACGCGTTCACTTCCCTCTTCGCGGTGTGGCTTCCTTGCTTAAGGAAGGGGCGATGTGGAGCAACGCTTTCGCGTTAGTGAGGAAGGACTCCCATTCATGGGAAAGGCCAGTGACCGGAGTGATGTAATACCCCAGTTATGAAATTGATCCCTCTCGGGACGTGGCAAGAGCACCTGAGTGCAATGGCAAACCTGGACAGGTGGCATAGTTTAGCTCTGGTGACAGATGGTACGGTTCCAGTTTTGGATGGTTAATTTAACGATTGGCACAACTTGTGGCCCAGACAGTGGGAACTCCACGTGTATGGACCTCGAGAGGTGTGCACCATATTAGTTAATTAGTTCAGTTTATTGTCGTGAAACCTACTTAGGTAATGGCGGCTCTGCCGTCAGCTTCAGCAGTAAATGGCAACCTTGGTTCTCGTTCGAGAAATACTCTTTGCAGAGGAAGGCTCTGGTACGATAGGCCATCGTAGGGATTACGACTCCTTGCGGAGAGTATCCACGAGTGGATTCCGTCTACTATGCCCTTGGGAACACTCAGGCGTCACTACTGTTACAGTATCACCGTGTTCGGTATTGTTATCTATTCCACTGTCAGTCTTGGACTTAGCCCCGTATCGGGTTCATTCTCGTGGTGTGTATCGCCACTTTCCTTTGGGAAACACCCATACCGCCTGTGTGGATTCGCTCCCGTCTCCGGTTCTGTGGCGGCTCGGTGCACGCCCCGTCACGGTTCACGTCGTGTTTCTCTTCCCTTTTAGGGTCCCCTTTCTCCTTACACGCCAACTCGTACGTGGCGCAGAGGGCTCACCACTGAGACACCATCCCCAAAGGGAGCGAGGTCTCGAACACCTTGAAGGTGCATCTCCCGTCACCGGGTTTTGCTCTACAGTAGTATTTATCTGTTCAACCAGTATAGAACAAATTCTGTATAACAAAATTTCTACTTTGTTCCAAGTATAGTTTCAGTCCATCCAAAACACAGTAGACATCACTTAATGTTAGATGTCCCGTTTCAAATGCCATTTGGTACTCAACACTCTTTTGTGTGGTAGGGATACGGATTGCAGCAAACGCATAAATTCGCAAAACTATAAGCAAACTTTTTCTTCCAAAAAGTATGATAAGAAAGCACACAGACCTTGTTACGGCAAAAAAGCGCAACACAAATTTTGCTGGTTTTTTCTAATGCCGTGCTAATAGAAGCTTTAAAAGTTGGATTGAAGTCATAGAACTTGGCCTCAAAAACTTATTGATTTTTCACAAAATTTTTCATCTCGGAGAATAGGAGGTGTACATATTGTATAGCGGATTGAACTTGTATTTCAAGTATCTGAAGTTTATATGACCAATTCCAGTCAATATTCTGAGAGATTGATCCCAATCACTGTAAAGAAGTAGAGAGTATGCAGAAGAATGGCGTTGCTGCAGTGTAAGTCCTATTATTCTACGATGAAGTCGCTGTCGAGCTTTGAGGCTGATACGTCTTTGGAAACGTCGATGAATGTACCGTTGTTCTAAAGAAGGGTAGAGAGAAGGTACAAGCAAGGAATTTATGCTTCTACTTCACCAGTGTTGATGGTGGACGATCTGTAGAAGATATTTGTGCACCATGGACCATTTTTTACAGGGATACAAGGGCCTAAGTAGCGGGCACGTTGATCTGGCGCCAACTTGAGGGACATACTACGCATAAACTGTGATTTTAGGAGAGGGTAGCAATCATACCGGCTTTACTTGAGAAAAAGCTCAATTTGAGACGGCAACCATTTCAAAAGTGGAATCTCGTGTCTCCAAGATTCCATTGACGTCCACTCAACCGTAACATAACCCAGCGTACGCCAGAACCATCCCATTGCCTTTTGCCTCCCCCAGAATCCTTGAACACGATGCCTATTTTCATGAAGCGGCAAACTACCGGATGCAAAACCCAAGCCGAGCGTAGAACAAACAAACAAACAAACATACTGTAGGGCAATGCGTTCGTGCATACTCTTTAGGCGAGGTGGATCATGAATGATTCAGTACTGACGTGGCATCGGTTCAACTCAGGTATGAGTGGACCCTCGGAAATATTGAGTGAAATGCCATATGAATTTTAATTGGTATTTTGGGAACCTTCGTGGGTGATTTCTGTGCTATTTGGAATAGATAGACGCGTGGCAAGCGTATGCATATTATTGATGATCGGCATGATTCCCACGTGTCGTGTTGCACCGTGGCCAGCAGTGCTGGCACAAGTGACACAAGTGTGTGGAACACAAGTGTGGCACACTACAGTAGTAGTATTCTTAGTTTAGTGGGACCCAATAGTACTTAAGAGAAGACGGCCCTGCCGTTTCACCCTGAAGTACAGTCAAGCTCTGACTCGGCTCTGAGTTTATCGCCTGCGCGAAGTGACCAACTTCTGCCGGGGTTTCACCGCGTTCCGTCTTGTTTTACTCACCGGCACAGTGTAAAACAGGGACCGCTGATCTGTTTTACCCCGTGGGTTCGCCCAGTGTTTACTATTTTTACCGTATTGGTTACTTTCTATTGTGGGAACAGATAGCCGTTCGACTCAGTATTGAGTTTCGCCGTGCTCGGTGAATAAGCAATACACCCCACCGCCGGGTCTCTTTCGGTCTTCCGCACGACCCGCCGGGTTGTAATTTCCCTTTGGTTTCTCCCCTTTTTCCCTTTTCCCTTTCTGGATTCCCTGTAGGCCGGAACAACACTCGCACTGACCTGCGCACTATTTTGACGAGCCCGTAACCTGATTCTCGGTAACACCTCCGTCGGCATAGCCGGAAGCCACCTCGGTTTTACACCCCAACACCTTGTGGTACGGAGGGCCCTGTCGCTGCACCTACCTTAAAAGAGAGCAAGGCCGCGAACATCTTGGGAGGAGCTCCAGCCTCGAGGAATATTGCTCCAAACAAACAGATCGTAGTTATATTCTTTAAGAATGGGAAAAAACCACGAGCAGTTGCTTCTTTGAGTAGACTTTCTCGTGCAACAACGTACCGAATGTTGACAGCCTACAAGCGCAAAAAAAGGTAAACTTTCAAAGCTACTCGACCCTATAAAAAATCGACCAGGCAGGCGGCCAGTTCTCACCAAGTCCGAGGAAACAGCAATCGTTGCCCGTTTGTTGATCGCTGCCAGTCGAGGCTTTGAAATTGATTCAGATAACATGAAAAGCATAATGGTTGAGGTTGCAGCTGACGGACATTCTGGCTACTAGCACACGCTTCCCTCCGATGATGCACTTCGGTTCTTCCGTGCAAGGAACAGAACATTGAAATTTGCATCTGCTGAACGTATGTCACACAAATGTTTTGACGATGAGAACCTAAATCATGTAGCAAAATTGAGAAATGCCTTGCATGAGCTTCAGAAGCAGGAAGCAGATCTGGTTCAAGACCAAAATAGAATTCGGAACTAAGATAAAACCAGCGTCAGTGCATATAATGGTAAGAAAGTTATAGTTTTCTCTTCTGCTCGCACTCATTTTTCGGGAAGAGGACAAGACTTGAAAGACAATGGTAAACATCTCACTGCAGTTATTATTGCCTCTGCAGCAGATAAAAAAGCCCCGCCATTTCGGACCGCTGCAGAAAAAAAAGCGATGTGAAGTTGGACGGATTCTGTGGAACTAAGTGTGATTACGTTATTTCCAAAAAGATAAAAATGACCAGCAAACCTCACTTGGGTAACACAAGGTAGCAGAGTCCGATGCAAACCGAAAGGATCAATAGATTTCACCGTATTGAAGTACCTGATCAACACTTTGCGGAGTATGGACGCGAATGTGTGCCAGCATCAAAGTCAATTCTGCCTATTATCGGTGGACATAGCTTAAAAAAGGGAACAGCATGGATTGAAAAGTTTCAGATGTGCAATATACATGCAATTCGGCTTCCCGCAAATACTTCGCAATTTTTACAGCCATGTGATTCGCATATCAAAAAGAATGTCAAAGAAACGCTCTTCCTTCGTCTTCAGTTACTACTAATCGGAGAACTCACTAATACAAATATGGCATTCAAAGTCAAATTCGCTCTGAGAAGATATCGCTCTATTACTCCTGAAGTAATTAAAAACAGTTTCGAGGATGTGGGATTGTGCCATTCTGAGCATGGGTTTCTGAAGAAATTGGGAAAAAGATTGGAACGTCATGCCCAGCGTGAGATTGATTGCTTTGAACCAGAAGAGAAACGTACTAGAACTTCAAATCTTCTGCAATGCGGTGATGCAAATCTTTGTAACAAGTTCTGTGCCACCTTCCATAGTGAACAGAATCTGACGATGACGATGAATGCAGTCAAGAATATTTTGAAGAGCCACCGCAACACAATCAAATGTTTGTAGAAATATGCACCTTTTTGTACACTTATGCATGTCGTCGAAGCAAAAAGACTATTTTGTAGAGGAACTTCAGCTTCTTGGCTTAAGTAACCAAGAGTGAGTTTTAAGCTGTGCAATAATGCCAAGGCAGACAAAAATAGCGAGTTTTGAGTAATACAAGCAAGAATTCCGTGTGAAGAAGACGGAAGGAAAGCGGTTGGAAGAAGTTGTTGCAGTGAATTTTTTCCAAGCGAAAGCGGCGACAAAAAGTCACTTTTCTCTCTTATTAGGCGTCTAGCAGCATTGAAATCTTCGGCGATGGCAATGAAAGACGGCGGAGAGACTAAAGAAGGGGCAAAAAGATTGCTTTTTCTGCGCTTGCCTCGTTGAGAGATGCAAGTTAACCGATGGAAAGGCAAAAGTTTGCGTCTCAAATAAACCAACATTAGTGAACTGGAGCGTGGACGACGTTTCTTGAGGCTGTTTTTATGTGATTTCAGGGTCAAAATCGAGCTTTTTTGGCACGCAATTTTTGTCTCAAATTGAGCCATGCTGATTGCTACTCTCGTTACGGTTGGGGCAATTTCCAAGGCCTGACTTTGTTGCCATATTGGGAATTTGCGATTTCAGGAGTGTTGCAAGATCTGAATGGATGAATTTGCGTGCACGCTATTTGCAAAAATGAATTCTAGGGTCTATCGGACCGCTGACCTCATATGAGGTCAAAACAATCAACTTTACGTTTAAAATTAGTTATTTTGATCGGAATTTTTTGCCTTTTGTAGTCTGTATAAGTTATGCAACATGTTTTTGTATAGCCAAAATTCTAAGCTTCTGTTGCTTATGCTAGGTGAGAAGCAGAAACATAAGACAACCAGATGGTTTGATAGAGATGTGCTTGTAAAATATGACTAATTTACTACAGGGCTTCAGAAAACCGGCTTTTTTGATATCAAAAACACCGTTCCTGACGCGTGTATGAAAGGTTCAAAACCTTCAAAAAATAATCATTTGGCAACATTACATCCGGGCGGATAGACACTAGGAGTCGCCCAGTCAAGGCCGCAACCAGGGAGCTGCCTTCGTAAACTTGATGTGATCTTGGCTAACAAAGTCATAGAACGCCCCTTGTACTACTTGCTTTTGTGCTTTTGCTTCTTCCAACCTTTTTTTCTTCCCACCGCTTTTGGCCACTCCTCCACCGCGGCGCGCAGCGCCGCCCGCGGCCGAAGGCCGCTTCCTCTTGTGCCAAGATTAATCATTTGAAGCAGATAACTACAAACGAAAAACGAGCGAACGAGTGAACTGATTGTAGAAGGCTACTGAACGTGTTTTGTCACGACCTGATGCGACAGCATGGTACAAACCCACCTTTGATATATCTATCTTGGTACGCGACTTCGGTCTCTACAGGATGCAACTTCTGTGGCCTTTGAGACAGAGTCACACTACACGCTATAACCACAAAGTGTATTGCTTCTGTGTTGTTGTCGAACAATACAAAACTGCGAATCCATCTTTAAAAGCGAGATAGTACGCCGTCCATCTCTAACAGTATGTCGATCAAGAAGTCCATGTCCACACCAGCATTTTTCGCAGCAAGCTTGAGTTCTACTAACGGCAAGGAAAAGACATCAAAAATAGCCCTGCTATCCAACAATCTTTGATCCAAGAGAACCGTCGATGCGCGTTCAGCACGGAATGCGCACTGCTCCGTGGGATGTATGCCAACAAGTCTTTGAACAGCAGTCTCATTCACCATAAATGACCAAAGCTTGTCAAGGTTTTTGTATTCAGTTTCTGTGACTGCGATTAAACCGCCTATGCCTCCATCCAGAGTAGCGAAAAGGAGTGAGTGCTTTCCAGCTTTCAGAGCTGCTTCCCCAGTCTCCACCATGGCCTTCGTATCTGGTATGCGAAACCTTACGAACTTGTTCACTCTGGATCCAAAATGAACGCCTCCGTTGACAAGCAGCCGCTTGCCACCCCGTGACTGTGGATTCGATGCATGCGCGTAGTTCATAAGCTGAAAGTTTCCGCTCCGATCACTTACGATTATGCTCATGTTCTCATTCTCGATGAGAAATTCCGTCGCGTAAGACGTTACGTGTTCATAGTCCTTTCCAAGAAAGTTCACTGAATTATTCCTATCCCTGAAGTACATGAATGACACTGATTTGCACATATCAGCGGCTACAACATACTGCTTAAGAGTCGCAATAGATGTGCAGTAGAGCTGGCCGAAAGCGAAAGAAAGGTGCACCAGTTCATCCCCGACAAGTTTGTAAACACTTATTTGTGGCCCCACACCTGCAATAACATACCCTTCCATCGCCGCTACAGCAGTAACGGGGGCCGGAAGATCCTTCTCCGCAATCAGTTGTAACTGAAACGATGTAAAGCTTCCGCTCGTCGTGTAACCTTCTTGCCTTGATACCTCAAACAAAAGCAATCGGCCTCTGCTTCCGGCATCTTCTCCGTTCAGATTTCCTGTTCCAACAGCAAGCACATTCTTGGGTCGCGTTTTCAGGGATGCAGCGAATGATGACTCGTTCCATCGTCATCTTTCTTGCTACTGTGAATCTCACCATCTTTCGCGAGTTTTTGCTTGTACACGTCCACTGTCATATTGGCAATGGCTAGCCCAACCTCGCCTTTTGCAAGTTTATGGCTCTTGATTAAATCCCATGTGTCCGGCCGATACACTCGTAATTCATGTAGCTCTTCGAAAAGTGGAGGTACACGATTGGCTTGTTCGTTTCCCGTCTCTGCTTCGGCTTGAGCTGCAGTGTAGAGATAGTGTCGCTTGTCATGCTTTTCTAATGATTGCAGTATCCGCGCCAAACGTTCTTCTCTGGTTGTTAGGGTCGGCATAGAAGCAAGGATACCATACGTCGCTGAACCAGAATGATATGCAACTTTGTGCGGTGTACACCGCAACGCAATCTTGCGCATTGGAGTCGGTGCATCGTAGTTAACTACATTTAGTGGTGGCAGTTCCCCAATTCTCGTTTCACCTTCACTGAAGATACAGACAAAACCTCTCGGACACATCACGTTATGAAACTCGGTGAAAGCCATTACAGATTGACTGCATTCTAATTCATCGCGTGAAATGTTGGCATATGCGAGACTTGTCTGGGTTAGAGGATGCACTCTAGGATATCCTCTCTCCGCAAAAACGAAAAACGGAACGTTTCCGCCCACGAAGAGTCCGCTTCTACCAGCTATGTTTTGGAAAGGAGTGATTACTGGCGGCCTTTCCACTGTTTGCGTTCTCCGTCTCGAATGCTTCAGCGACCTTGACAACAAGTACGTTGTTCTATCCCTGTGCACAATCCTTTCGAAAACAATCCTGGATCGCGATGCTGATGATATGCCTGACCGTGATGCTAAAAACACTCTGTACAACAAAGGCATGCCATTCCGAGAAATTGCGACTAGCACTGGTACAGAAAGGTTTTGAAGAACAGCTGAGCACGGTAGATCGACAAGTGCGCACCCGTCGATCATAAGCTCCTCTGCAGCAGCAGGAAACTGTTGCGTTTTAACATCTTCTGTGACGGCGCCAACGTCCCCCGCCAGAGAAGGAGCGGCGTAAAAGAATGGGTACTCGAAAACAGTCGCGTATTGCAACTCACGCGAGAGAACCTTCAAACAGCCATCTTTCCCGACAAGCAGCAGCAGATACGAATTCTTTGAGCCTTGCAAAGTTCTCTCTGGCAAGGGAACAGTACCTTTCTCAGAAGTCGAGGAGTCAATAGCGATTCCCTCCAACCCTGAAGGAGGTAAATCACCTGTCGAGCTTTCTCCATGCTTCACTTCTCTCTTGGTTATGTTCGCCGAAACACCTTTCTCTTCTTCTCCTGTTCTGTACAAAAGCCGATCATCTTCGTCCTCATTGTTTTCGCCGTAAAGCATGCGATCTTCATCTTCAATTACTTCATCTTCATCTCTTTCGCCCATACCGCTTCCATCAGTGTCGGGTGCCCTCTCAGTCGTCATTTCGCTTGGCTCGTATCCATTGCTCGTAGTCATTTGTTTGGAGCCCTCTGATTCGTACTGTCCTTTTAACACGCCATCTTCAACTATATCGTTGGCTATGGTGCCAGCATATAGACATGCTGCAGTGCATGGACCAAGTGAGCTCTGAGTCTGGCTTGAGGAGAAGTCAACCGATATGGAGAAATTCTTATATGCTATACACGGTGGGTTGGTGTTCGGGCCCTTACCTTGCGCAGAAGAATTTTCAACGCGTCTACCGCGAGAAGCGCCTCCCATACCATACTCATCGAATTCATCGTCGCTCATTCTCAGACTTGAATCAGCAACTTTCCTACCGTGTTCTTCGCATTCAGTGGCTGTGACAGACAAAACAATTACATCGCCATCGAGCGACTCAAGAAGAATAAGAGGATCGCAAATCTGTGCCTTTGTGACCGTGACGCTTATTTGAGACATATCAAACTCAGACAGCACTTTTGAGTCTCTCAGCACCTTCAGTTTTGTCGGCGTCACTTGTACGATAGCATACGAACCATATATGTTCCCGGCCACTAACGTCTCTTCCGTTCCAATGAAACCCATTGCTTCTGGATTCATTTCTTCCAGTTCTGCACCAGATCTTAAAACCATAGTATTCGAATCCGTGCTCATGAGAAGAATGGAATGCAAGGTGGGGTCATCGGGAATTCCTTCCTCTAAGCTCTCCTCTTCTTCTAGTGGGAACTTAACCTCTGCATCATTTTCAATGCCCTGGATAATATCAGCTGATATCGTCTCGGACTCCTCTTCATTCTCATCTCGCTCTGAAGGCCCGGAAAGGATTGACTTTCGACGTTTACAGACGGGCGTGTCGTCATCGTTATCATTAGAGGGGCTTTCGTTATCTTGTGACCTCGTGCAAGACTTCGAGGCAGCTACCATTTCAGTATCAAGCTGCTTGCTTGCTTCTTTGGCATCTACGGCCCCTTGCCGTAGTCCGGATCCTGTGATATCGTCTCTCGGCTTAATAGGGCTACCAATTTCATTCCTTTCGCCAGTATTCATGTGCTTAACTTCAGTCCGGAGTGCAGCAATGTCATTCAAATCGTCACCGGCTTTCGTTATCATTTTCGGCTTCTCATCGGAACTGCAAGACTTATCGGCCATCATCGGGGCTTTGGCGGATACTTCTTCCGCGCCTGTGTCTGTTCCATTTCCTTCCGATTCTCGTGTCAAAGATTCTATATTCTTCTGGTTTGTTTCGTTTGCCGTCTTACTCCCAGCTCCATCAAATTCTTCACTTACACCTTGCATGGCCGTTGAACCTGGTTTTAAATCCCTGCCGCTGGTCTCGCCATCACCAACGATATGGGTTCGGAAGCGTTTCAGCGCTTCTTCGACGTATCTCTTTCTTTGCATTATTTGTTTCGCATTGTGCTTGCGCTTCGTTGAATTGCGTTCTTTCTTCGCTTCATTTCGCTTTTGCAGCGATCGTCTCTCTCGTTGTACGCTTAGAGGATCCTGCATCGCCCATACTCCGCTGCAACCGGGGACTTCAAAGTTTGCACTGTACGTAGGTCGAATTGATTGATGTACGACGGCAAGACAGCCATTCTTTGCATAACCACCGGCAATAACCATATCAAGCTTGATCCCTGTTTCATCACCAGGTGATCTGCCGATTGCTAGATCAGCACCGGGGCCAAAGCACACCAGCGTATCTTTCACTTTCAAAGCCCAATTTCCTGTTCCACAAGCACTCTTAGTAATGGTTTCGTCCGTCTCTGAATTAAACACCCATCCTAACTCGTCGTCGTCGTCGTAGACACCACGTGTTCCTTCATCTTTCTGGTCTAAGTTGAGAGATGGTTCCTCTTCTTCATGTTCATCGTTGGATTCATCGTCTGACGAGTCTTGAGGCGGCTTCACCCCATAAATCATTTCGTACTCTGCTTCATCCTGTACTGAACGTTTTCTTTTCTTCTTTTTCCGATTGATATTTGGATCGAGGCTAGCGAGCTTCTCTTCCGACTTCATCGAAGCATCATTCTTTGTCTTTTCGACATCGAAATCTGCATCTTGGGCGACCTTCTGGTACTCAACTAGTAAGGAATCACTCAGCCGAGATGCTAAAACGAAGAAGCGATGATTGATTGGTACAATCTCAGAAGCAATGACTGTACTGCCGGCTCGTTTCATAACAATGGAGTTTCTGGAAGCCACAGCAATATTCAAGAAGTAAAGCTCTCCTCCCTTTAATGAAAGCAGTGCCGTACTTTGCATGGGTGGCGAGGAAGAATCACTCGATGTTTCTTCAATGTCTAAGAATCGACAGTGTGCGCCGTCGCATTCGACAAGAGTATCGGATTCTTTGATAGTTTCATATTTGCTCTTGATCTCAGCTGCGTATGCGTCTCCGAAGCAATTCAGAGAAAGTCCCGCCACGCACGCTCCGTGCCGAATTTGCATGATCACACTTGAGCACAACAATAGAATGCCCCCGCCGGCGGATTCCGGAATTGGTTCAAGTCTAACACTGTCATACGGCAATTGATCCATGGTCCACGTTTTAGAGGTTCTCTTTGACTGAATGTCAATTGAAACGTTAAGAACGTAAGAAGTGTTTCTTTGAATAGCAGCTCTCCCGGCCCATGTTCGCTTCGGTTCATATAGAACAACTACATTCGGTTCAAACGAGCCGTGAAGAAAGACGAAGTCTTTGATGTTGGTTGCTTCATAATCGCTTGGGAAGTCAACAAGAAATACGTCTTGCAGGTTCACAACCTTGGATGGTATAGAAGTTGTGTCTTCTTCTGTGCTGATAGGTGCGATGTACAGAACGTTTTGCTTCTTGGCTAAAACGCCCAAACAGCGACCAGATGGGTCAGTCTTGATTAACGCGTGGCTATCCATGCCGATGAAGCCACGTAGTATCGGCCTCCCGAGGTCTCTTGGGTCTTGACTGCGCATTATTGACGACGGTGAACATAGTGGCGAACCAAGAAAAGACGCGTGGTCAAGGAGCTGCACTGCGATCCATGTACGAGTATCGTGGTGCCAACCGAGAATTGCAACTCGCATGCGATCAAAAGCAAGAATCAGCAAATCGTGAGAGGAAGCATGACTTAAGACACCCATGCTAACGACATTTGCATCGAGCGGAGTGGATTGTAACAGTTCCAATCGGGCTACGTGGGAACTGGCACGAACGACGTACAAATCAAGAGTTCTATTTCGAACAAACACCGTCGATAAGGAAGTTGCGGTTGGTCCAAAGTGGCCTCGAGCAGCGTGAGTGACACCTAAAGGCGCTTGGAATTCACGCACAACCCCATTCATGACTGGTTGCTAAGGTACGAACTGCAAGAAACCGCACGCGGCCGCACGGAACGGCTGAGGCTATCCTGGGAAACTCCAGGGCTTGCACAATCTTTCTGGACTGACGAAGAGCGCAATAGAGTGATGTAGGTCCCGGAAACGAAACACGCGCGAAAAGCTGCGGTCGAATAAACGACTCTAGGAATGGCAGGGAGCTTTTGGTTGATCCATGGATCTACCTTCGGTACCGTTGGTACACGGTACAACGGTACCTTGAGGCCTGTGTAGCGACAATGCTACCCTTGGTAGTACCAACTTGGTACTGCAGTAGGGTGAAAGCTGGCAGATTTTTTAAAACTTGCTCTACGAAGGATGGCTCTTCGAAGAACGAGAGATTTGTTTTTATGGATTTTAACCCGCACTGGACGATGGAAATGGGTGTCTCTCTCTCTCTCTTTTACGGGTAGGAAATGGGTGTCATGGAACCTTATGGTTTTTTTTTTTGCCCTCCGTGAACACCCAAGTCGTCCTCTTCGCTGGCTTCGTCACCCTCGTGTTTCCCTCCCAAAGCCCCCCTCACTGTTAAAACTCATCTTTGCACGGCTATGATTGTGCTGCAAATCATAATATGGAATAGCTTATAGCCGTTAACACCGTTGTTTCTACCCAAAGGTTTCTTCATGGGTACTTGTAACGAATAGGTGCCAGTGGCAGAGCCTGTGATTAGGAAATAGTCGAAAGTTTTCCTCTCCATATGACGCAACTCACCATAGTCTGCATAAATAAAACGTACTGCCAGAACTGTTCTGGAATATGTTCGTGTTGTACCAAAGGTACCGCAACAACCCCTTCTCGGTTGCGAAGCGCTGGGAATAGGCCCTACTCTTGCACAACCTGAGTAAAAGGTTAGACTGCTAACCTTATCCCTTATAAAATCACTCATACACTTCGGTACAGGGGTTGAAATAAAAGAACTCTTTTCATGTACGAGGCACAAGCATTTTCTATTGGCATGTGATCCCCTCGAAGAACAATGGTGTGATCTGTTCGAAGATTTTCTCTAGCAGCATCTATTTGGTTTCGTAATGAGATAAGTTTAACAAACGTGAGCCTGTAGCCTCACAGAATCAGATGTGAGTCTTTGGATCTCTCTCGGCAAGTCTAGTATTGATATGTCACATGATATTGTACCAGATCCAAGGCATCTCCCTTCGTAATCATAGAACGCTGAAAACTGACCCGCAGCAAGTCCCTTATCCCTTTCCTCGAGTTCAACAAGTCCTCTCTCATCATCTAGTCTTGTGACAATAGCATTGTGAAATGATGGCCCATGCCTTGTTTTCACCCTCAATTTCAAGTTGTCGCCACTTGCTTGCAGCCCAGGAGGCCATCTCCCTGAAATCCACAGGGCCTTATCAAACTCAAAACGATTGCGTTCCTTTGACACACCGTTATAATCTTTGCTTACGTAGACGACGTTCTGCGACACGTCCTTTGCAACAACGTACCATGGTCCCCCTGAAAGACCCACGCCCCTTCTTTGTCCTAATGTGAAGAACCAAAACCCGTTATGATATCCAAGTTCCTTTCCGGTTTCGAATTCCACAAGTGATCCTTTTCTGTACCCAAGATGGTGACCTAGAAACTCATCAAATTTAAGTTTTCCCAAGAAGCAAATCCCCTGTGAGTCGCGACGGTTTTGATTTGGAAGGTCATAATGCTGAGCAAACTGTCTCACCTTCTCCTTTGTGTATCTTCCAACCGGAAAGCAGACGGTTTTGAGCTGTTCCTGTTTTAGATGTGCTAAGAAATACGTCTGGTCCTTCATTACATCAGGGGATGTTCTCAGTTCTACTCTTCCGTTCAGATCTCTTATGGCTTGCGCATAATGACCAGTCACAATTCTGTCAAAATGCTTTCCAATGCGGTTATAGAACGCTCCAAACTTTATCCTTGAATTACACATTATATCTGGATTCGGAGTTCGTCCTCGCCGAGCTTCCTCCACAGTGTATGATACAACCTCATCCCAATACGCACGCTGAAAAGGAACATCTTGAAGTTTCACACCAGCTTGTCGACAGACGGCGCTAGCATACTCTATATCCTCTTCCCAAGGGCACTCGCCCATGTGGGCCATTTCATCGTCTAACCAGATCTTTATGTAAAAAGGGTGAGGCCTAGCTCCACTCTCCATGATAAGACGCATCGCCACTGAGCTATCAACACCTCCTGAGAGTAGCACCGCTACATCTTCACCTTGTCGATCGCTCCATCTGCCTGCTAAATCCTGGTCATTGCAGCCTAAAAGAGTTGTCTTACTTGATTCCAGAGCCCTAACTCTTTTCTGAAGCTCTCGTAGGATACTAGCCAGACCAGTTATTCGTGATGAACCAATCGTCTCGGGGAGAGCTGTAGCTGCAAGAAGTTCACTTGCGTCCACCTTGAGTGCATCCTCGGTTGAGCATCGATGCAGCCCTATGACGAATAAAGCGAGCAAGCCACGAGAAATGCGTGCATCTGAGTAACCTTCAATTTCTATGCAATTATCTTGATTCAGTTTGACAATAAGATGAGTGACTGACGTGCATCCTGGTACTCTGCTAGAAGGGGAAAGCGATTCTTCACGCATGCTCTTCATCTGGTCACCGATTGCAGCCAATCTGACATAGCGGGACGCAACATCTGGCTCTTGTTGTAGTTGCTTTGTCAGTGCTTCCAGCCCACCTGGAAGCAGGCATGAACAAGCGTTCCTGCTTCTTGGCCGCCTCTGGCATTGCCGATTGATTCTTGATTTTCCAACAAATCTTTCGCACCATGATGGACGCTGAAGCGCTGCAGAAGGCACGAACAAAGACACAGACGACATCTCAGCATAATTCGGATGGTGTTTGAAGAAAGCTTCGCTCGTGATATCAGAACAAAAAGTGGCGGAGCTTGGGTCTGAGATGACCCATTGATCCTAATCTGTTTTCGGTTATCGTCATCCGTATAACGGGTATGTTTTTGCTTAATTAAAGCCTTGAAACAAACTTGCATGCTGCCCGTAGTTATATGCTGTTATTATAGTTCTCACACAGCACGTCAGGACTGCACCACCAACGCCTAGGAATGTGCGGTCCCTCTGCGTTTGCACGTGCCCCTATCTTCCTGGAGTAGGTGGCTTTTCTTGTCAATAGCCGAGCATAACTCTTTAGGAGGCTAACCTTTTACCCTTGTCATCATTTCTATCGCACCAAACCGGAGAGAATAGCTCAACGGTCCATGATTGTGTCACACCATCGGTGATGACAACGATCGATATCGGTCCCTTGATTTCGATGTTATTTTTTGTTTATTTCTCAAGCATTCCGGCCTTGCGGTTGATTGGCTACACGTCGGGTAACACTGCGATAAGCACGTTATATCGAAGAACTCGTTCACTTACGGGGCACTCGAAGGGGAAATTGGCACCTCTCCTGCGGCTTGGGACCAATTTTGCCCCTTCTCGTGCCCCGCAACCCGCATTCGTTCGCCGAAAAAACTCGTACCTGTACTTGCAAAAACCTCTTCTTGGATATCGTCGTTTGTGTTGTAGCTCCCTCTTCCCAACAAAACCTTGCATGTATATAGGCCTAATCCTTTCGTGATTCGGCCTTCGCCGCTACTATCCGTTTGAAAGCATGACCAGAAGGGGAAGGACACTTACGCGACTTTCTATCACACAGAAAATCCGACTACGTCATGAGGAGGTGAAGCGATGGCGCAAGAGTTGTCGAGTCAAGAAAATCGAACCACATGTTATAAACGAAATTGTGCACGGTTCGCCACGAACGCCCGCGCAGGCGTATTCATTCATCAATAATTCACGCCACCTGGGTTTCAACCCCGCGGGTTTCAGGCCACACGTGCGGAAGAAGCTGCTCAGCAAGCATTTGCATCATCACTTGTTGAATGAGGCTAGGGTGCTTCTACCGGTTGTACCAGAAAGCATGGGTTCGCATGACCCGAAGAGCAAAGTGGTCGATATCCCGTATAAGCTTTGTTCTAGACCGTACTTGCCGACAGTCAAGGAGGCCGCGCAGATTGGACATCATGCCTTGCACCAAGCCGTGTATGAATATGAAAGTGCGAATCGTGAGTTGCTGGATAAGGATCAGTGGTCCGCCAGGGAATCCGTCGCCTTGGGCGCGTGGTTCGATAAGACTACCAAGAGTGACCAACCAATACGTGCTTTCGTATTGCATATTGCTCCCAATGCGTCATGCAATATCTCGCCAATAAGAGAGAAGTTCCCGTTCTGGGGAGCCATAGTAATATGCGTTCAGCATCCGCACACTAGCTTCGAAAACGGACTCAGATTACGCTCAGAGAGAGCGGGTGGAGCCCCTCTCATCGATATGCGAAACGGTGATATATTCTTGGTTCCTCCGAAACTAGCGCACTCAATAGTGGCAACCACCACTATAAGCGATGCGTACTTGTTCATCCTTTGGTTCTAGCCCACTTTCTCGCTAGCATCTCTGTCTGCCGATCAGTCTACCGCCGCGTGCCACTCTACAAGTGACTCAGTTTTGTGGAAAGCTCTATCCGTCATGCAAGTTCATTGCCGGTACACTTTGTTACAAGTTTCCGACACCAGCGATCACGATGCGGAAACAGAGCTTCATGAATGTTTTTGACACCTTCAGAGAAGACTGCTATGCCCTCATACTGAGCGCACGCAATCTTCCAGCAAGAACAGACTGATTTCACTAGTTCTGCACCGTTGTGCCAAACAACAAGTATGGAAAGCGCGTTCTCGTACATGCGTGGCCGCCAATGCAAATTCACATCACATTCGTAAGGATGCCATTACGATCCTGATGTACGACGGTACTTGAACTATCTGGGCCAGAATCTTTGAATTGCTTCACAGAGCACTGCGTGGATCGTGTGGCGGAAGAAACTTCAGCCTTTGCTACCGATTCAGATTATTATACCCGTGCGAAATCAGATGACAGGAATCTCAGCTTTCCGTTCTCCTGTGGCTACTGTCAGCAATCCACGGTTCGCCCTGTTAGTACGTAGTGGATACTTTTCAACTAGAATGAGGCGCATAAGAACAACACAAGTTGTATAATAATACGTATTTCAACCGTCTCCCCTTCTGACACCAGATTAATCTGGTGATTATTTCTGCTTAGTTTGGCACAGCTTATTCGCAGAAAATGTTAGGGACTGGGGAAGAGAACTTATCAACACATCAGCCAATGTTCTACCTGCCCAGAAGTTCAATGACTTCTGATATTCACCACAACGCATCAGGGAGGCTCATGTGCAAATTTCGAGCCCGGTGTACCTCTCGCCATCTATTTAGGAGCGGCACTTGACTGAGGTTGATACATCAGTGGGGTTTCATTTCACTCATCCATTCTGCACTTTGCCTCAAGACCCCGCCAATACCTTTGTGGAAAGGTGTTAATCGGAATGGACATGAAGACCGCTCCTCTCGAATAAAACAGTAAACTTCTCAAACTTTTCAGAGAAGATACAAATCATCAACATGCCGTTGTTCCCTAGGCTGAAACTGCATCCCCGTCCAATGGTTTCATTCTTTACGCTGAATTCGGGGTGTTGGC
This sequence comes from Gracilariopsis chorda, assembly GCA_003194525.1. Taxonomy (NCBI): domain Eukaryota; phylum Rhodophyta; class Florideophyceae; order Gracilariales; family Gracilariaceae; genus Gracilariopsis; species Gracilariopsis chorda. The sequence continues at coordinate 190,136 of NBIV01000051.1, read as the reverse complement.
TTTCATGCAACTCGAGCAATCTGCATCCGTACTTACGGCCCCAGACACTTGTGTTATGCTTTGCGACGCAGAGCTTATCTAAACCGTTGCTGTGTTCATGCAATAGCACTTGAAAAAAGGCTTTGGGGTGGGTACGTGGAGAAGCCTAAAGCAGAAAGCGGGTGGGCGGGATAACTAAAGTGATTTCTCGCTAGGCTAGGCATGAAAAACGAAGTGGGGCATCTCTCCAGAGCAGAACTTCGGATGAAATTCGCTCCGTCGACATCACATGACATTATATACCTGTTCTGCAAGGACACAAGGATATAGGGTTACTAAGGCTAAATATTTTTGCCGTGGTAACCGTTTGCTCCAGTTTCAAATTGCAGTTCCAGGTTGAGATCCTGATCCTGTTTTGGATAATGTCATGAGGGGTGATGCTTCGACGCTGGCCATTACCAGGGATAGTGTGTCAAGTCTCTCTACTTGAAGAATGAATTCAGCTCAGAACACCGAGCTTACCAAGGAGAGACCCAATGGAATAGAACTAGAATTGCGAAAAATGCAAGCGAGTCATATCCCCGCAGTGCATTCTTTGGAAAAGGACAGCTATCCGTCAGATGAAGCAGCTTCCAAGGCCACATTGGATTATCGCATGGCGGTGGCTGAACCCCTGTGCCAAATTGCAGTGGATAGTGGTACAAGTGAACTTGTGGGTTTCGTTTCCGCGACTGCTACATCCAAAAACACAGAGAGAATGACGGCATCAATGCTTAAAGAGCACTCTTCAACAGGAGAAGTGGTTTGCATCCACAGCGTAGTGGTCGACAAAAAGTTTCGACGGAGAGGGTACGGGACAGAGATGATGAAGGCTTACATGAGCAAAGTCGAAAAGCTGCCGCAGTATAACCGCATTCTGCTTATCTCAAAACGTTACCTTGTACCGTTTTACGAATCTGTTGGGTTTCGAGAAATGGGCGAAAGTGATATCGCGCATGGAAAAGAACGCTGGATAGATATGGAAAGAATCTTGAGACACAAATAAGCTGGCATGTCGCCGAACATGGCTAACTACAATTGAGCACTTGTTTTGCTGAGTTCCGGGCCACACTGTCTCATATTCTGTCAAGAGCTATGAAAAAGCGACGGTGCAACATGCGCTCGAGTTGAACTCTTGTACATTGGCATGCACCGTTTTGCGAATCTGTTGGATTCCGAGAAATGGGGTAAAGCAAGAGCTCCCCGTCATGCCCGTTTTTCGTTATCCTTACCGTCTCATCTCGCGCAACATCCTCACTCTCTTGACTTTTTAATCGTCAGCGAAAACCACCTCAACCAACTCACTTCATCCTCATCACCCGAAACACTCCCCTTCGTCAACCATCTCTCCGTACTAAACGTATCCGCCTCTCTCACAGCGCGACAAGCACACTATTCCACACGCACCTTCTCGCTGCCAAAAGGTCGTTTCGCGCTTGTCGTGCGTTCCAATTTTGCACGTCCCACATGCCTGGCAAACGTCACAATAGCGCTTGAACGCCAACTCAGGCGATGCCCGCTCGTCCTACCCACCAACAGTGATCGTCCGTCTCGTCGAATCGTCGGCGGATCCATTCCCGGCGACGACACACGCACGCACATGGCCGCTCTCATCGACCGCAATGCATTCATATGCTCCGGCTCGCTCATATCTCCCACATGGGTCATAACCGCTGCGCACTGTGACATTCGAACGTCCATGCTCGTTTCCATAGGCGGTTCAAGCGTATCAAACGGGGTGCTTCATAGAATTCGCGCCGTTTATATTCACCCGTCGTACAACACTTTCAACTCGGCAGACACGCCTAATGACATTGCGTTGGTGCAACTGAGCTCGCCAGCACCCGCTTCTTCTCGTTTCGTGCACGTGAATATGAACAGCTCTTTCCCTCCGCCGGGCGCTTATGCTCGGGTTTCGGGCTATGGGCAGACCATTCAGAAGCAGTTTTCGGGCGGGCCCATGTTACGTTTGGTGGATGTACCAGTTGTAGCCATGACTAAATGCAAACGCGACTATAGCCGGGCGGATATTCTTCTCGCGAGCCGTCTGCGCGAGGACGTGCAACTGTGCGCTGGTTTGGACGCCGGTGGGTGTGACGCTTGTCAAGGTGACAGTGGTGGTCCGCTAACGACGTTTGATGAAAACGGAAATGTTGTGCAGGTTGGAGTGGTTTCGTTTGGGATCGGATGCGCAAAGGCTGGCTTTCCGGGTGTGTATACGCGGCTGTCTTCGTTCGAAGCGTGGATGGCGTCCGTTGGGGCGGAGTACACGCGGTCGGGTGGCGGGGTAGCACTGTTTTCGGCGGGAAGCGTGGCGGCGGCCGGACAGGGCAGCTCGGGATTCACGATTGGGTCGTTGACACAGACGCAAAGCATCATGGTTGTGGCTGGGGTGGGCGTTGCAGCGCTTGCTGTTGTGATTGCGATTGTGAGCATGGCTTGGTGGGGGGCGAGGCGAAGAGGTTGTAGCCCTTCCGTACCGCCTGCTGTTCCGGCGAATACGGCGCGCACTTACTCGTCGCTGGCGGATGGAGGTGCGGCTTCACGGACTTGGGTTGGGCGTGGTGCGGCGGGTGGCACCACTACGTCTGTGCTGTATGGTGCAAGTGCGGCTAAGGGGGGCGGCGCAAGCGCCACTCCAAGTGGGCGCACTGTTGGGATGAGTGGAGCGGCACAAGCGGGCGACAGTGAGCAAGCGGTAAGCGCGAACAATGGCGAGGTCTCCAACGGGTAGACACGTAGCTGCTTGTTGCTTCTTTTTCGAGGGTGCGCGTTGTAGATGGCGAGGCGGAACGGCACGAGGAAGGGCGCTGTGTAGTAGTTTGCGCAACAAGTTGGGCGCCGGGAAGGGGGCGAAGGAGCGCGACGTGCTCAAACACGAAGAGCAGTTCGGCTTGTTAGTTGCTTGCGCTGTGCGTAGCAGAGGCGCCTCGGCGCAGCGCGTGCGAAGGTAAAGAGCGCGGCGTCGCGGAGAGCTCGCCAAGCGCTCATTGGCCGTTTCCACAAAGCGGAGCGCCGTGCAGCGCCACGCGCAGCGAGCGGCGCGATTGTGCCGCCAGCGCGCCGCTTGTCGTTTAAAGGCGCGCGCCGTCACGGCGTGAGCGCGACGTTCTGCCGAGCCGCTCACCAGCCGCTCACAATGCTCCCACGCCCGTCAGCACTTGTCCGTCGCCACAACGGCGCACAGCGCCAACCCCAACTGCTCATCTCCGCCGCCTTTCTGCTTCTTCTCTTGCTTCTTTCCAGTGCGCAGCGCTGTAATATAATGAAGGCTGATGCAAACTGGTACTGAACATCTTTGACAGAACCAGGATCGACACATTGCCGATGACTGGAACAAAGCAGAGCGTCACTCCATCAGTGACCTCTGTACTTATACTACTTGTACGGTCGTATGTAATCATATGGAATGGTCGTAATGCTCTCTCTCTCTCTTTTACAGGCACACTAGTCTAATTCCTACGTAGTGTAGACCGCTTCATGTGAAAGAAGCGTTCTCTCGCTAGGAAGACCAGCATACTTTCAGGCCAGGTCGTAATGCTAAGCGGCTGTTATTCTATTACAAGCGCCATCAGCGCCGTCCTCAGCGCTCTGCAAATATCGCCATCTTCATCCACGCCTATCAGCGAACAATTCCGCTCTTGCCCTCCGTTCTGCACGTCCTGTGCCATCCGCACAATGTTTACGCCATTCATATTGACAATCGCACCTCGCCCGCCTCCGTGCAACCTGTGCTTCGTCTCTTGAGTACCCCAAACTACGCACGTAATGTATTTGTTATAATGGGCATCTCTACCGTCCTCAACACCCTACATGCCATCGCTTTCCTGCTCAAACAGCCCGTTCATTGGCACTACTTTATCAACCTCAGTGCCGCACATTACCCGCTCGTTCGCTCCAACCATCTGCGCCAAATACTAGCCAACCCACTCATCCTTCAAAACCGTCTTAGCTTCATACAAACCACCAACGGGTCACAACCGCTTACGCCGCGTTTTCATTCATACCGCCACATACTCGGTACTACCAACTCGCCCTCAAGTCAAAAACAACTCTTGCCTACAAGCATGTCTTCATAACGTTAACACACAATCTCATCCACTACTTACAGACCCCACCCCTGTAAACCTCGTCAAGTCTGAAGCTTGGACCATTCTGCATCGGTCTGCCGCTCAATTCGCCGTCAACTCCTCTCTATCGCGCCAGCTCATCGCCTTTTTCGCCAACATTCACTGTCCAGAACAGTTTTTCTTTAGTACACTCCTCATCAATCACGCCCACTTTCGTCAAACCGTCGTACACGATGCGTTTCGACTTGTGCTCTGGGGGGTTCTGCGCCGAAAATCTCATCCTCCCGCAATCGACTCTGGTGATATTCCTCACATTCACACTCTGTTACGTACAAGGGGCGGCCTCTTTGTCAGGAAGAGAATGAAAATTGATTCTGCTGTTAGACGCTTTATTGATGGTCGCCTTTTGGCGCAGTCTGTTGCTACTGGAAATGGACTTTTCTCCCCTCGCTCTGGGCGAAATCGATTTGCTTTCGAACAAGAGGCTCGTGTGATGTGTGCCGCCAAATACCGACGTGGTGATCGTGACATCTTTCCATTGTTTAAACAATGTCTACAGCACGCCACCTCCGCTCCGTTTTGAATGAAACTCGCCTACTACTTTTATGTTTGACGTTCACTTTGTACTGCGCTATGCAGGCGTTCCATACGCTTGTTTGTCACTACTCTTTGAACATCAGAGTGCACGGCTACTACGACTTTTCTTCGCGTCCAAGTGCGTCCGCCCTCAAAGACGGCCCTCTACATACGGGTCTTGCTCATGCGTTTGCTACTGCACATCGAAGTTGTTGTAATGTGACAAGTCGAACCATCTGCTATGGCTCCAGCGAAGTTGAAGTTTGGCCGCAGTTCTTAACTGATTTTCGCGAGAATTATTTCTCGCATACAATCGCGAGTGCTCTTCGTGTGCTGTGAAACCGATTGAGTGGCCATTGTAGAGTCTTAGCTTCGGGTCTAGTCACACTCGAGATGGCACCTTCTATTGCCTGCTCGATGTTGGACGTATCGTGTACTGCCACGTCTTGAGACACGGTTGTAATGCTGTGATGTGTTCCTTTCACACCCCCCTGCAGGCTGCATCTGACCATTACTGTCTCCGCATGTTTCTCAAATGCTCATTTCTTGTAAACTATTTTCGATTGCTGTACTACGTTGCTTTGTACAACTTGGCTGAAAGAAAGTATGTCAACTTGTGGGCCACGTTGTTTAGCTCTGCCGCTCACTACTCTCTTGTACCAAAGATAAGTGAACGGTGTTCAGAAGGAAAAAATCAGCAGTGCTCTCTTTCATACTTCATAGCTCTGTTGTATAGACCTTTTTTTATAACGCGCTCGGCCTCCTACAGTCATCAAACAAAAGTGTTATACGCGCAAGGGTCATTTATAGGGTTCCAATTGTAAAGGACTTTGCCCTGTCGAAAGGTCAATTTCTTGAGTCCTACTGACATATAAAATGCTCAAAACAAGCGCAAATGCAATCTTTTTGTCAGCAAGCTATCATTGGCAGGGACAAAAAGTTAAGGTGAGAACAGGACCCTTCTATCCCTAATGTCAGACAGTTCCCTACCCTTTTTGTCCTAAGTGCAGAGGGGGGAGCGCCCCTGTATGAGATAAGATCTCATTTTAGGACCACCCCCCATCTCGTCGCTTGCACTATGTGAATGGAGCCACACTGGCCAGCAGTTCGAACGTGTTTTACAGGGTACTCGTTCTAACTGAAGGCACTAAATAAATAACCTTGCCGATCTGCCCTCCTCGTAATGACGGGGGTTACAAACAGCGGCAACGCAAACAACTACACCGTAGCATTTGCTGCGGTTATCTATAACACCGTGGGCACAAAAAAGAAAATTGCAACCAATATCGAGAAAAAACGGCAGACAGCGCCCGACGACGCCAAGACCGCCCTTGCTAGTAAACTATTTCTATCTTTTTTTAGCTCGAGCATAAACAACTCACGCCCATTCGTCTAGTGTACCAATTTTTTCAATCTATGAACCAACCTCGATAGGCTTAACGCTTTTAGCAACTTTTGCGCCGCTGTTTTATACTCCTCGTCTCCGCGTTCTGTTTTTTGCTGTCGCGCCACCCAAACCTTTCCCCGCCAGCACACTCTATGTGGTTTTCGTGCTTTCCAAACCTTTCTCGTTCACCTAAGCACCGTACATGATTGTCTCACTGCCCAAACCACCGCCGATGGCAATCGTTCTGCGCTTTTCGAGCCCTTAAACCTTAACCGCGCGCACATACTACTTGGTTGCCCTAGTATCACGGCCGCTCCCGTACGCCTCACGCACATATTAATTGGTTGCCGTGCTGTCACTGCTGAAACCTCTTCCTTTTTCACACATACTTCTTTGTGACCTTGCTGTGCCACTGCACCACCTTAGAAACTATTTTTTGCTGTAGCCGCTGCTATTGCTACCCCCTTCCACACATCCCACGTTTTTGCTGTCACCGAAACCGCTTCCACCTCTTTCACACACATTACACTTGGTTGCTGTCAACGCCGCCGCTGCCAACCCCCCCGCACACTTCTTGTTTGCTGCTCCGCTGAACTCTCTCCCGTTTCACACTATGTAGTAGAATAATAGCTCCCAGGGCAAGTGGGGAAGTACTAACTACTAGGTGTAGCGGCAACAGAGTACTAGCTACTAATTTGACAGTTCACTGGGTTTTAGTTGTGTCTTGGGCACCTTCTGACGTACAAGTGCAATGGGCAGGCGTTATCTGACGTCTATACAGGTCAGGCGCACTCGTAAAGATGACTTGGAAGCCTTTGTCGGCTATAAGCTTGAGAGCGACTAGAGGACGGAAGTGGTGCTTGCCTTTACTCCTTAGTAGCCGGCGGCACTCGAGCCAACTAATATAGACGGCTAGACGCTCTAAACCACCGGTGACTACAACTAAAAGATTAAATAAAATACTACACTATTCTACCGTGCAATTTGGTGCAGTGCCTGGTCCGGCAGAGGTCACACCTCAGATCAAAATTATCTCCGACGCCCGTGGCTAATATGGAAACGAGCCAGTGGTGCTCTGGTCCTTCTTCAACCTCTTTTGCACTCTATCTTTACACCCGTCTGACCTTAGAGCTATTGTACTACATACTACCCCCTTTATTGTCTGCGGCCTTGGCAGAATTCACCGTCGGCCCACTTCTCCCTGGCGCCTATTTTTGTGTATTCCAGTTTAAAGACCTGTAGGATAGCTGCACTAGCGCTGGTCGCGATCCCAATGGTTGATTGACTCGTTTAGCACCCCCTCTCCTTACTAGCCCTTAGTAAGGGCTGGGAAGGGATATGGATCGCCCATTGATCGTGCCCGCGTTTTTGTTCCGTGTCAAATGCCAGTAGCCACGGTGATTAGTGCATCACATGTGAGTCCATTGGGAACCCACGTCTATGGCAGGGGTGTAGCTACTGCGCGCTCGCAACCACTTCGTGCGTTGCCCTTCTTTCGGGTTTTCCCTTCTAGCCCAACGGCGATTGCGCGCGGAGTCCGTTGGTTTCCGCGTTACAGTGTACTTGAATTCCTCTCATTACGACCCTTGGCCATTTCGCTTGGAGATTACTCCCATCAGCATGTCCTTTGGAACATATTCGTACTTAGCCCCTTGGGGCCCTTGCCCGCTGTGCGACGACAGTGAACACATCCCACGGTCGGCCGTCACTGCGGAATCCTCTCCATTGGCTTTAGCCCCCTCCAGCAGCTCGTACGCCCATCCTGGGGAGAGGTATGACCATACCCAGGAGTGCAGTCCGATGGCCATAAGGAGTACCCATTTGCCCAGTTCAGTCGAGGAATTCATCTGCTACCAGGACCAATATTTGGACGCCCGTAGATTCGCGGCAATTCCGAATTACGTACTTGAGAAGAAGAACGCCCGAGAGACCTCTTAGTACAACTGTTGGCTACATCTCCCCGCAGACGTCTGAGCGGTGGCGCGTACCCGTGCCACGGTTCGACTGGACATGCCGTACGTCTCATGCAAAGAAGAAGAAGATTACTAATGGAAGGTCACCCGGCTCCTCGCGGACCTATATCTCTTACACGTTGACCCTCGGTCTTCGTTCCCACCTGGCGACCATAACCTTCTGGGGCTGGTGTGCTACAAACCGCCTTATGATCGGCTGTACTGGATTGCCAACAGGTCCTTTTGGAATGACGTGATCGAACCCGACGGCCGTATCCGGACGAATTTGAAGTACTTCTTCTGCTGGCATCAGGTCGAATTCCACGACATGCCACCATCCCGTAGAGCCAACGTCTATCTTCCCGTGCCTCCGGTCGCTGCGAGCCCTGAGGCGTCCATTTGGCATGTGTCTAATCTCCTCATGGGTCCTACTCCGTCCATTGTGGCTTACCACACCACCCAACTCCAGGGTGACTTCCGTCAGTGACTCCCTTGGCTTACTTGGCAGGTCTTCTTTGTGTAATGGGCGTTATGTATTCTGCCTCATGGCCTTCTTGGATAATTCCAGTACCGGTGTGCATGCGAATGTCCGTGAGGCCGACCATCGTATTTGGAATGAGGAAATCATTCCGAGTCCTGAGGGCCGATTGGTGCCCCTGCCTCCCCGCCTCATCGCGTTCATTCGCGAGTTAGGGGTACAGAACAAAGTCCGAGGGACCGTGTATAGCGCGGAGCACATGGAGGAGCTTTTAGATTATGTCCTGCAGGTCGATTGGGCAAAGACCCCTGGACATCTGTGGTACGACTACGACGCAGACGAGTTCTGGCCGATTCTGGAGCATCCTTTGGGTCGCGACGATGGCAAGGCCTACGACGCGAAGCCTTTAGTGGATATTCCAGTCAATATACCGCGTCGGACCATCCCGGAACATTATCCGCAGGCCATTGGGTTTGATGCCGCTTGCCTGCGGCCTCCTTCCGATGGTCCGCCAACCGTGCCTGTCCTGCTTCCTCTTAGTAGCCACCTTCAGAGCACCCCGTGGTCGAGCTTCCTGAGTCGTCCATTGGTCCAACGGCCACCGTTACTAGTCCGCTCCGTTCTTTGGAGGGCACTGCGCCAGTGCCGCCTCCGCCATCTACGATAACTATGGCCGCAACTCGAGCATATGAGGAGCTCGTCGGGGTTTGCCGTTCGGCAGGCGTAACCACGCCCATTGGGGTCATCGAGGCGTTGCATGCAGCGCAGTCATAGGTCGGTAGGACGCCACAGTACGAGTCACTGGTGGGTAGGAACCAAGAGGTCAAGGAGACATTGGAAACCATGCTGGAGGAGAACGCTAAAGTTCTGTCAACTTCCGTGGCGGCCAAATTGGATAACCGCTTCGGTCTGAACCTGACGGACACCGAAAATTCCCCGGCTCGCTCTTCCGCGTTGGCCCATAGCCCAGCTCGCAGGCGCCCGTGCGTCGGTTCTTCCGCTGGTCCTTTGGCCTAACTGGTCGCTGGCGTACTAAGTAAAGCCTTGAATCTTCCATACTGTCCACATCGGTCCTATTTAGCGCTGACCTTCGTCCTTCAGGCCCTGAGTCCTTATTCAAGTCCCATGTTCTGTGTTTTGTGAGGTCAGCCCTTACACCTTTGGCCATAATGTGTGCCCTTCAGACACCTTGGGAACCTTTTTTGAAGTTCAACTACGGGGGTCTGAAGTCGCTGCGGTTCCCGTTCGGCCATAGTTCGGCCTGAGGGAGACGGTGAAGGCGGTACCGTGGGAGGCAGTGCAAAGGCGCGCCATGGCACGGGCGTAGTCCTATTAGTTGGTCCTCAAAATGATCTCTATGGCCATAATTCCTCCCCTCCTCCTTACGGGCATGCTCCGTGTGGCTCATAGTAAGGTAATGCCGCGATTTGCTCGTAGTGAGGGCGTCCGCAAGGTCGCCCTGGCAAACAGCTGGTTCCCCATGGTTGGCCCTTGGTAGGGATACCCCTTGGATCTCAAGGTGCGATTTGCACTTCCCAGCCCCTTCGGTTATGCTTTCCTAAGGTCAGTTCCGTGGGTCCGAAGTTGGCGTTGTCACTGTTCTCCATCCGGTCTTGTGGAGGAAGACGGAGCGAGCGGAGAAGCCAGGAGGCGGATTGCCAATGTCCCGTGGCACGCGCGCGTGCCTACTGATTAGCAGCGTTTCGGGGCGCCTTAGCAGTGAACCTGTGGTCAGGGATACCCCCTTTTCGGAGATCGTGCTCCGTGTAGCCCATTTTGGTCCAATGGCGATTAATAAAATTCGCCGGGATATTTTCAGACGGTATCTACTGGTCGTCCTCCGGGCCATAGCCATACCAGCGGACTTTGTACAGCGCCTCACCTTTATCGTCAAGGCCAGCGGAGACGATGCGGTCTACGTCATATTAGCGGCGATCCTCCTCTGATAAATACATGTCCTCGAAGGCTCCATAGCCGTCATCCGATGAGATGGTTTTGCGGCCGCCGAGCTCGTCGGCAACGGCACCCTGTGGACCCACTTTATTGACCTGAAGACCAAGAGTATCAGTGGTAGCGGCACGTGTGCCTAGCGGTGGTGGCGGCGTTAGGATGCTTGAGTATGTGCGCGCGACGGCCTGCGGTATACTCGCACTTCCGCTAGGGGGTTGCATGGGTCCAACCAACGCCCTAGGCGCCCTGGACACGCAGTCCGTTGACACGATATCTTGAAGGCCGTCTCAGTCTATTTTAACCGTATGGCCAGTGGACTTGATTACCTTGTATGTTCCAGTGGGACGAGGTACCAGCTTGGACGCAGTGTCCTCGGTCTCTTGTTTTTCCCTGGTTGGTCGGTCCAAATGGGCGTAGTCCCCTGGAGAACACTGGGGCACAAACCAGATTTACTTACCAAATCCCACTTTATAGCGCTTCTGCACTTTGTCCAAATGGGTCTGGGCGGCCTTCAGGATAGAATCGATTCGCTTTCGCGAATACCTTTTGGCCTGAGCTGGCGCCATTTCGCAAGTAATGTCCTGGGAGATGCCTGTATCCTGTAGATCGACCAGGTAGGGCGGGGGCGCCGGGACCAGGGTCAAAGGGTGTCGTACCCGTAGACCGATGGAATTGATTATTGTAAGCATAGACCAAGGGTTGGACGTAATCGTCCCAGTCCAACTGGTGCTTAGCCACATAGTGGCTCAACCTAGAGGCCAGCATCCTATTAAAACGCTCCGCTTGTCTATTGTTCTGCGGGTGGTAGGCGGTGGTGAGGAGGTGTCTTAGACCTAAGGCCGAGCATACATGTTCAAAGAACTTGGAGGTAAATTGTGGGCCATTGTCGGTCAGCAGATATAAAGGCAGGCCGTATTGGTATATCCAATGGACCAGAAACGCCATAGCAACTTCATCTGCCATGGTGGACCGTAGGGGAATAGCATGCGTGATCTTGGAAAACCTGTCGGTAATAACCAAGATGAAGGAGTGCCCATGGGTCGATTTAGGGAAAGGCCCTAGGATGTCCATAGCAACGAATTCCAAAAGGTCCTGCCGCAGGGAATAATTTCAGCTTCCCCTGGTGCAGTGCTCGTGTTCCCCAAATCCTCGCACATGCTGCGCATCTCCGTGTGGTCTCCATTATATCGTCGGCCATAAGTGGCCAATAGAAGAATCTCCTTAAGGTCTGATACATTCTCGTACCGCCTGGGTGGCCAGAAAGCCAAGGGTAATGATCCAGATATAGGATTCTTGTCTGAAGAGCCCTTGGAACAACGCGCTGTACTGCCCCATCAAGTGGAGAGCGGCGGCAAATTATTCCGTGACGGTCATAATCGAACAGGAACCCAGGGATCCCAACTACATTCCCCCCCTGGACACACTGTTCATCACCCTTCTAGGCCGCGAGGAATTCCTCGAGGAATATGGCGGTGAGGTTTCCTATTTCCGTCTCGGCCACGTCGACTTCCAAGGATGGGTCCTCCCAGTCAATAGTGCAAAACATGACCTTAGGTTCTTCTCCCTTCCCTTGGTTAGTGGTAACTTCTCCTACCAGTTCACCCATTTCCAGATCAACCTCTGCATCCTGTGGACCTTCCCATAGGGTGGGAATCTCATCCTCCAATGGGGTTTGATCCGTGCCATCGGTCAGGATACGAGATAACGCATCAGCGGCTTGGTGCTTTAAGCCCGGCCTATAGGTAACCTCGTACTCAAAATCCGCCAACAGGAGTCTCCAGCGGGCCAAACAGGATGACGCATTGGTCATTTTCAGAAGCCATCGGAGGGCACTGTGATCTGTCCTAGTGGTAAACCGAGTACCCTCCAGGTAAGGCCGCAGGTGTAAAACTGACCAGAAAATGGCCAAGCATTCCCGTCCTAACGTGCTGTAGTCCCTTTCAGCCTTTGTTAACGAACGGCTCCAGTATCCAATTGGTCGATAGTCCTTCGGAGAATCCTGCTCGTGGAGCAGCGCGCATCCAACCTGGGTTGCCGAGGCATCCGTATCCAGGATGTACAGTTTGTTTGCCCCTGTGCAAGGCCAAGATTGGAGGGTTTACCAAATGGTCGTTGCGGCTCTGGTAGGCTTCGAACTGCTCATCCGTTAGGTCATCAAATTCCGAAGGGGTCCCTTTTTTGAGCATCTCACTCAGTGGCGACGCAATCTTCGCGAACCCACGCACAAACCTTCGGTACGCATTGCATAAACCTAAAAAGTATCGCAGTGCCGTGTGGGTTCTCGGGAGTTTCGCATCTCTTATAGCCTCCGTCTTAGTTTTTGCTACCTGGAGCTTACCGGGTAAGACCACATGTCCAAGATAGTTCACAGAGGTCTGGAAGAAGAAATATTTCCTCAGCTTTAGGGTGACACCCTGCTAGAGTAACCCTAGGTAAGCCTTCACATGAGTGAAGTGTTCACCAACGGACCTCGCAAAGACGATTACGTCATCCAAATAGACCAGGGAAACCTTCCATTTGACCCTGGATAGTATGATATCCATTGCCCGCTGGAGGGCCACCGGCGCGTTCGTCAGTCCGAAGGGCATCCGCGTGAATCGGAAGAGTCCCTCGTGGGTGGTAGAGGTATTCAACGCCTTAGCCCTATCGTACATTGGTACTTGCCAGTAACCGCAGTTTGCGTCCAATGTTGTAAAAACTTGCGCATCCCTCAGGGAATCAAGAAATTCATCCATCCTCGGAATACGATAGGTGTCCCGTTTGATCAAAGCATTGAGCTTACGGTAATCAATGCAAAACCGTACAGTCCCATCTTTCTTGGCCACACGGACAAAAGGGCTTGCCCATTCGGCCTCATTAGGTGGGGCACGTTCAATTACTCTGGTGGTTTGCATCTTCCCCATCTCTTTTGCTACTATTTCTCTTCCTTTCAGGCCTTTTATATAAGGGTGCTGGTACTGCGGCATGGCTCAATCCTTGAGGTCGATGCGGTGTTTCGTCGCATCTATCTGTTCTAGCTTGCCACTCTGCATTCCGGCAAAGTCCTTCAGGAGGTCAATGACCTCTTTTCTATAGTGCTCGAAATCCTCACCGAAGTTAACTTCGTTCTCCCAATTGGCCACTGATTCGCTGTTCGACGGCAGGTTTCAGAGCTGAACCTCCATGATGGCCACAGGGGCAGGTAGGGTAATGCAAACTACCGTAACTTTCGGCAGCCTGGTGAGTTTATCGCGGAAATTGCTCATCGTAACCGCGAATGGCCTATTGGGCACAACATTCATCACTCCATTGGCCATCAATGATAAATGCTTCGTGACAAGCTTGGGGTGATTCTGCAACGACAAAAGACCTGAGAACTCACACACTGCAGCGGCCGCCACTTGGGACATCAGCGGTATTACTATCGCCTTGGCCAAGCGTACCTTATTGGATACCGTCCGTTTGGGGAACCTCGGTCTTGAGGGGGTGGCTTGGGGTCCGGGGCGTGCTCAATAATGGCCAATGGAGGTCCTAGATGGAATGCAACTTTCCTTTGGCCAGGATAGATAGATTTTTCATATCTATCAATGAAACTCGCCCTTAAGATACCTTCTGGCCATAGTTTCGTACTTACAAAAAACCAAGTCCTAACCTTCAGGTGACCCAATTTGATGTAAAGCGGGACGACCCCGTGGATATCCATTGGTCGGCGCGACGCGTCTGTCACCATTGGCGACTTCCTTTCCTGCAGCATCCTCTCCCAGCCTAACGGTAAAACCTTAGGATGTACGAGGTTTGGGCCTGCACCCGTTCCCAACACGCCATTGAAAGTCCGCGTGGTGTTCGTTTGCAGTCCAAGAGTCCCTTGTACTTTAAAATTCTCCTTCCGTAGGACACATACTGTGTCCCCAAGGGCTGCCCACTGGTCTACCGCGTACACCTGACTGTAGTCCCGATAATTTCCGTCCTCTGGTTCCAATTTCTTCTTCTTCTTTTTTGGCTTCTGATCTGCACCCTTCTATGCGTCCCTCCGGTCGTTTTCCTGTGGCTCCAGTGCCACGGGATGGTTCTGATGGTCAGGGTGCTCAACTGCATTGGCAGGCTCGTCCAGCATATTGGCCTGAGGTTGCTGCACGGCGGTCGTAAGGGGTGTTACGTACTTTGAACTCCCCGGAATCTCTGTGGTCCTCTCGCTAGTTGGCCTTCGGTAATAGCCTTCCGCGCGGGGCACCAGATAGATCTCCTCTCTACGGGCCATGACGGCCTTACAGATGTCCTCAGGCATACATTTGACGCAGTCACATGGACGGGCCATGGACAGGCAAATGAAACACGGTTGATTGGACTTGGTAAAGATATTTCTTCGCGGAACCACAGGAGACAATCTGGGAGTAGCCGGAGCGGATATTGTGGTCGTCTCTGAGGTCAGAACCGATGGTGCACCAGATGGGGCCGAAGAGAAGCTGACTGCGAGTGCGTCCGCAATTTCAGAGTGTCCATGGGCTGAGTCTGTACCAATGTGCGACTCGACCAGATGGGTACTTCCTCCCTTCGCCAGGGGTCTGGCGCGTCCCCTGGTATCCACATCACTCGCACGGCGGGAGGTTTTATAGATCTTCCCGTATCCTTCGGCGAAGGTCATCAGCTGACGTAACGAAAGGTCCGGATGGGCGGTGTAGTGGTTACGGACGTGGGTCCGTATGGCTGGTAACAGACCTGCGATAAAGTATTGCTTAAGCCCACCTTCAGATTAAACGTTTCCGCAACGGCAGACACCTGTCCAAAGTTGGTCAGCGAAGTCAATTTTGGTCACTTTGGAAGGCTGATGGTATCCAATGACGTCCTGATAGGCATCTATTATGTGGTCATCGGAGGCATAGACTTCCAATAAATAATGAACGACCTCATGATAAGTTCTTAAGAGCTCCCTGTCCTGGGCATCCACCGTATTGGCCGAGCCAGATATCTTGGCAACCACATGGTTTTATGCTTTACCACTGAGGAAGAACTGAAATAATTACACTGCAGCTCCTTCATGGATACCGTTCTGGTCACAGGCCACTTGGAACTAACTCAAGAACCTGAGGACTGTAATGGGATCCATCCCAGAAAACTTGTCTTGGATGGTCACTTGCATCCTCTTGGCCCACCTAGCAGTATTCTTGGCGACAGATGAGATGTACCGCTTGGACCGATCCAAGAGGCGGTACGTGTCTACGTCCAAGACCTTCTGGAATAGCTCATTAGTCGTGGCCAATGGTCTGAGGCGCCGGACGTCTGCCTCATCCACATCGTATCAGAGGTGCTGGAGGAGTCCGAATGGTCGTCATCACTGGAGTTCGAGTGGTCTCTCTTCCGACAGCTCGACCTCTTTGACCTTCGGTTTCTCTTCTTTTTCCTCTGGTCTTCCGCACTTCCATAGTCCCTCGGGACAGGCTCTTCACTGACACGATGATATTCCGTGGCATGCTGAATCTCGTATTGACCATTGGGCTCATCTCCCGCGCGGCCTCTCTGCCTCTGAGGTATCTCTACCACAGGCCGTGGATGGTCCAATGGACGTTACTGATGGTTTCCCAGGTGAGGGGCTAATCCTGTACCTGCTCTTTGGGGTCCGGTATGGTCTGACCGATGGAAAACCGACGGTCTACTTTGAGAAACAGCTCTAGAGCTGTCGAGTTGGCCTACATGGCGTGTGATTTCCCCCTGGATGGTCGTAGGGACTGACTCCACTAGGAAATCTTAGTGAGTGACCTGAGGAATTAGTCGGTCAGCCAACACGGAGAGGCGGGCGTGAATTGCCCTATCCAACTGGCCCTGTAGGAATTGCTCCACTTGGTCTTCACACCAAGAACGTTGCAGCCATAAGAGAGCGGCAACCTCGTCCACCATTTGGGCATTGGGGGCGAGCGCGACTGGGTCCTGATGCTGTAGTGCAATATTCCTGTGTTCTACCGACTGGGTCAACTGTTCGACCCTCTCGCGAAGACGAGCGACCAATGGCGACTCCCGGATGAGTCGTTCGGGGTTTTCTACTGGGTGAATCTTACGTCCACCGGAATGTCTGCGCGTGCTCCTATGGTCACTTGCACTGTCCCTTCGGGCGGGTACCGGTGCAGGAGTGTCCGAAGCGGCCACGACGGGTGCTGGGGTTCCTTGTTGGGCGCCTGTTGTGGGGTTGGTTATCCATAAGGTCAGGGTTGCTTTCACGTCAGAAACCACGACAAGTAGTCCAATGGTACAAGTTCTGTTCCATTTCGTTCGGTCTTGAGATTCCAAACGGGCGTATTCGTAGGCTTCTAGGTCGGAAGATCAGATGGAGTAGAATACCAGTTCCAAGGGCAAGTAGCGAAGTAGTAGCTACTAGGGGTAGTGGCGGCACAGCAACAGCCACTAGGCTGACAGTCCACTGGGGTCTAGTTGCGTCCTGGGCACCGTCTGACGTGCAGGCGCAATGGGCAGGCGTTATCTGACGTCCCTACAGGTCAGGCGCACTCGTAACGATGGCTTGGAAGCCTGTGTCCGCTGGAAGATCGGGGGCGACTAGAAGACGGAGGTGGTGCTTGCCTTTACTCCTCAGTGGCCGGCGGCACTCGAGCCAACTAACATAGTCGGCGAGACGCTCTAGACCACTGGTAACTACTACTAAAAAATTAAATAAAATACTACACTATTCTACCGTGCAATATGCTGCAGTGCCTGGTCTAGCGGAGGTCACACCTCAGATCAAAATTATCTCCGACCCACGTCGCTAATATGGACACGAGCCAGTGGTGCTCAGGTCCTTCGTCCACCTCTTTGGAACTCCATTTTTCCAGCCGTCTGACCTTAGAGCTATTGTACTACAAACTACTTGTTGCTGTCGCCACAGCCACCGCCACTCCCCCACCCTCACACACATATTACTTGGTTGCTGATCTGCGCCGCCGCACACCCCCTCCTTTCCCCACTACTTGGTTGTCGCAACGTACCCCCCGCATCCGGAGTTGCGATAGACCGTGCGCACTGGAAGCTTCTAGGAAGCCACCGTGTCGTTTAAGAACCTTTGTTCCTGGCTTGTGGTCTGAACCGATCACCTGAAGATTCTAGTGGCCACTCATCGCAGTTACTGCGCGCTCCGCGTAATGGCCTTCAAATTTTAACTACGAGTACAGATGGCGACCTAGGAATTCTAAAGTTCTGAATAAGACCTCTTGATTTCATTACCCTTAAAGGAGAGTTGAACACAAGACGAGCTACCTTTAAGTCCTGAATACGGCCTCTGCCGCTATTAACCCTTTAGGGAAGTTAGCACTTGGTGTGGAGCAACGCGTTTGCGTAACATCTGCGCGGATGCGACTCATAGAATTATGGCGTGGTTGCCGCAATGGCTCTATGTTATATGAGTGGGACTCATGTGGAGTGGCACCAAGTGGATGGTTTAGTGTGTGCAAGTTCACCTAGTAAGGTAGGAACCTAGATTGGATTGTAGAATGATGGATGCGTGTGCGCGTGTGCTACAGCGCCATGCTGTGATGTTATGTTTTACTTGGGACGACCCCTCAGTATGCCTGACACTGGTCTAGCCACATCTGTGAACCTGAGGAAGTGTGCACTATTTTCCTTAACTATTACTGTTTATTTCTGTAATGTACCTACTTAGGTGAGCGCGACCTCACTGTCGCAAGCACTAAGTAAAGTCAACCCGAATCTTTGGTCGCACGTAAGTGTTCAGTTTGACCTGAAGAATCCGGCTTTGGATTTTATTGCCTTTGCAGCGTGCACTACTCCACCCGGAGGTTCACTGCAATCGGTTTGTACTATCTACCCGCTCGGTACGACTACAGATATACTGTGTTCACTAATTGTCGTGAGACTTCTATTTCCTCTGTGTTACAGATATTGGCCGTGTATTGGGTAATATTTTGTTGTTTCTTGTTGCTTTTGCACCCAGAGTCGGGTCTGTTCCCGCTGTCCACACGACCCGTCGGATGGTTCCGTTCTTTCTTTGGATAGCCCTCTTTTCTGGGTTTGCACTGGTCCACCGTACGCTTGTTCCACCGTTTCCCGGTTTTACCGTTTTTCTTTACCTCCGTGGTATTTCCGAACTACTCTCGGTCTTACACCCGACACCTGGGTAGGCGGAGGGCTCAACTGCTGCGTCTACCTCACAAGAGGGCAGGGACTGAGACATCCTTGAGTGTCACCCATTCCCGGGTTTTGCATTACAAGTGGTCTCCCGAACTAGAATGGTTTAACCTTGATTAATTTTGTTCAAGCAGATACCATTTCTGGTTTGTTTCCTGCGAGGAAGACTCAAGTGGAAAGTGAAGACCTGGTTATCAGTTGGATCGTCGTATCGTTGTCAAGTGATCACAATTTAGGTTTGCTTTGTTTTGTTTGTTTGTCTGTTCCGTTCAGCGGATATCTCTTGATCGAGCTCTTCAGTATTTTGACTGGATTCGTTGGCAAATTGTGAGATGCCACCACTCTCGAAGGGTTCTCGCGCAGGTTCTTCATGCGCTGCTCCGACTGCTGCACCGCGTTCGCGCGGTTCTACCGTCGAGAATTCACCTACTGATGAGGTCGTTCCGGATGTTCGGAGAGCACCCTCTGTTGTTTCGGGTCTGCGAAAAGTCGCTGTGGTTAACCAACCCGTGGTTGAGACACCGTCTGCGGTTGTTCCGGGTCACAACGTGGCAACGGAGTTATCTCGGCTTGAGTCCCGTACGGACATTGCTGCTGCGACACATGTGGGACTCTTGCAGAGTATTACCGACCTACGTCGTAAGGTTGACGACGCCCAGGTTCGGGATGTCTCTTTTGATCTACCTCGATTGAGACAGGACGTGAATTTCCTTTTGGAACATCTTGGTACACCCGAATCGTTTATGAAAGGTTATCAGGTATTAAACGAATAAGTTCGTGAAACAGTAACGCGAATTAACTCTCGTTTGGATATTCTCGAAGAAACAATCCGTATGGATAAAGCCGTGGACGCAAGTATTCCCGACTAGAATGCCTCGGTTGATTCTATTCACTGTTCGGTTAAACAAAGTCATCGTAAGTCCAAGAAGGAAATTCGTATCCATTCGGATTCGTCAGGTTCTGATTCTGATATCCTTTCGAGTTGTTCCTCGTCGGATTCATCAGTTTCCAGTTTTCATCGTGGACGATCTCGAGCGTCACGCTCAAAGGCTACATACCTTACTAAAGGAGTTATTCGCTCTTTGAAGTGCAACGCCCTCAGGGAGGGATTCCTGGTACTTGATCGTTTTCCCGATATTATCGGTTGTGTAGTGTGTATATGAACTACGCCCCACAATGGTGGGTGTGGACACGTGGGAAACAGTTTCGGGTCGATTGGTGGTTGGCCACAGTAGTGGATGTTGCCACGAAATGTGGAGTATTTTAGTTGATTTTATTTACTATTAACACACCCATTTCTGGGAAGCTAGTACTGAGTGCGACGGCGCACTGCCGTCGCATCAGTAAACCTTCCCCAACAAGGGACCCCAACCTGGGGAATTGGATCTAGTTGTTACCGCTTGCGCGCGTGCTCTACTCCTCCTTGGAGGGAAACGCCGTAAACCAGGGGACATCTAACCCCCTTGCACATCTAAAGAGGCACATCCTTGGGAGTATAATTGTTCCAATAATATTGGTGTTTCGCCCTGTATAGGGAGTCCTATCCACCGGCATTGCCGTATTCGTTCGTCCACTCTTCCTCCTTTCCCTTCACTCTCCTCCTTTCCCCCCTTCAGGGTAGTACATCCCGCTACCCACGGCCCCTCCTGTGTGCACCCGCTCACACTTCCCCACTTACGTGGAAACATACCTCTACTGAGGATCACACCCCGCTCACGCGGATACCGATTCTTCGCCTTCACCTCCCTGCGCAAGTCGCGAAAGGTGTCCCTGGTCTTACAAACCGGCTTCGCCGTGACAACTCCAGGAGGGCTCTACCCAACTGGGTTCACCTCGTGAGAGGAAGATCCCGGACGTCTTTCGCTGTTTTTCCCCTTCGGGGCATTGCACCACAAAGTGGTCTCCAGACCTAGAATCGGTTTTTGCTTTCCCTCTTACGAGGTTTGTTTTCATTTACCGGAAGTTCCGTGATCGTTTCCCGTCGTAACGGTATTTTCTCATGTCTAGAAATCCCTCCGATGCGGAGCCAGTGGTTACGCGTAGTCGCTCCCGCGACAGCGTGGACAGTTCCGAAGTTCGGTTGGTACCCCGTATCCCTATACGGACAAGTTCCAGCCGTGCTGGCGCCGCTTCATTGCGGAAAGATACCCCCGACCGGGAACCCCGGAACCTCCTTTTGCCCTCGTTTTCACCCACGCAGGGGAATGCAGCATCGACTCCGGCTGTTGCCGCAGTGCCCCAGGCACCCCAGCCTGCTCCCGCTGTCGCGGCTTCAAGCCCCCGTGGAATGGGCGATAACACCCCCCAGGGTACTTCCCTGGAATCCCAGGTCCGCGCTCTGTGGACCGCCCATGACACCCTTGTAGGGGAACTAAAATCGCTCCAAGAGGTGGTCTTGGCAACCCCCGTTAAGGAGGTTGCCGAGGAACTCTGTATATTACGGTGTGACGTCAACTCCGTGTTGGAGAGTTTGGGACAACCCGCCACCTTCATCGAAGGAGTTGAAGCCCGATTTGATCAGATTGGTGCCCGCCTGGAGACGATAGAGCAGTTTGTCCTCATGGAAAAACCATCCCCGGATGATCCAGTAAACGAGGCATCGCACAACGACCAGCTTGCTGGGAAGAAGAAACGCCGTCATCTACGGAAACACCACCGAAAATATTCGGACTCCGATTCTTCGACATCGTCCGACTCATCCCGAAACCATTCGGTTAGCTCGAGCTCCTCGGACTCCGACTCGGAGGACGAGAAGCGAGGCTACTCCTCCCCCTCGGAGCGGTCATGGGCCACTGAAGGTGTGATCCGCGCCCGCCAGAAGGGAAGAAGACACCCCGGTCTCCGGGAATTGAAACCGACAAACTCGGATTACCGGAAGCTTTTATCATACCGGTACTACCGGCTCGAAGATTCGTCACTTGGACATACGCCCTGTAGTACGGGAAAGGTGCGAGAATGCATTAAGCGAATGCAGCTCTCGCTCCGCAACCAGTATTTGACTGGAGAGGACCCAGTCCTAGTACTGGATTTTCTATCCCGCTTTGTAGCGGAGGCCGATATCCTCGGTATGAATGAGGGACACGCCTATTTGGTTTTACCGTATTTCTTACGGGGAGTGGCAGAGGACCAATACAACTCTGTCAGAGGATCTTCTCGTGCCTCCGAGGGAGGGGTTACTTGTTGGCCGGAGGCTGTGCAGTATCTTCTGCGCTCCTACGCCACAAACACCGCTATTCAGCAGGCTATCTTCGCTTTGCGAGGTACACGCCAGCGTGCTGGAGAGAACGAGACCGATTACTCGGTGCGCCCTAACAAGGCTTTCCACAGATGTGGTAGCGTATACCCTGCTGGGGAGCACAGTACCATGTTCATCGATGGTCTTGACCCGGCAATCCGGAGTTTAGTTACCCGTTATCGGGAGGACAAGCGGAGGATCACCTATCTCGAGCTGGTCCAACACGCTCGAGCGGAAGGGGATGCACTTCGTGCAAGAACTCCAAACAATCGGTCTAAATCCGCCAAGGCATTGTTCCTAGAAATCGAAGCTTCCTCACTCCCTCTCACTGCGGATAGGAACCCTGGACAGGGATTTGATACGGTGCATTTAGTGCTGGGGGATGGTGTGTCGATACCCACCAGTGATTTGCCGTCGACGACGGAGATGACCCGTGATACGGGAACAGAAGATCACGTTCTATATGGTGGTAACAGTCGGGTCGAACCCCAAAGACTCCCGTTTTCAAACGGTCAATCCCGTTATCAACGGCCTGGATGGACTGACACCCGCCCTGGGGTTCGCTTCTCCGATACTCGGAATAATAATCCGCGTGTCGCAGTGTTGGCTCTCATTTGCCACCTTTGTTATGCCCATGGCCATACCTCGCCTCAGTGTATCTGCTCACTGAAAAATATGGCCAAGGTGGTGGCAAACTACGAGGCCCTCACTCCAGAGGAGAAACGTTCCGTCCCGACGGCTTCCTACCTCCGTGCTAAAACGGACTTTTCCCACGCCCTACCACAGACCCCGCGTGCGCGGCAAGCTTCACACGCCCCGATTCGGGAGACCACGCAACCATCCGTTGCAACCCCCGCTTATGCGGATAGAAACCCCCGTCAACGGGATGAAGCACTCGTTGTCGAGGAACCCAACCCACCGCCGAAGGCGGAAAACTAACTGAGGGAGTCTCCCCTTTGGGAGAGGTGTCCTCAGACAAGAGGCTGTTGGCGCCCGAGGCGTCCTCGCTTCGCTCCCCAGTGAAAGTCCTCTCGAGGAAAGACACCGCTGACGCGGACTCTGCGCACCTCGGTGTGTTGCGTCGCCCGTGGATACGGAGTAAAAATCCCCGGATTCCCGGTAGAGTCTTGGTCTTGGCCAAGCGCAATTACAAGGTCTATGCCGACCTTGGCCTTGATCCCCAGTTTACGGTGAGGTTTCTCACCGTCCTGGATACAGGTGCAGGCCCCAACTTTGTTGTGGAATCATTGTTACCCCCGCTTGTGCGGTCTCATATCCGCTCTGACGCGGTCCCCGACATTTCGGATGCGAACAACAATCCGTTACAAACCGTGGGCACAGTGGACCTCGTCGTGAGACTTGGTACCTCTGTGGTGAAGTTGGACTTCATCGTTTGCCGTTCATTGGCAGCACCAGTCATACTGGGATGTGATTACTGCGACAGATTTGTCGATGCAATCAGGCCCCGCCTCAGGCGTGTAGAACTTGACAATAGATCGTCGGTTCCGATGGTTCGCCGCCCGCTAAAGCGGTCCTCTCGGAAACAAGTTCCGCTCCCTGCTGCGCAGGAACGACCGCCCGCGCCCCGCGAGTCCACCAAGCTCTTCGTCACTGCCTCGGTTTCTATACCGCCTGAGTCCCAAGTCGGGGTGTAGGTAAACACCCGTGAACACGGTCTTCGGGTTATACAACCCCTCGCCTCGTTGTACGAGAAATCCCAGCTGGCGCTGGCTAATGGAATTGTCTCCATTTCCCCGGATGTTCCTTTCCGGATATTGGTTGCCAACCTTGGCAAACCCCCCCAGTATCTGGTAAAACACCAAGTAATTGGGAGTGTCACCCCCCATCCTATGGGAATGCTGCCAACGAAGATGACAGCCGCCGATGTACTCGGAGTTACCACCTCTTCTGAGGAGTTCGCCCCGCCGTCCGAAGACGTCAAGTCTAAGGAGGGGAGGAAACCGCTACTTCAGCGTCGAACACACCGAGTAACTCGTAATTGCGAACCACATCTGTTCCACAGGGCAATGCTCCATCGAGCAACGACCGGATTGATCCGGAAAAGGCACTAGAAGCGCTGGACTTCAGCCACGTGCCAGAGTCGCACCGCGACAAACTCCGTAAAATGTTACGGGAATTCACCACAATGTGGGATGGCTCGCTTGGCGAGATTAATGCAACGGAACACCGGATCGATTTAATCCCCGGTGCGCGACCAGTTGTACAACCCCCTTACAGGGCAGGTCCGAAAGCTCGGGAAGAGAAGCAGTCCCAAGTGGACAAGATGCTCCGTGCAGGTGTGATTGAGCCCGCTCAATCACCCTGGGCATCCCCAATTGTACTGGCTTTGAAGGCCGACGGAACCTGGAGGTTCTGTGTCGACTACCACCGGCTCAATGCTGTGACTGTTAGGGACTCGTACCCTATCCTTCGTATGGAAGAGTGTATTGACTCCCTCGGAGACGCCACCGTGTTCACGGCTCTCGATGCCAATTGGGGATATTGGCAAGTACCTGTCAGACAGGAGGATCTCGACAAAACCGCATTCACCTGCCACGCAGGAACATACCACTTCAAGCGGATGCCATTTGGGTTAACCAACGCCCCTGCCACCTTTCAGCGTGCAGTAGGTATTCTACTCAACCGCTTTAAGTGGCGGAGTGGTCTGGTCTACCTTGATGATATTATCATCTTCTCCAACTCGTTGGACGACCATCTCACTCACATCCGAGACGTGCTGACCATACTCCGCGATGCGGGAATTACCCTCAAGTTGAGGAAATGCGAGTTTTTCACAGATACTGTGAAGTATCTGGGTCACATTATCCGTCCTGGACGGTTTGCAATCGAGAAAGCTCGAGTCAAATCCCCCGTTGAGGCGAAAGAGCCCCGTACTCAAACGGAGCTGCGCTCCTTTTTGGGGCTGTTCAACGTCTATCGACGGTTTATCCCGAACTTTTCGGATACCGCGGCGCCCCTGAACGCGTTGTTGCGAAAGGGGAACCCCCCAAAACTGGGAACATTTACGCCCGAGCAATCGGAAGCCTTTAACTCCTTGAAGAAGGCTGTCACATCAGCACCAATCCTACACCTCCCAAAACTTGGGTTGCCATACTCCGTAGATACGGACTTGAGCGACTACCAAGTCGGGTATGCTCTTTTTCAAACCACCCCCGAGGGGGAACGACACCCAATTGGTTATTGGTCGCGCTTGCACAATGTTCATGAGCGGAACTACTCCGTATCGGAGAAAGAGTGCCTCGCCGTCGTATGGGCGATGACCACTCTGCGCCCCTACCTTATGGGAGTTCACTTTACCGTGTACATGGATCATTCCTCATTGAGGTG
The DNA here is from genome assembly GCA_003194525.1 of Gracilariopsis chorda. Lineage (NCBI taxonomy): Eukaryota > Rhodophyta > Florideophyceae > Gracilariales > Gracilariaceae > Gracilariopsis > Gracilariopsis chorda. Next base: position 165,016 of record NBIV01000051.1, on the reverse strand, counting down.
GTTGATGAATATCTCCGACCCGTCGGGACGCCTCATGCGCTGGAGACTCCGCCTCGCGGAATATGACTTCCAAGTCATTTATAAGAAGGGGGCGCAGAACACCCAAGCTGAAGCCCTGTCGCGTCTACCCACAAGTAGGGAAGTACTCCCAACGGAGAATGATGAAGTCCCAGGTTTCATGGCCATAGACCCGGATGATCTGGAATGTGCCGTCGAGGCCGGGCCAGAAAACTGGGACGAAGATGCTGACTTTGACGAACTACTCGCATCGCGAGATGAATCTAAGAACCCGTTACCGGGAAACTTTGTACCGGTATCACCGGAAGAAATGATCCGAGAACAATTCGGTGACCCATTCTGTACGAGGATTCGTGCCCGTCTTAACGGTGGTGAAGACCTCCCTTTCGGGGTAAACGACAAAGGCTACCTCGTAAGGAAGGTCGAAGCCCACCCACAGATTGTGGTACCTCATTCTCTGCAGTCGTGGGTGTTACATCTATCACACTACGCCCCCATTGGAGGTCACCCAGGTGGGAGGAAGCTCTACTTAACCCTGCAAAGGGATTTCTATTGGCCCGCCGTGGCGGTGGATTGCTACGCAACTGTGCGGTTCTGTAGCGAATGCGCGAAGAATCGCGTCAAGCTCCGCAAAAATGCGAAGAAGATGAAACTATTCCCCGCAAGGGCGCCACTCGAGTTTATCGCAATTGATATTCTCGGACCACTACTCACCACAAAACATGGAAACAAGTTTCTACTTGTCATTACCGACCGCTTTTCTAAGATGGTACGGACTGTCCCTCTTCGGAGAATAACCGCTCTCACGGTGGCCCAGGCTCTGGTGACGCACTGGATTTTCGTCTAGGGTCCCCCTGTGGAGGTGATCTCCGATAACGGGAAACAGTTCGTGAGCAAGTTGTTCCAGGATGTTTGTCGCATCCTGGATGTCAAGAACTTGTTCATGACTACCTACCACCCCCAGTGTAATGGGCAATTTGAACGGTTTAACCGGACGTTACTCGCGGCATTACGTTTCTACGTCGCAAACCACCCAAAGAACTGGGACATGTACGCTGATGCGGTAACCTACGCGTACAACACGCAAATACACCAGACTACCGGAGTTTCGCCATTCGAGTTGGTTCTATCTAGAACACCCCCGCCTGTGGCGCTGGAACCCCAAGCTACCTTGGACAATTTCCCATCTGTGGGTATCTACCGGCAGCAATGGAAGCAATGGCTTTCAAAGCTGGTCCCCGCTGCGCGGAAGTCTATGGCACGGGCCCAAGCCGCTTACAAGCGGGATTGTGACGCTCGCTTGCGAGGAAAGACCCCCCCGATTCGGGCAAATAACTACGTCTTCATCAGGAAGGAGTACTACAACCCGGAACGGGAGAAGCGTCACAAACTCTCGCCTGTAGCGGATGGACCCTTCAAGGTCATCTCTGTTAACACCGACACTGTCGTGGTAGAGATGGGCGACACGCACGAACGGATTTCCCGTGATCGTGTTGTCCTTGCCCCTCCTCCCTCGTCAAAGGTAGTCCTGGATCCAGGCAACCCCGTTTCTACGGACTCGGCAACACCGGAACCATCCGGGAGTACTAGACCTACGGTACTACCACACACCAGCCGGGGAATCTCAGACCTACCGACCCTGTCGGACTCACCGGCTCAGCCGGGTAATTCGGGCCTCTCAGCGCCCGCCCCTATCACGCCCGCCCCCTGGCGCGAATTTATACCCGCCAGGCGGAGAATCTTTTCCCTTATCCCGCCACTCCGTCTAAGGAGGGGGAGGAGAACACTCGTTTTCGAGGAACGCTATCACCGTCGCAACGGGAAACACGGAACACTAATCCCCCGTTCTCGGGCAGTGCTCCGCAACAACAACCAGACGCGCAGGCCCAGCAAAAGCGGCAATTATACCGTGCAACACGGGAGGTTGAAGCGCAACTACCGCACACCCCTGTCAGGGAAAAAGGCAGCCAAGCCGCAGTCCAAGCTTCAGGCCCTGGCGCGCAAGCGCCGGAAACGCCTCCCGTCGTCGACGGAATCGAAGCCCCCGCTCCGGGGAATAATTTGCGCCAACTTCCGCAACGCTGCGGCGAAGAACCGAGGAAATCGGGAAAAAACGGGCGCCATTGCACGCTCGAAACCGGTCGTACCGGACGCTGCCCCTCCTCATGGACACGGTGCACCGCGCTTAGTGGCAAGGCCCTTGAAAAGGGTGTCATCGGCACCTGCCCGGCACCCCCCAAAGGGGAATTTTAACCAAAATACCGGTGTACCGGAGTTAGCCCCAGGCAACCCGTCAGGAGCAGGGGACACAACGGCGTCGCCGGAACGTATGGTGCAGAGCGCTCGTACACCTGGCAGGGAGGCGGAACGCTTACCAATCACCGTGTTGCATTGGATCCCGCAGGGAATGTCGCAAAGGCCATTGCCGCATACGCGGCAAAGACCCCGCAAGCTCGCAGTTCGCGAAGAAGACCGCACTCGTGGAGTTCAAGTCCCCCGCCGACTGGCGGTTCGCGCGGCCTACCGTGATGACAGCAAAAACGACGCCTCTCTGGGGAATAACTTGGCGGTGAAAACCATGACGCCAAACACCCTCTTGAGGGATATTCTCCCGCACGAGCAGCAACCGCTACCACATCGCACGGCAACGCCGGCGTTATCGCCGAACACCCTGCTAACGGACATTATAACGCACCGCGGGCAACCCTCACAATGGAATACAACCACCACCCGGCACGTTCGGCAGGTCTACGAACGGGAGTTCGTAGTAGACCGACTTGCTGGACACACCTGGGACCAGGATGGTATTCTACAATACCGCGTCCACTGGTACGGGTATGACCCCAGTGGGGGTACGTGGCAGCGAATTGAACACCTCCCACGATCGCAGGTCGTGCGATACCACCGTCAAACGGGAACTGCAGCCCCAGCCACGCTGGGTAAGGCCCAAGTCAGATAACGTTGCCGCGCGAGCGGAGGGCAGTAAGAAAGGGTAGCAAGGGAAAGTCCGTCCAAGACGGGGAATTCTAATTGGAGATCACCGTCCGAGACGGGAAAGTTTACCTAGTGTAGCAGCAAGCTCCATACTACACTACACTAACTGGCATAGCCAGGGAAGGAACACTAGGAAACTGGACAAAAGAGGCTCACTCTTCGCCGTCGCCCGGGGCGTAACCACCAGCGAGGCGGTAGGCCAACGCGTCCGTCATAGTGGTGACATCTCCCGATACCTCGGCAGCGCTCAGACCGGCACCCCGGAGAAAACGGGCGATGATCTCGTTTACATTCGCCGTCACCCCGCTGGGGATAGAAGTTCCGGCACTTGCCGCCGAAGGGTCAGCAGCTGGCTCGGCCAGAGATACTCCCTCTGGGAAAGCTTCCGAGCTAGCGCCGGCTTCCTCTACGTCCATCTCCCCGGGTTCTTCCGGTTTGTTATCGACCATTGGATCATCCCTGCCGTATGCGCGGTAGTAGTCGTCAGAATCGACGTACCCAACAGGTTGGTCTTCCAGCACAAGCCAGGGCGTATCGCAAAGCTCGCGCGCCTCCTCGGAGGAAATTTCTCGGAACTCCCAGGGGTTGAAGTAGATAAAATCTACCGCAAGGGCTGTGTTTCTACCGAGTCCCGGACCACCGGTGTTACCGCTGCTGCCATCCAGAAGACCGCTTTGCTCCAGCGGGACCTCACTCCAGCTAACGCTGTCGATGTACCCAAGTAATTGGAGGACCTCTTCATTGTTGGCCTGGCCCCCCAGGGGGACGCGAAGATCCAAATTGCGGATCGCTGCCCGCACACGCGGTGGGAGGAACCAGAGACGAAACTGGTCGTACGCCTCGTTGAGGATATAAGCCGCAGCGCGGGCCGCCCACTCCGTCACCACTACGGACCACAACCCCGACCGGGGATCCTGCATGAGCAGCGAACTGAGGTACGTAAGCACCGGCGGGAGTTCTATGTAGCACCCCCGACAGGCTTCATAGAAGCGCCACCACTCGAGAAGTGCTACATACCGACCTAGTCGGTGAGGCGGCGCAGTCCGCTCTATCTCCAGGTTCTGATACGCGATGAAATACCCGAATCGGGATCACCAACGCCGCTCATAGCGGATGACGTTTTGGAGAAAGTTGGACCGGTATTGTCGGGGAAGATACCTGAACTCAGCCCGAATAATCGGTCGCTCCCAACAAAGGGGTTCTTGCCGCGCTGCGGGGAAATTTCTCCAAGCGAGGGTCTCGAGGCGGAACAGGTTGTCGCCGTACCCAATCTCTCCGCGAGTGCGGAAGTGGTTAATGTCGAAGCCGAATTCCAGTGGGACCGGTACATCGAATGGAGCCCGGCTCTGCCGTTGGTATGCTATGCGCGTCAACGTGGTCTGCGCCGCAGCGACAGTCTCGACCGAATTTCTTCGGAAGTGGTGACGCGGAATCGCAATCCGGTGACGCCAATCCCACGATGTGGTGACTGCTCTGGGCAGATCCCCCGGAAGGGTGTCTGAGCCATCCGCATAAGCGGTGACCAATCCCTCATTGAGGACAGCGACCGGGTGCAACCACGGGGCAAGGCGCAGGCGCGACGCGTGATTCCGATTCATCGGGTTGAGCCCCACCAGGGTGTTGTAGGTTGGCCAGTTGAACGCCGGAGCGGTTCCGGAGGACCCCACCGAAAGTAGTAGTGCGAAGGGATGGTCGGCTGTAGCAGCCATATTCCCCGGTTGTACCGGATTTCGATCGCCCTGAGGCAGGGGAGCTGACCGGAAACCGGTGGTGTATCGCCCGAGAGGCCTCAGAGGTTGGCTGTGGTTGTTGATGTTGTTGTCGTTGTTCATTTCTCACTTTTTGAGGGTGGCTGTTGTTGTTGTTTGTGCGCTCGATGACTCTGGTGCAGAGGGATTTACCGGAGCACCGGAGACAGAGCACGCGCTTTTATCACCCATTTTCGTCTGGGAATCCACCGCGTCCGCGGTCGTTTTCCCGTCTTAGGGGGGGGATATGAAGTGCAACGCCCTCAGGGAGGGATTCCTGGTACTTGATCGTTTTCCCGATATTATCGGTTGTGTAGTGTGTATATGAACTACGCCCCACAATGGTGGGTGTGGACACGTGAGACACGGTTTTGGGTCGATTGGTGGTTGGCCACAGTAATGGATGTTGCCACGAAATGTGGAGTATTTTAGTTGATTTTATTTATTATTAACACACCCATTTCTGGGAAGCTAGTACTTAGTGCGACGGCGCACTGCCGTCGCATTAGTAAACTTTCCCTAACAAGGGACCCCACCCTGGGAAATTGGCTCTAGTTGTTACCGCTTGCGCGCGTGCTCTACTCCTCCTTGGAGGGAAACGCCATAAACCACGGGACATCTAACCCCCTTGCACATCTAAAGAGGCCCATCCTTGGGAGTATAATTGTTCCAATAATATTGGTGTTTCGCCCTGTATAGGGAGTCCTGTCCACCGGCATTGCCGTATTCATTCGTCCACTCTTCCTCCTTTCCCCTCACTCTCTTCCTTTCCCCCTTTCAGGGTAGTACATCCCGCTACCCGCGGCCCTCCTGTGTGCACCCGCTCACACTTCCCCACTTACGTGGAAACATACCTCTACTGAGGATCACACCCCGCTCACGCGGATACCGATTCTTCGCCTTCACCTCCCTGCGCAAGTCGCGAAAGGTGTCCCTGGTCTTACAAACCGGCTTCGCCGTGACACCTCCGGGAGGGCTCTACCCAACTGGGTTCACCTCGTGAGAGGAAGATCCCGGCCATCTGTCGGTGTTTTTCCCCTTTGGGGCATTGCACCACACTCTTACGAGAAATGGTGGCGCAATCTGGAACTCAAAGAGTTAAACACTACGAATACTCTTTACAGGAAGCTCTTATCGTATCGATACTATCGCCACAACGATTTATCGAATGATTGATCATCATGGTGAACTGGAAAGTTCAAGGACTACATCAAAAGAATGGGTATTATTTTATAGAAGCGGTTCTATGGTGAAGAAACAATCTTGGTTCTTGACTTCCTCGCGAAGTTCGTTCAAGACGCTGATATACTCAGAATGGGACCCAAACTCTCAGAGAAAGAGAGACACTACGCTTTAACTCGATGAGAGTAACGTCAGTAATGAACTGAAGTCCCCATTACGGGAAGACACTACGAGTAACACCAGTACTGTGGTCAAACCGTCTGCTTCGAAGGAGAAGGACAATCGCACTCGCAAAGTTGTGACACGCACCGAGAAGATGGTTTCTGCAGATCCACATGGGTGTTCCTAAGGCAATTATAACCTGGGTTGGTCAATATCGTAGTGTGGAGAAGAACAAAGCTCCGTCAAATTAATGAAGTCAATTCTGAAACTTTTGGGCACAAGTCATACCATCACGGGTGAAATTGGACAAAATGGTGTGCGCCGTGTCAGCATTGATGTGTGCATGTACGGAGAACAGGAGTACAGTGCCAGGATACGCTGACGCGTGTGCAACACGCCCCGTCGTGACTGTTCGTAAACGCAACCGCAATTGGTAACACACAGTAACCTTGTGGCTCTGGTGGACTTGACCCAAACCAGTCAGATGGTGGATAATGCACCGTGTTCGGTGAACCGCCGCCCTGGCTTAGTGAGTGCAGCATGTGCGCTTCTCTGTCACAACAGTACATCCGCATTGATAAGGAGAACATCTCGAATCTCCGAATCTACCGTTCAGAGGTTATTAGCGCATGACGAACGTTCTTTAGCTCGTTGTACTCGTTAAAGTAATTAGGTTCTGTTAAACTTTACGGATCACCGTCTCGACGTCTTAGACGTGAGTTAGCTCATCGTCGTCCTGAAGAGATACGAAGAAGTAGTGAAGCTGTCGTCGCTGACCAGAAGGCTTGGTACCGCTCCTGACGGCGCTCTGAACTCGAATTTGAGTTCCTAAGGTAAACGGGCCTACGGTACGCGTCATGGAGACGGATACCACTAGAATGTATTCACAGGAGATCGTTCTGGAACGGATAGTGCGTCATGGAACTCATAATGGAGTACTGCGTTATCTAATCCGATGGTATGTATATCCACTCGAAGAGGATACATGGGAACCCGTAGAGCACCTCCCAAAGTCTAAGGTCATATAATATCACCGTAGGACCCGGTCCGCTCTCCCATCCACTTTGGATAATGCGCAGGTTGGGTAACCTTCCATGATGAGATCGCACAGGACGTCGATGGGACCGCAATGCAGTTAGCGGAGGTACTCCAGGAGAGTAAGAAGTTGAGAACTCTGATAGTAGTGGAGATTCCAGGACCATTCCCTTTACTTACGGAATTAACGGTATCCCTGAATTGACGGTGTATAAAGACAAGCATCATGGTTATGAAGTACACGAAGAAGAAATGTGAAGAAGAAGAAGAAGCAAGAAGAAGAAGTAAAAGTTAACAAAGTGTACTTATTCTGTGTTCAGAAGATCTATCGCTACGCGATAAGGTACCGGGTTTGCGTTTCGCGCACGGTTTAAGCATTTGTACGCAAGTATCGTCATCTCTTCGCGTGCCTTATCCAAGGTTTCAACTCTATGGTGGTTAATCCCCAGCAGATTCGGATCGATCGCAACGCGACTTATCCAATTATGGGATTCCGCGATATCGATAGGTAACCCACCGGGTGGGAGACCGTTCATGAGGTATGACGCAATCAGCGTGTGATTCTGAACCGCTTCGGGGGGAAACTACGGTGCCTGTGAAAAGGGGAACGTACCCCTTAGAGGATGACGAACGCCGAGCGTTTCCTTAGAGACCCAATCAGCAGCATTAGTAGTAGCCGGACAAGGCTGAGATGAATTCAACGCAACCGCCAGTGCATCTAAGGTGGGACACATCGCAGGTTGTGGCAGAGGTGCCGTAGGAAACCCACCCAGTTGGGGTGCACTAAACGGAGGAGGTTGGGAATGACCAGCGGAGCTGGACCCACCCGGAAGAGGGTTGGACGGATAACCAGTGGGCATTGGTGGAGGAGTTGGAAATTGATACTCGAGAGTATTGCTAAAAGCTTCAGACATCGAGCGTGAATCGCCTTGTTTGCAAGGAACCGGAATATCCGAAGAACTCATCGTGAGTGAACTATTTGAACACCTTGCCCCCTGCGACTTCCGCTGAATAGATGCGGGAACCCGCACCTAAGAAGGGGAGATGTGGAGCAACGCGTTGGCGTAAATTCCGCGCGGATGCGACTAATAAAATTATGGCGTGGTCGCCGCAATGGCTCTATGGTACATGAGTTGGAATCATGTGGAGTGGCACCAAGTGGATGGTTTAGTGTGTGCAAGTTCACCTAGTAAGGTAGGAATCTAGAGTGGATTGCAGAATGATGGACGCGTGTGCGCGTTTGCTACAGCGCCATACTGTGATGTTATGTTTTACTTGGGACGACCCCCCAGGGTGCCTGACACTGGTCTAGCCATGTCTGTGGACCTGAAGAGGTGTGCACTATTTTCGTTAACTATTAATACTTATTTCTGTAGTGTACCTACTTAGGTGAGCGCGACCTCACTGTCACGAGCACTAAGTAAAGTCAACCCGAATCTTTGGTCGCACATAAGTGTTCAGTTTGACCTGAAGAATCCGGCTTTGGATTGTATTGCCTTTGCAGCGTCCACCACTCCACCGGGAGGGTCACCGCAATCAGTTTGTACTATCTACCCGCTCGGTACGACTACAGATATACTGTGTTTACTAATTGTCGTGAGACTTCTATTTCCTCTGTGCTACAGATATCGGCCGTGTATTGGGTATTATTTTGTTGTTTCTTGTTGCTTTTGCACCCACAGTCGCGTCTGTTCCCGCTGTTCACACGACCCGTCGGATGGTTCCGTTCTTTCTTTGGATAGCCCTCGTTTCTGGGTTTGCACTGGTCCACCGTACGCGTGTTCCACTGTTTCCCGGTTTTACAGTTCCTCTTTACCTCCGTGGTATTTCTGAACTACCGTCGGTTCTACATCCGACACCTGGGTAGACGGAGGGCTCAACCGCTGCTTCTACCTCGCAAGAGGGCAGGGACTCTGACATCCTTGAGTGTCACCGATTTCCGGGGTCTAAACTTCACAGGTAATGAACCAAGCTTACGTGTCGCAGTCTTCAAAGGCTTGCGGACAATCGGAAGAGTAGAACCATCTTATAATTCCACAGTCTTCATCTGAGGTCAGATTGTTTAGATAAATCGATCAAAAAAGTCACAACTGAGTATGCCTGGTGCGGTAATGCGTCACAGACGACAAAGCCCAATTGAACCAATAACGTGCCCAACCTCACACAGAGGGAAATGTTACCAACCGTTCGCAACTGGTGATTATTCGCATCTGCGATATCCAAACCTTGACGATGAAGAATACGTTACCTCAGGAAATGTGGTAGTAAATCCAAACGGATGAGATTCGGCGCAACTCCTCTATCCAGGACAGATAACTGACGAACCATAAACTGGTTAGATAGGCCCAAATCAGCGTACAATTTATAGTTCCGCTTGGCCATAAAAAGGAATCGATCCGTAATACGGAGGTCAAGGGACCGTATCCACCAGCGACGTAAAACAGCAAGGTGTTCTGAGTCCACGTAAGAAGCAGCCATCTTCCTCGTGAGGTTCTTGACCACTGAGGAGCGAAGCTGTAACGCCTCGGGCGTCTTCATCTCCTGCTTGGAAGACGCCCCCCTCGTAAAGGAAACTACCGAAACTAGTTTTCGAAAGGAGTTCCACTACCAGCGGTGCAACTGCCCATTCCAAAGAAACAGATTGTTCCCCGTTCGGGGGTATAAAACTTGAGACCTGTGACCCAAGGTGAGCTCGAAGTAATTTCTGTTCCTCATAGGACCTACTCGGTACTCGTGCTTTCTGTTCTGCAGTAAGAGCTTCGTACTGCGCGATGATTTTCAAAGCCTCCCGAAGTGGGAATGTACAATCTGGTGCTTTATGACCTAACATTTAACATAAAAAGCAAATCAGATCTGCCGGGTTCGGGTGTAGACGTGATTCCGCACGGTGTGGATGAGGTTCATGCAGTGCCGTACCCATCCATCCCGGTTTGGAAAAACGAGTAGCTCGATTGGCGTGAGCAAGTGGGGGTGCCCGTACCCTACCAGGGTTGAAATATAAGCTAGGATCGTCTTCCGCCGACGAATGTGAGGTCGATGGGAGTTGAGATGTACCGAATGACTCGGGATTGCTTCCAAGAAGGTGGATACCATCTGGTCCACCATGACTGGTATTGCCCTTACAAAAGGGACAATGAGGAGTCCGAACTATCGGCTAAGAGTGCTCTCGATGTCCTAGTTCTCGGATTACGTCTAGCCCGGAGGGTATCTCCTTCCGCTTGGGCGTGATAAACCAAGTCAATGCACTGCCCCCTGCATTTTTCCTCCCGATATCGGGCACCCAATGCCCTACCCGAAGGGTCTAAACCATCAACAAACATGTTACACTTCTTCTGATGAGAATGTGCATTACCGCATCGGTGAAACGCTTTATTGAAGCGAGTTGAATATTCCGTTTCGGATTCCATCGGTCGCTGCCGGGTGTCTCTCAAAGTGAGAAGCGCAGCTTGAATCGCATTCGGCGTTGCGTATGACCTGAGAAGGTAGTGACCCGCTTCGGGGCAACACGTACCTCCTCCTTACGAGGCTCTCGAGGATCCGTGGACGGATTTTAATTGATCTTCAGCTGAACCATTAAGAAAGTAGGGTAGTGTCAAGTACGCTTGAGCTTCACTCATGCCGAGCATATCCTCTTCGCGGACGAACATGGTAAGGAAATCAAGTACCAGAATTGGTTCTTCGCCTTTGAACTCCCTTTTGTGAAGGGTTATACTGAGACGTTTGATAAAATCCTTGAACGTGCCCATGACACGGGATGTACGTTCTGCAGCCGTATTCATCAACCGATACGGTACGATAACAATTTCCGATAGAGTGGATTCGCGGGCTTCAGTTCCTTGATTACCAAGTGCCTAGTACCTTTCACATGGGTATGAATATCTTTCTGTGTGGGTTGAGTAGCCTCAGAACGAGTAGCACGCGGTGTGCTTTGTTTAGAATCCTTCTCGGGCTTGACAGATACTGAATAAGAACTCGACAGCGAGTCATCGGAATCTGAATCAGACGAATCCTCTCGAGGATGAGCTTCCTTCTTGGACTTGCGGCTATTCTGTTTCACGGAGCGGTGTTCAGACGTCTTCGAACAATCGGATTTTTCCAATTGAGCCTCCACTTCCGCATCCATGTGGAGAATGTCTTCGAAATCGCTCAAACTGGCTTCAAAACGATCTGCTTGCTTGCGTGATTCTTCCAAAAATGCATGGTACTCCTGAAAAAAGACCCTGGAGGTGCCAAGACGTTCCAGAATGCAGTTGAAATCCTGTCTCAGGACACGAATTTCTCCCGAAACATCACGAACTCGGGCGTCATCCACTTTAGGCCAAAATTCGGTTATGTCCTTTAGGAGCTCGATGTGGGCTACATTTGCAATGTCCACATGAGTCTCCAATATAAAGAGTTCAGCGTTATCAGACCGAGCTCAGTTCACTGCAAACTGCGTTTCCATGACTGGAACTTAACCGACAGCAACAACCAAACGAGGTACTAAAGCAGCTGATGGTGCTCTCCGGAGATCCAGATCCATTTCGATATCATTCTGGTCCACGGGAAAGGACATCCTCGATCTTGGAATAGCCTTTTGGCCCGACCCAGAGAAGCCAGTAGAACCATTCCGAGGTTCCGGAGCAGGCGGTGCCATACTGTATTTGACAACTGATATCGGTTAACATCGATCCTGAGACTTCTGAAAAGCGCATAAGGGCAACAAACTTCGCCGAAGTGAAACCAAACTCATGTGAGTCACCAAACCAGTGACTTATTCGATAATTGAGAGCTTTGTGATGGTGATAAACCGACAAACAAACTCAAACGAGTACAATTCCGGATTCTAGGTTGGGAGACCACTTGTAGGGCACAACCCTGTGGAGGGTTGGCACTCTCAAGGAGTTCGAGACCTTGCTCTCCTAGGGATGCGAGTCTCAGTAGAGAGCCCACTGCACCACACGCTGGTCGGTTGGTAAGGCAGAGGTGGTTGCTGGCTATACCTGCAGAGATGCGGGAAACCCAAGAAAATGGTATTATCTCCAGGAATGGATAACACACGAGAGTGTACAGTAACATAATATACCACAAAAGAAACACAATAGACACGAGGCACAACAAAGAACCGGCGACGGGGCGTGCGCACGGCGGCAACGGACCCGGCGACAGGACGAACCAACAAAAGAGGAGAAACATCCTAAGGGGAATGTGGTAAACACCACGAAGAATAACCCAATACTAGGGCGGAATCCAGACTGATAGTGGAGCAACTAAAAGTACTGATCACGGTGGAGAATGATGCAGTACTGTGTCCTGAAGCTTCCCAAGGGGATGACAGACGGAATCCACTCGTGGATACTCTCTGCGAGGAGTTGTAATCCCTACGAGGGCCTTTCGTGTCAGAGCCTACTCTACGAAGAGCACTTCTCCAAAGAGAACCAAGGTTCCAATTTACCGGTCGTGGTCATGGCAAAGCTCTCTCTACCTAAGTAGGCTCACCAAAATAAACTAAATAAATAAAATAACTTGGTCCACACCTCCTGAGGTTCATACACGTGGAGATCCCAGTGTCAAGGCCAGAAGTGGTGACAATCACTAAAATAAATACAAGTAGAAGCGCCCTTCGCCCGTGGGCGGCGCTGCTTGCCGCTGAATAGGGGTGGCTTTGGGGGAAATGCAGCCGTTTCGGCTCGCTATCGCTCGGAAACGGCCTCCAAACCAATGAGGGTTGCGGCGCCAAGAGTGAATATGGATTAGACTTGCAGTTGAGCGCTCGCGCGTTGGTGATTGGCTGGCACTGCAGTTGTGTATGTAGAGTACAGTATATTGTAACCGGCTGGCAACGCCAAAATAACTGCAGTTCCAGCCACTGTGCAGAGGTGTGGCTCGCACTGATGCATTGCCTGCCACTTGGCAGCTGCGGCAGTCAAAATGGAGCAGCATGCAGCAGCATGCAGCAGCAGCCAATAAGCTGTACGCTTTGCTGCTGCTGCTGCTGAATTTTCTGATTGGCGGGGAGGCGTGGAAATTGCAAGCACTGAAGGGGGCGTGCAAGTGGATTTTTTGGCGCAACGTGAGAATTAGATTTTATTTCGGTTGCGTGGAGCGCAGGAGCTCGCTTGACAGTGAGCTCCCCACGGAGCTCACTGTACCATAACGATAATTAAATACTAGCTCTTTGCCGGCGGTGCCCGCCACTGTGGGGGGAGGGGGACCGAAGAAGAGGGGGGGGGAACCATCTTGTCATGGTAGCATCGCGGTCATATCCCGACCGCGGCACCCTCTGACGAAGCACCTTCTTTCTCCTCCGCCGACTCTCCTCCCCCCCCTTAACCACCCTCTTTGAACAGCGCAAAGTGCCCTGCGCCCTTCAACGTCAAACTGCGCACTGCGACACCTACGACCAGACGCTTCAGTGGCTGCAACAAGCAGCCCCGCGTATCCTCTGCAACACACTCCTGCAACCGCAGCGCCGCTGCAACCTACTCACCTGCGGCTTCCGCGTCTTACTCTACACAGCTGCTGCGCCTCAGCTCTAAGTCTTGCAGCCGAAACCAGCACACCGCACACCCGTGCCGCTTCTGCAACCTTTCCTGCCACAGTGCACCACTGGGCACAAGACGGCCCGCCACGCTTTCTGCACGCGGCCACCCACACTAGCGCACCATCTGCGCGTCACCACCAGCCGCACGGCGTTGAACAACCCACACCCGGTACTGCGGCGCTGTCTCCGCAACTCATCCGAGCGGCATCTGCAACACTGTTTGCCGCAACACCTGCCGCACTACTACCACTTCTGTTGCTGCTGCGCTGCCGTTCGCCAACAATCAGCACTGCGATCTTATACGCTCCTTTCGCTGGAGAGGCGTGCCTCCTTGGGCTATACAAAGACACTTTGCACATTGGGCGCCGTGGCCCGTCGGTATATTCAACTACTGCCTCAGGCTGCACCGTAAGGTGCCGGGGACATCTTTGGCTACCTGGTTAGGATTCAAGTTAGTACGAAGCCCTCAGTTGTGCGAGTTGAAAGCTCTAGTGGCTGTGCCATTGGGGTGGACGAGGAGTACGCTGGGCACCAGGAACACTTCGCCCATATCTTCACACATTTTGTGAAGTAGGCTCCTGGGTAGCTGAAGGCCGCGCAATCTGTCGCAAGGGACTAGAAGAAACATACTGGTGAAAGCATATCCTGCTGTTATTAACCTTCCCTGGACGTTCCGTAGGCACTGTCGCATCTTGTTCTGGTTTCTGCAGAACAGGGTAGGCTGCAGGAAACACATCTCACCGGGAGAGTCTAACCCGGAGCCAGAGGACTCTCCTCTAGGGGACCGGTGAAAAACCCGTGTCAGTGGCCCAGGCTACTCACTGAGTAGTAGAAGGATCTCTCGCCCAGTAGGGGACTGGCGAAGATCAACTACGAAGACTTCAACCTCCGCTCTGGCGTCGAGTAAGCTCCACAATGGAAGTGGACAGGGACCCTGACTCAAAACGCATTCCTCGTCTCAAGCGTAACGCCGACTACTATACATGGCGTATCTACGTTCGCGACCTCATGCATTCGCCGAACACACTCTTTGTCCTGACCGTCCCGCGGCCTGATGATGGAACTGCCCAGGGTCGCAGAAGATGGGACGAAGCGGACAGGAAGGCACGATCTGCCATCGTGCAAAACCTCGGCACTCAAACCATCGTTGCCGTTTCCGGGTTGCTGGAACAGGAAACATGTTCCGCACTCGAGGTATGGGGAAAAATGGATTCCACATTCAAGAAGGACAACATCCAGTCGAAACTCAACCTCCGGCAAAAGTTGAACTGCCTTTCGTTCAACGACAACGATGATGTCCAGAAGTACTTGCTGGAACTGGAAACGATATTCATCGAATTGGCTCGCCTCGGGGACCCGACGTCAGATAGGGAACGCACAGTCACCCTATTGCGTACGTTGTCTGACTCTTTAATGGCAATTACGCTGCTGGCCGATGCGAACAACATGGAATACGATCAAGTCGTATAACTTGTTTGATCGGAGATGGACCATCGAAAACATCGGAAATCGAATGCGACGACAAAAGGCTCCGAGACCCAAGGAAGCACGAAGCACCCATACCCCTCAGCAAAGAAGTCTTCAACGAACAAGAAGACCCGCGGAAAGGGGAGCAAGAAGAAGGGTGTTAAGAGCTGGAAATGTGGCCGCATTGGACACATCCGTTCTGAATGCCGACAGAACAACGGTTCCAAGTCCAATAACAACAACAACGGGAACAATAGTGGCATCTCTCGGAGAGGTAACAATCAGTCCTACGATAGAGACTATCGCCCCTGGGAGACGGAACGCAACTCCAGTCACAACTACAATCGCCAACAAAACAACAACAACAATAGAAACAGCCACACAGCTCGTGGTTTCGTTGCACGCGCTCAGTCCAGCTGTCTCAGCGCAAAGGAAACTAGGAAATTTCTAGATGCTGGTGCTACTCAGGTTTTCATAAACGACAAGGACCTCATTACGGATTTTGTCGAAACCAACGACGAAGTTGTGCGAACATGTGACCAACACACTGACATTAAAGGCAAAGGAACAATACTACTACCAATTGGCGATGGCGTTACACTGCCGGCCAAGTACACTCCATCCTTCGACTCTAACTTAGTTTCACTCAAAGTCCTTTCGGACTACATTGATGTGATGTACTCCTCCACAAACGGCTTCGAAATTAAAGATCGCTCCTCTGGTCGAACGGTATACCAAGTCCCACCAAGGGACGGATTGTATATACTACCAAACCCCGCTCGACCGGAACGCGCACATGCAGCCATGCGCCAACCCGGGGACACAGCAAAAGATTGGCACGACAAGCTAGGCCACCCAGGGTCGGACCGACTGCTGCAAAGCATAGAAAGGTCCGAGGGCATCCCAAAGCTATCCCCAGATGAACTCTGAAACATTCACTGCTCTCCATGCAGCGAAGGACGTGCCAAACGCGCGCCACTTACGCAATCAACCGAAGTAGCACGCCGTCCTCTGGAGCTAACCCATACGGACTTAACCGGACCAATACGTTCCCCGTCGTTACAGGGTTCGACATATCTACACGTCCTGCTCGACGATAATAGCAGGGCATGCGCACTTTACTTCCTAAGTTCAAAGTTGCAATTCTTTGAGTCGGTCCGATGGTACAAGGCTCGCGCGGAAAATGAACAAGCCCCACTGCGGCTCTTTCGCGTTCGCCTTGACGGGGTGGGTGAGAATCGATCGGACGACTTCGTAACGTTTGCGAAGGAAAACGGATTGATCCTAGAGTATGCACCCCCCCATGCGCATCAATCGAATGGAGCCACGGAAAAGATCATACAAGATCTGTGGAGGATGACGCGAATATTCCTACATGCCGCAAAACTACCACCCGAGCTATGGGAAGAGGCGATATCCCACGCGAACTATCTGCGCAATCGCCTACCCAACTCCAGAGTTGGGATAGAAGTGCCCTACACCATATGGTTCGGTAGGAAGCCGGACTTCTCGAACTTACTCAAGTTCGGACAAAACAGGCATGCTTTCATATATCGCCCGGAGACTGCGAAAAACAAGAAGTTGCTCCCGCGTGCAGTACCGGGACACTTCGTCGGCATGCAGAGTTACCGTACCCTTTATAGGATCTATGTCCCCACCGAGCGCAAGGTCATCATTAAACGCGCACGGGACTTCAAGGTCACCAGGGAACAGATTCCTTCGATCCATGACCTCATCGACTTCTCGTCGTGGAGAAGGTCCGAAGCAGAAATGGCCGGACAATAAACTGCCGAGGAACACCTCGATGCAGCACTGGATCTATGCATGGTTTCTCACACGCGCTCCAAGTACCTCAGGGATGATGGCAGCATCCCTAGAAACTTTGATGAAGCGCGGAGAATACCAGTGTGGGCGGAGGCAATCGACCAAGAATATAACGCACTTGTCGATAGGAAGACTTGGGTACTGGTGGGTGAAGAACCAGGAATGCAACCACTCCCCTTTCTCTGGACATTCATCGCCAAGATTCTTGGTCCAGACCTTCACCCTATCTTACCCAAAGCACGATGTGTTGCACGGGGCGACCTCCAACGCCCATACATCGACTTTGACCCGGACGGACTATACGCTCCAGTTGCAAGGCAGGAAACCATTCGCATCCTACTTGCAAAGGCTGCGGCACAAGTACTCCTACTGGAAACGCTGCATATTAGCAATGCGTACCTGTACGGGGACCTGGACGAACCTCTAATCATGGAACAGCCACAGAACTCTACGGGATCGGGATATGTTCCTGGAAAGGTTTGCTTGCTTCAAAAGTCAATCTATGGGGCAAAGCAGGCAGGACATATATGGGGATCACTGTTCCACAAGGAACTGACCCGCCTCTGATTCCGGCAGTCCACAAAAGACAGCTGCTTGTACATATGCAAGTCTGGAAGTGGTTTCGTTATCCCGGTAGTCGTTGTTGACGACGTCCTGATGTCGTCGGACTCCAGGAGCCTCCTGAAAGACTTCAAAGAGGAAATGAAAAAGCTTTTCCAAGTGAAGCTTTTGGGTGAAGCAAATTCCTTCATAGGACTAGAAATCAACCGGAGCGAGCACGGAATAACGGTCGGGCAGGGGAAGTACATAGAGAAGATACTCAAAGAGTATGGCCTATCTCACTGCAACGCCGCAGATACTCCTCTCCCAGCGCATGCCGACCTCTCCGATCGAGGCGAAAGCGATCGTCCCATGGCTCCTGCGCTTCACCGGAAGTACCGACAGCTCGTTGGTCATTTGATGTACCTTGCCGTATCATGCAGGCCGGACATCATGTTCGCGTCATCTTTGTTGGCGCGACAAGTCCATGACCCGTGCACGAGGCACGTTGGACTTGGTAAACGGGTGCTACGATACCGGCACGGGACCAAGGGACTTGGTTTGTTCTATCCCTCGGACACCCGTAGCCCAATGGAAGCGTTTAGCGATGCGGATTGGGCTGGATGTCGTGACACTAAGAAATCGACGACTGGAATCCTAGTAAAGGTAAACGAAGCTCCGGTGCTTTGGACGAAGAAGAAGCAATCCATGATTGCACTTTAGTCCAGCGAAGCAGAATAAATCGCACTCTCATACTGCGGTAACACTCTGCGATGGTTGCGTAGATTATTTTGGGAACTCTTTCGTGAGGAAGTATTGGCCGACGAGCCGAACATGTACCCTGTATCTATTTACACTGATAGCTCAACCGCTATGTTTATCGTTGAAAAGCCTAAGTCTCCGGAAAGGAACAAACATATTGATATTAAGCTCCATCACATGGAAGAGCTGGTGAAGACGGGTGCTGTGAATGTTAAGTATTTATCTACGAAAATGCAACCAGCAGATGTCTTGAAAAAAAGCGTAGACTATGCAACTCTCTTGCGACTCAGGTTCGTTTGCGGTCTACACTAATGGCTTATCTCTGACTTTATACATTTGTTTTTCTTTCTCTATGTTTATGTTTGCCTTGATGCGTCAAGGCGTTTTTTTTTTAAATAGTAATTGTAGCTATACCTTTTCCTTACGTTTGGGCTTTTTATCCTACATGGTTTTCGCCAAATCTAAGGTTTTTAATGGTAGCTACGTTATGTAACTCTAGACAATGGGTCGAGTCCACCATTCACTATTGCGCTAAGTCGTCGCTGCTACGGTAACTTAGAGAAGGACGATGAGAATTAGATTTTATTTCGGTTGCGTGGAGCGCAGGAGCTCGCTTGACAGTGAGCTCCCCACGGAGCTCACTGTACCGTAACGATAATTAAATACTAGCTCTCTGCCGGCGGTGCCCGCCACTGGGGGGGGAGGGGGACCGAAAAAGAGGGGGGGGAACCATCTTGTCACAACGCCTCCCGTCAATCAACAACACCCCCCTCATACATGTGTAAATCATTATAGTAAGGGGTGGTGTTGAGATCCAAAATTGGAGCCAAAATATCACACGTGTACAGCGTACCTTCCGTACCAGAATTCCACAAGCAATACCTGTCCAGGTCCATCGTGCGCCTTAATAAGTGCCAATGCCACGTCTGGTGAGGGATCAAACTCATAACTGAGTTATCCCACTCCATTCCACAAGTGAACTTTCCTATGAAAAGAAACTGCAGCTAACGATGCGCAAGCGTTGCTCCACAGCATCGTTCGGCGGTAGTGATGATGTCGGTGCATGCTGGTCGAGGGCGGTTAGTGAAGTGTAGAGTGTTTGCATGGGGTTGCAGTTTTGCAGTACCGTTTGGTGTAGTACGACATCTTTGGCATCTGGCTGTGAAATGTGGATGCCTTCGTTTGTGCGCGTTACAGTCCAGTTCAGGAATCGTGTGGGAGCCCCGAGTAGTTTCACTTTGTGTTCGTGAAGCAATGCATTGTAAAAGGTGTCAATGAGGTCTTGGGTTGACGCTAAGACAAGAACGTTATCTATAGTAGTGCTGATGACTATGTATCCATGGCGGGTGTTTTTGATGTAAAGGCAAGGGTGGTGTTCCGTTTTGATGAAACCGAGTGACTCTAAAAATTGTTGCAGTTCGTGGTTATAGTAATACGATGCCGGGGGTGATACATACAGGTTTCCCACCATATATGCTGTTGTGTTTGTATGTGACGTCAAAGCGGCTGATTTGCTTGAGGTATAATAGCTTCTCGTGTTTTTATGGCTCGTGCAAGTAAGCCGACTGGATATCGAAGTGTTCCAGCGGTAGTTATTGGGAAGCGTGGAGCATTAGTAGCATGCGTTGAGTGGATCTGTCAGCGTTGGATGTGGTTGTATGTTTCAGGTCGTAATGGAGGCCTGGCTGCATCAAATTACCACTGCCGTTGCAGCGTACTTTTCTCTGGACAGTGCGCCCTTCTGCCGAAAGCTTGTATCTGTATATCATAAGGAGAGGTATGATAGCTTCCGGGAGGGGGGTTGAAAGTCTCATGGTAGCCATTTGATGGTATTGTTGGTGTCGAAGTTGCCTAGTTTGCTGCCATGACCCATTCGCTAGTGACGGGCGTTGGGTTAGAGTCGGGCTTGAGCACTATTAGCCGGTGGGGGTTTTTCGATGGCTACTTGGGTTGGGATTGGCCGGTAATGCGAAGCCTTGACTGTAAATGCCGTTGTCTCTGTGGAATTGGGGTCGTTGTTGCGCTGGTATGGGTGGAAATAGGCGGCTCAGATTTCTTGGTTGGTGTTCTTTCGCAGATTTAGTACCACGACATGGGTGAATAGTGTGGCATACATGTAGTGTGCCGGGTTTGCTCGTTTTTCCAGTTTCTTTTTGGGAGCGTATATTCCGATGGTTCCCAGTTGGCCGAAAGTGAATAGATGGGTGATGGAGGGCGGTTGCTTGTACCAGAGCTGGTATGGGGATGTGTTGATGGTGGTATGGTGGAGCATGTTGTATTGGAAGATGGTGTCTCTGGTGGCGTCTTCCCACTATATGTCGTTGAGGGCAGCTGTGAGGAGTAGCGCACGGACTGATTCCATGATGGTGCGGTTGATCCGCTCCGCGATACCGTTTGTGCGTATGGTTTTATGCGTGTTCATGCGGAGTTTAATTGGACGACTGTGGGTGCACTTAGTGGGCTGTTCAGTAGCAAACTGTGCTAGAAGGGTTCTTTTGACGGGTTCATGGTCGACGTGGGCTGGATGGTGTGTGATGGGTGGGCTCCACTGTCTAGGATAAACTATCCGTTGGAATCGGCGTCCGCTTCGGACGTGACGTCTATGTGGTTGTGGGATTGGGGTGGTGGGGGTGGGATCTGTGGGTATTCAGCCTGCTCCATGGGTGAGGGGTACGAATATGGAGAGGGGAAGGGGACATTGAGGCCAGTGTGGGCCATGTGGGCTTGGGGTTTCCGGTCTCAGAACGTGGGATGGTTGGGATCTCCGCATTGAGTGTCTGTATGATGGCAGCTTCTCCCAAGTGCTTTGTAGTAACTGCAGAGCTGGTTCAAGGGAATTAGCCGACCCATGAATGAGATGGGTGCATACTGATGCTGTCAGGTGAATGTTGGTGGTATTATTCCGTAATCCCCGGAGATTCTATGCATAGTGGAGGATGGAGCCTGTCCGATGTGGACGGGGGGGTACAATCTTGCCAAAGATTTGAAGACGCAGTTGAAGCTTTTGATGGTTGTGGGTTTGGTGCCTAAGATTAGGCCAAGGAGTGTAATAAGCGAGGGTAAAGAATCGAGAGAGATGACAAAGTCAATGGTGGTTTCTTCAGAAGCAATGCCTGTGTACGTCGCAGCAATCATCCGTTGGCATACTTTGATGTGTTCTGCGAGGTAGGTATCGATTGTTGATTCCGTTGAGTAATGGATGTTTTCGGCTTTTGTTTTGAGGAATTGGTGGTTTTTCTTGGTTGAATGGTTGATTTATGTCACAGGTGCTTGGAACAGGTGCTGGGGGTAAGTTGCTCTTCCGGCATCAAAAGATAGCCAATTATGTCGTTGGAGACACTGCTTAGCACAGCCAGGAGTAGACGATTGCGCTTTTGATGATAGTGGTTTAGTACTGACTCTTCTGCGGGAGGTGTGGCATTGCTTAGTAGGAGAGGGAGGGTGCCTGTAATGGCCGCGTAAGTTCTGAGAGCTAAGTACCAAATTACATAGTTTACTGAGTGCATGCAGAAATTGGCCATATCGCCGCCTGGTCAAAATTGCACCAATAATAAGGAGCCAAGTCGTAACTCATTTGGCATGCGCTGCTCCAAATTTGGCAGATAGAACCGGGCCTCGAAGGGTCGATTCAGACCACCAGACCGCCCGCCAGTTGATGTCTCATGTCCATCATGAACATGAGACTTCGAAAAGCCGCAATAGCAGCTTGTGTAGCTGCGGATACTGCCGCTCTAAGCGTCACTTTGATCATCAAGAAACGCAATGCAAACCGCGGAACGTATGAACGGACACATACCGCAGCCCACCATACCCGTAAAGGGTTGATACATCCAAAGACCACCAAACAGCTCACTCCTTGGCAGAAAGTGCTACAACATGGTTGTGATTCAGACTTCATCGTCACTACCAACTTTACAAGATCAATCTACACACAAAAGCTTCTTCCTCTATTTGTCAAAGCTCGCTTGACAACAACTTCTGGCAGCCCTTACAGAAGGACTCAGTCCAAAAGAGGAAGAAAGGCTCTGCTGTCGTCCGTTGACTTGCTTGCGTTGGCACTTGCGTATTTGAAAACCGGAGGCAAAGCGTACCAGCTGTGTCCTTTCTTTGGTATTGTACCTTCAACTCTAAGTGTATGGGTCGACTACTCTTTATTTGTGCTTCTAAAAGCGACGAAGCTTCCTGAGGCGAACAAATTTTACGTTCACTGGCCAACTGTTGAAGAGCAAAAGTCATCTGCTTCTTTACTTCGTAACAATAGAAAATTGGCCTACTGTTAGAGGGGGTATTTGGTATCACAGACGGAGGTCGATTTCGGTGCCAAAACTATGGAGACCCCAACTTACAAAACGCGTTCATCGAGGGCTACACGCAACAAGAAGAGGTCACCAACTTGTTTGTATTTAACTTTTATGGCGAGATCATACATGCGGCCATAGATTATCCTGGAAGCTGGCATGACACAAGGATTGCATCGGTCTCTGGACTGTATCATAAACAACTAAGTGATGAAAGAACCCCTCCAGGGATGGCAATTCTTGGAGACTCTGCATTCGTAAACAATACGAGATGCACCAACGGAAAGATCTTTCGCACACGCAAAATGAACGAAACGAGTGATATACTGCAGTCAGAGCAGCTAGCCGCGATTGATCTCATTCTGCAGCGCATCCTACCAAGCGAAAGGCAAAGCGCAGAATGGGGAATTCGGGGTCTCAAAGGTCCTTTTAATCGTCTTAGCGCTACGCTAACATCAGACGCAATACGGCGTGGGATTATACTGGAGTTGTGCGTACGGCTGTTTAATTTTCGAACACGCACGTTGGGAAGGAACCGAATTGCCAGCACCTACAACCCTTCCGAGTGATGCGCTTTGCTCGCGCGGGGCGCAGCTCGAGGACTAAAGTCCGCAAATGCGAGCTTGCGAGCGGAAAACCAAACAGATGAATCGCCGTCTTGTTCAGTTGCATTACTGATCATTTCTTTCTGGGTTGACCGCGGAGAGTTTCCCAACCAGTAGGTTTAGAGTGTTGTTGACGCCACACAGCATCTCCCTTGTGTCGCTGATGCTCTTCGTTACTTCCTTACGAAATAAATCCATTTCGCTCTTGAGCACGCTGGACATGACTGCTTGTTGGTCGCAAGAGCTCGAAGCAGCATCGGAGCCTGAAGAAAATGACTTCGCAATGACACCCATAAACTGCGACATAGACTCCACGCTTGTTACCAGCGTATCTTCCGTCTTCAGCTTCTTACCGTGTAACCCAGCAAACGCAACTGGTCGAAGTTTCTCACGCGGTCCAACTCCCGCCACGTTCTTTTCGCTTTCGACATATTTCTTTGCAGAGATGCCTTCATCCTCGTCGTCACTTCTTTCTTCAAGCAGTTTGGCTCCAATTGTTGCTTGAATATCTCGAGCAATATGTTTAGCTCTTTGCACATTAGCGGGACACAAAGGATCACCGGTAGGCTTTGTAGAGTTGCAGAGCTTGTCAAATTTGTTCTTGAGAGAATCGTGGTCCCTGAAAGGTCTGTCACTGCTCTTGCGCCAGATGTCGAACTGTTCCGCTACTATGGCCCACATGTTTGCATCTATTGGTTCAATCCGTTCAAAGATATCTAAAAGAGCAGTAATGTCATCTTCATTATAGTTCGGGGCTCCTGTACGACCTTTTGTGTTCTTTTTTGTCGCTTTTCTTTGTTGGTTTTGAGATGTGACAACGGGAAGACGTGCTGGAGCGACAGGTAGTAACGACGAATTTTGTTGCGGTGGACACTGATGGGGCGCAATTTGATGGTTTATATCAACAATGGTGGATGTCGGGGTATTCATTGCAAAACTGCACGTTGCAAGTCAGGTTGTTTTCAGTGAGATGCTGAGATTGATAGGCAGTGATCTACATGGAGTGCGTAGGGACAAGGGACATGATGTATCGGTTGAGGGCTTCGCGCCATTATTTGGCGCGTTCGGTGATGTATGTATTTCTGAATCGCATGAGGTCCCCGCCAAATATTTGACCGAATGACCGACATGGAATTTCTGCATGCACTCACTGTATCTAGATCGGGTATGTTTGGTGTTTAGTCTGATTTCATGGCTGTGATGGGTGTGATGATGTGTTGAGTTGTGTTTGTGGAGTGTTGGGAGTCATTGCCTGTGAGTAGCGCGCTCACGTGAAGCTCAGAGATAGGGGGTTTGTCTGAGTTCGCGTCCTAGACGTCGAGCGAGTCGGGGTTTGGCAAGATCTATAGTGTGGTAGTAAGGTGGTGTGTCGTTGTCAGCGATTGCCCACAACCTGTGCGTGAGAGGCACTAATTCTTCTCTGTACTTCTATGTCGTCGTCGCTTTTCTTATACTCTTTTGACTACTGAAATTCTGTTTGACAGCCAATAGATAGCTTGCCGACGAAATGATTGCATTTGCGCTGCTTTTTAGCAGTTGGCTTATTGGATTCAAGAAATTGACCTTTCGAGTCGTCCGCTGTGCGCACGCGTGACAGCAGTTCGAACTTCCGACAACGCCATGGATACGTGCCGTGTCATGGCGTACAGTTGCAGATGGGATGCTGTCGATGATAAAAAGCGGAAATGTGAAGTCAATGGGTCTCTGTATGTTACGAGTGACCTACAAAAACGCACGCAGCTACTGTATTACAGTGATAGACTGGAGCTTGAATATGCTCGGAATCAGCCTTAACTGGACTAAATTTTAAAGTGCGGTATGTGGTACCGGTTGGAAGGTGGTAAACCTTTACCGTTCCAGAACGGAGTTCGGGAGCAGAAAACCGCGACCGATGAATGGTGCAACATGCCTTAGCGCTTTAGTTTTGAACAAGTTGAAACAACAAGCCCACGTTACGCTACTCACGGTTGAACATGATGATGAAAAGAAAGAATCGTAAGTGTGCTCAGAGCTGGCCACGACGCTCGCATGGCGTGTTGCTGGCATCATGAGGCCAGCGCTGACGAACAAGTCGTCGCAGAGCACATGCAAATATGTACAATCACCCCCACGCGGCAGTAATCAATGCATTTCGAAGCCCGCATTAGCAGTACAAGCAAAGTCAGACGCAGAACCGCGCGTTGTGACGTACGTGGTGCGGCTCAGCACGCAACAAGCGTGTTAGACTTGTGGCGCCCGTCTTCAGTTTCAGGTGCGTAATCTCAAGACGAAAGCTGGTTCCATCCATCCAAACTGATTTCGCTGTGAGCTGCAACGTATTGATAGAAACATTCGGCCGCAAGAATAGAGCTATTGAAGACATGAAGCGCACGTTCGACGATAGACATATATTTGTCTGGACACGCCTCGACCACAAGCAGTCGGAGATAGATATATACAGTGACTTGACCTGTGGCGTGTCTTCCAACCTGTCGTATGCAACCTGTATAGCTAAGTTACATCAACGAATATTCTTTAAACGCTGTCTGGTCGTTGCGCCGCAACAGCTAAAATCAAGTTTGGATGGAATGCAAGTTTTGCAATTGCGACCAAATCAATTTCTCATCCTACACGTTTGGATTACGAACAACACTTGCGAGAGTCAGGCGGAATCAAATTGCAGTGTCAGTGATCGTATCCAGGGCACTGTGTCTCTCCGCCGAGCCAAGTCGCAGGCCGTTCCACGGCCCACGAGAATGCAGCGCAACAAGAAAGGGACGGAAGCGGTCGAGGATCGGCGGTTCCCGTCGATCTGGCGAGCAATCAGGGCCACGGCGGATACTCTGAGAGGCTCCTACTCGGAGAGGCTCATCACCGAAGTCTCGACGCACAAATATCTACTTCTGAGTCTCGCGACCACTTACAGTCACATGCGCCATTGCCATTGGCGCGACGAGCGCACCAGGCGCCTTCTCCGGCTGTAATGCGCGGTGTCACAGCCAATCAGTGCAGTGCGGCCTCTCGCCTCACTCACTCACGCGTCGCGCGCCGTGCCACTCCGCGTGGCCACATGCCACAGCCGCTCATAGCGTTCGCTACCTTTGCACAACGCCACCTCATTCGTGGCATTCGGGCTTTCTCTTTCTTCCCGCGCTTCGGCGCCAACCCCCTCTTCCCCTCTCGTGCTCCGCTCAGCGTCCCATAGCACGACCTTTGGCCCCCACAACCTCCGTATCAGTCCGCCGTTCTCGCTGCGACCGTGCAATTCCCGCTTCGCACATATCATTAAACGAGACGCCATTCTCCTGTGCCCAATTCACTTCGTTGTCAACACAACAGCTCATCCTCTTGTCAGCGTCCCAGTGCCTATCTATGTTCAGTTTGACAAATTCACCGACCCTCAATGACAGCCAACTCGGTGACATCCCTACCGCAGATCTGCTCAACGAAATCAACCCCGAACTCCTCAACTATCTAAAGTACAACGCTCCCGATGTGTTCACCGCTCTCCTCGCCCAAGACCACACCAATTCAAACGACCTTCCTACCCTCGACGTCACCGTTGCACTGTCAGATGTCATTGACTCCACCGTACCCGCGGCCCCACCACAGGTCGCCGCCGTATCTCCTGCACCAACACCTTTCACCACCTCCTCCCCACTGGCCTTGGATCAAGTTGCGCAGCCCGCCAGTTCCGTGTCGAGCCAAGCAGCTGCTCCCACAGCAGGCCTTGTACCGCCAGTGCCGCTTATCCCTCAAGGCCCCCCTCCGGCCATGAATGCAATCCCATCATCTGTACAAAACTCGCTTCCTTCCTCCAACCCCGCGCTCATGGCCGTCTTGCGGCAAGCCCGAGCAATATCTAACGCTAATCCGCTAAACCAACAAAACCGTTTGCTTCGCCCTTATTTTCCGCCTCAAGCGCGACTTGGTGCATCTCAGCGACACCCCCCGTCGACAACACTGAATGATTCAGCTGCCGTTGCCGCCGTCGCAGCTGCAGCTGCTGCAGCTGCTGCTACCGCCAACACTATTCACTCGCACCCGCAATATGCAGCGCTTGCAAGGCAGCGCACACGTTTTCCGCAACGAAAACCTGTCGTTATGCGTCAGAATGTGCCCTGTACACAGTCTCGTGTCACTGCTCTACAATCCACACGCATGACGCCTTCGTCCGCCGTGCGACCGGTAGAGAGAACTGTTCCCGGTCCCGCGGGCTGCTTGCAACCCCAACCGGCACCGTTTAGAACTGCCAGTCGGAAGCGGCTAAATGCTGAAGCAATAGAAGATGCCATAAATGTTTCAAAGGTGCCACCCTCTGTATATCAGACCCAACCGCCCTCTGCAGCGTCTTCGTCGTCAAACGCAGGTGGAAACATTGTGCAGCATCTTTTTCCTGTTGTATCTGCTACTGGTAATCCTGCTGTCGTCAAGCATTCCAATGTCATTGCAAATGTTGGCGGCGTACCAGTTCAACTCAAGCTTGAACAAGAGGAACAAGTTGCTGAACAGCTTTCTCCTTCATCTAAGCGGAAACCCGAAGCACCTGAAGATGCTGAGGTAAAAAAGGCCGTGCGTGCGGAACGCAACCGGCAGAGTGCTGCTGCTAGTCGCGAACGAAAGAAGCAGCATATTAAGGAGATTGAGCGACGAGTAGAAATACTTTCAAGGGAGAATGCAATGATGCAGTTGAGCCAACTTAGAACAGTGAGACAGCGCATTGAGCTCGAGTCAAAGATTTTGCACCAGATGAAAGAGCTTCAGAGAAAAGTGGTGGATCGAGACATGCAGATCCACAGACTGTCACGTCAACTGAAAGATGCTAAGATTAAGAATGGAGAAGATGAGAATGAGCACTCGGATATCCCACGACCCAGCACGTGGGATTCTGCCGAATGGCGGAAAAATAATACGAGAAGATCTTTTGAACGGGCTTGACTCGTTTGCAGTGTACAAACGAACCAAAGGTATCACCGAAGGCAAAAGGAAGTATGCCAATTTTGCAGGGCCAGCTAGATCATTCACTGGCCTCTCGCTTGCCAAGCACGTTTGCATCAGAAGCATAAATCCGTTGAGTGCGGTACTTGCTGTGTTCATTGTTAGACGTCTATCTGAAATCCGTGTGAGACGCGCTCCACCACACCAGCAAGACCATCGCGATCGTTGCAGATAGCAACAAGCTGAAGACCAGTAAGTGGCGGAGACGTGTTGCAGCGCTCTTGTCCATAGGGGGACGATGCACACTCCGGTCACGCTGGCGGGAGGTGAATTGATGGGAAGGCGTGCGATTTGACATGTGATCACAAAAAAAGGAATTGATGGACATCGGGAGATGTTCCACGTGCGCTGAGGTAGGTGAAACGGAATGCGCCTGCTTTTTGTCAGTGCTGGGATTTAAGGCAGGCACCAATTTTGAGCTCTTGCGAAGCAAAAGAAACCATACACGAAGCTTCTTGATGCGAGGGGCGTGAAGTGCAGATTCGTAGATATCTGCAGCTGCTGTACGAGACTGAGATCTGTTTGACGATCTCTCCGATGACGGGCTCTTTTGCACTGGCACGGCGATAAGCGCAATCGGTAAACGGTAGTTTCCGAGCTGTCGTAGGATACTAAACGTAAAGAGTAGAATAGACTTCGGAGACCAGAGCTGACAACAGCCTCTGTACGCAGCCGGACACTGACAACCGTGTTTCCCTTTACTGCTAATCTTCAACTTTGTCTATGTCTTGGTGCGAAGTAGGATCCGATACGGTTGAATAGCTAGCCTAAATGAAATTGTGTTAACTAGCGAAACGGTCTAGAACAGAAGCTGAGAAGCTTCTGTCCGAACGGGAGCGCCAACGCAAGTACGGCTTACAGCCACACATACATGTACACTGTTAGCAGTCAAAAAGATATACCGAAGGGAACCCTTGGTATTATAGCTCTAGATAGGTGGCACCACGCCGATTACTTGTCTACGAATTGTATTTGATCTGGTGACTCTTGACCTGCGTTTATTGGTCGGAGGTAATGAAATTATTTTACTATAATTAGGGAAGCTCTGTTCTTACAGTTAGCCGTTAGCTAACGCAAGCTTTGTGCAAATTTGCATCATTCATCAACCTCAAGCTTGTCACGTCTGCTCAACTAAAATTGGAACCCTCTAAATAACCGTGGCGCGTACACTGTAATACTCAAGGCCGCGTGCGTGCGAAAAAAAGGTCTATATATGTGTGGGCGCCATCACGGGACGGTGACGCAGGGGGCCAAAAAGTTGTAATAATAAAAGCAAAAAGGGTGCTCTTCGTAGCTAAAAGCCCCAAAACAAGTTGAAAACAGTGGGATCAAAAGAATTAAACCCACTCGATAAAATAAAACAACACTAGGGAGAGCAACAGGCTCAACCCCCAAATAAAACTTCTTAACTTCTTTGTTGAAACGGCGCTCAACCCAAGAATTATGTCAAGGATCACTAAGGGTCAGACCCTCGGCTTCCGGTCAGACACTCCGGATGTGAAGTGAATTCTGCAGCCTACCTACCTCTGCACTAACCAGAAGCAGGCGCATACAATCCTTACAGGGCTTCCCGAGGAGAGCTACTTACAGCGGGATATGCTTTCACTCTATACCCAAGCTGGCCCTTTGCAGGAAAGGTTGCACGGCACGTCGCCTGCGGATAGCTTCCCGTCAAGTACTTCCGTCCGGAAATCACCAGGTCTTTCGACCGACACCGTTATCCGAGCAAAGCTCCGGTGGGGCTCACAGACGACAGAAACAACTTTGGTACACACTACCCGTCTCCCGTCCACGCCTAAGGCGCTTCAACCGGTCTTAGCGACGGTACTTCCCCACCCTATTGGAAAACTAGCGGCACACGCCTCAATAGAAGCCCTTTATCCAGTGGCGAACGCCTCACTGTTTGTTGATGATAGTTGAAGTGGCTGAAGGTTGATAGGGGGTGGGGCTTAGATGTTGGTCGATTATTGAGGTGAGTTCAGACCAAAGTCCGAAGCTCAGAACCTCTTTTTATAGTGTTTAGAGGCACTACAAACGAGCCAAATACGCATTTCTACTTGCTAGTTACTCATGTGTGCGTCTAGGTTACTCCATTGGCTTCTAGAGACCTCTGGAGCTGCACACTAACCAATAATAAAGCGACAATTTGCGCCAGCATCACTAAAATACTGTAGTCTTTGCTGGGCCAACAAAGCGTGCAATGTGCTAGACACTACTGGAACATTCTACACGTGTGTTCCAGCAATTTCTGGCACATTCTGCAACATTAGCGACCGACACAACCCCAACCTCAAGGGTTGCCACGCCGCGGCAACCTGAAAACCTAACCTTCCATCGGGCGCGCAATATACTTCTTCAAACGACGGGCGTGTATTCCATGGCGAGTGTACCGGTTGTGTGGAGAAACCGACGTGTACTTTGGATGGTGAGCCCTCACCACACGACATGGGCCAAAGTACTTAGAGGAAAAAGCAGGCCATTTCACGGTAGTGTTCAGGGCCTTTCCACGAGCCACAAGGACCAGATCACCGACTTCAAACTTCGTAAGGGAGACTGCATCGACTTCCTTCAAAGGCCTCTGAGCAGAACGTTTAGCTCTATGATTCCTTGATGCGAGCAGCTCCACTGAGCGGAACCGGTCGGAGGAGTCCCCAACTCGTGCCACGACACCACCTTCATCGGAGGTCATACGTGGTTTCACGCCGTAAAGCAACTCGAACGGAGAGATCCCACTGGCAAGATGTCTGCGCCGGTATCCGTACAGAACCGAAGGCAGGTGTTCGTCCCAACTTGAACGATTATCCAGAGCTTTCTTTCCTATTGCTCTTTTCAGAGTACCAACCATCCTTTCAGCTCGGCCATTGGACATTGGGGCGTACGCCAAGACCGTTTTCCATTTGATACCATGGTCCTCCATGAATGAGACGAGTGACTTAGAAGTGAAGCATGTAGCATTGTCCGACACCACGATACGAGGGAAACCAAACACAGCAATGATCTCTTTTCTCACTGAAGTGCAACGCCCTCAGGGAGGGATTCTGGGTACTTGAACGCTTTCCCGATATTATCGGTTGTGTAGTGTGTATATGAACTACGCCCCACAATGGTGGGTATGGACACGTGGGACACGGTTTTGGGTCAATTGGCGGTTGGCCACAGTAGTGGATGTTGCCACGGAATGTGGAGTATTTTAGTTAATTTTATTTATTATTTTCACACCCATTTCTGGGAAGCTAGTACTTAGTGCGACGGCGCACTGCCGTCGCACCAGTAAACCTTCCCCAACAAGGGACCCCAACCTGGGGAATTGGCTCTGAGCTTTACCGCCTCCGCGTGTTCTCAACTCCTCCTTGGAGGGAAGCACCGTAGTGTACGGAAGTTCACCCCCCTTGCACATCTAAAGGAGACCCATCATTGGGAGTACTAATTGTTCCAATCATATTGGTGTTTCGCCCTGTATAGGGAGTCCTGTCCACCGGCATTGCCGTATCTACTCGTCGCTCTCGCGACCCACTTCGTCCTTCCTCTTTCCCCTTTTTAGGGTAGCACCTCCCGCTATCCGCGGCCCTCGTGTGCGCATCCGCTCACACACCCCCACTTACGTGGAAACATACCTCTACTGAGGATCACACCCCGCTCACGCGGATACCGATTCTTCGCCTTCACCTCCCTGCGCGAGTCGCGACAGGTGTCCCTGGTCTTACAAACCGGCTTCGCCGTGACACCTCTGGGAGGGCTCTACCCAACTGGGTTCACCTCGTGAGAGGAAGATCCCGGACGTCTTTCGGTGTTTTTCCCTTTTGGGGCATTGCACCACAAAGTGGTCTCCCGACCTAGAATCGGTTTTGGTTTTCCCTCTTACGAGGTTTGTTTTTATCTACCGGAAGTTCCGTGATCGTTTCCCGTCGTAACGGTATTTTCTCATGTCGAGAAATCCCTCCGACGCGGAGCCAGTGGTTACGCGTAGTCGCTCCCGCGACAACGCGGACACTTCCGAAGTTTGGTTCGTACCCCGTATCCCTATACGGACAAGTTCCAGCCGTGCTGGCGCCGCTTCATCGCAGAACGATACCCCCGACCGGGAACCCCGGAACCTCCTTTTGCCCTGGTTATCACCCCCGCAGGGTAATGCAGCATCGGCTCCGGCTGTTGCCGCAGTGCCCCAGGCACCCCGGCCTGCTCCCGCTGTCGCGGCTTCAAGCCCTCGTGGAACGGGCGATAACACCCCCCAGGGGACTTCCCTGGAATCCCAGGTCCGCGCTCTGTGGACCGCCCATGACACCCTTGTAGGGGAACTAAAATCCCTCCAAGAGGTGGTCTCGGCAACCCCCGGAAAGGAGGTCGCCAAGGAGCTCCGTATTTTACGGTCTGACGTTAACTCCGTGTTGGAGAGTTTGGGACAACCCGCCGCCTTCATCGAAGGAGTTGAAGCCCGATTTGATCGGATTGGTGCCCGCCTGGAGACGCTGGAGCAGTTCGTCCTCATGGACAAACCATCCCCGGGTGATCCGGTCAACGAGGCATCGCACAACGACCAGCTTGCTGGGAAGAAGAAACGCCGTCACCGACGGAAACATCACCGAAAATATTCGGACTCCGATTCTTCGACATCGTCGGACTCACCCCGAAACCATTCGGTTAGCTCGAGCTCCTTGGCCTCCGACTCGGAGGACGAGAAGCGAGGCTACTCCTCCCGCTCGAAGCGGTCATCGGCCACTGAAGGTGTGGTCCGAACCCGCCAGAAGAGGAGAAGACACCCCAGTCTCCGGGAATTGAAACCGACAAGCCCGGATTACCGGAAGCTTTTATCATACCGGTACTACCGGCTCGAAGATTCGTCACTTGGACGTACGCCCCGTGGTACGGGAAAGGTGCGAGAATGCATTAAGCGAATGCAGCTCTCGCTCCGCAACCAGTATTTTACTGGAGAGGACCCAGTCCTAGTACTGGATTTCCTATCCCGCTTTGTAGCGGAGGCCGATATCCTCGGTATGAATGAGGGACAAGCCTATTTGGCTTTACCGTATTTCTTACGGGGAGTGGCGGAGGACCAATACACCTCTGTCAGAGGATCTTCTCGCGCCTCCGAGGGAGGAGTTACTTGCTGGCCGGAGGCTGTGCAGTATCTTCTGCGCTCCTACGCCACCAACACCGCTATTCAGCAGGCTATCCTCGCTTTGCGAGATACACGCCAGCGTGCTGGAGAGACCGAGACCGATTACTCGGTGCGCCTTAACAAGGCTTTCCACAGATGTGGTAACGTATACCCCGCTGGGGAGCGCAGTACCATGTTCATTGATGGTCTTGACCCGGCAATCCGGAGTTTAGTTACCCGTTATCGGGAGGACAAGCGAAGGATCACCTACCTCGAGCTGGTCCAACACGCTCGAGCGGAAGGGGATGCACTTCGTGCAAGAACTCCGAACAATCGGTCTAAATCCGCCAAGGCGTTGTTGCTGGAAAGCGAAGCTTCCTCTCTCCCGCTCACCACGGATGGGAACCCTGGACAGGGATTTGATACCGTGCATTTAGCGCAGGGGGATGGTGTGTCGATACCCACCAGTGAGTTACCGTCAACGACTGAGATGACCCATGATACGGGAACAGAAGATCCCGTACTATACGGTGGTAACAGTCGGTTTCAACCCCAACGACTCCCGTTTTCAAACGGTCAATCCCGTTCTCAACGGCCTGGATGGACTGACACCCGCCCTGCGGTTCGCTTCTCCGATACTCGGAATAATAATCCGCGTTTCGCGGTGCTGGCTCTCATTTGCCACCTGTGCTATGCCCATGGCCATACCTCTCCTCAGTGTATTTGTTCACTGAAGGATATGGCGAAGGTGGTGGCAAATTATGAGGCCCTCACTCCAGAGGAGAAACGTTCCGTCCCAACGGCTTCCTACCTCCGTGCTAAAACGGACTTTTCCCACGCCCTACCACAGACCCCGCGTGCGCGGCAAGCTTCATACACCCCGATTCGGGAGATCACGCAACCATCCGTTGCAACCCCCGCTTATGCGGATAGAAACCCCCGTCAACGGGATGAAGCACTCGTTGTCGAGGAAACCAACCCACCGCCGAAGGCGGAAAACTAACTGAGGGAGTCTCACCTTTGGGAGAGGCGTCCTCAAGAACGAGGCTGTCGGCGCCCGAGGCGTCCTCGCCTCGCTCTCCGGTGAAAGTCCTCTCGAGGAAAGACACCGCTGACGCGGACTCTGCGCACCTCGGTGTGTTGCGTCGCCCGTGGATACGGAGTAAAAATCCCCGGATTCCCGGTAGAGTCTTGGTCTTGGCCAAGCGCAATTATAAGGTCTATGCCGACCTTGGCCTTGACCCCCAGTTTATGGTGAGGTTTCTCACCGTCCTGGATACAGGTGCAGGCCCCAACTTTGTTGTGGAATCATTGTTACCCCCGCTTGTGCGGTCGCGTATCCGCTCTGACGCGGTCCCCGACATTTCGGATGCGAACAACAATCCGTTACAAACGGTGGGCACAGTGGACCTCGTCGTGAGACTTGGTACCTCTGTGGTGAAGTTGGACTTCATCGTTTGCCGTTCATTGGCAGCACCAGTCATACTGGGATGTGATTACTGCGACAGATTTGTCGACGCAATCAGGCCCCGCCTCAGGCGTGTAGAACTTGACGACGGATCGTCGGTTCCGATTGTTCGCCGCCCGCTAAAGTGGTCCTCTCGGAAACAAGTTCCGCTCCCTGCTGCGCAGGAACCACCGCCCGCGTCCCGCGAGTCCACCAAGCTCCGCGTCGCTGCCTCGGTTTCTATACCGGCTGAGTCCCAAGTCTGGGTGCAGGTAAATTCCCGTCAACACGGTCTTCGGGTTATACAACCCCTCGCCTCGTTGTACGAGAAATCCCAGCTGGCGCTGGCTAATGGAATTGTCTCCATTTCCCCGGATGTCCCTTTCCGGATATTGGTTGCCAACCTTGGCAAACACCCCCAGTATCTGGTCAAACACCAAGTAATTGGGAGTGTAACCCCCCATCCTATGGGAATGCTGCCAACAAAGATGACAGCCGCCGATGTACTCGGAGTTACCACCTCTTCTGAGGAGTTCGCCCCGCCGTCCGAAGACGTCAAGTCTAAGGAGGGGGAGGAAACCGCTACTTCAGCGTCGAACATACCGAGTAACTCGGAATTGGAATTGCGAACCACACCTGTTCCACAGGACAATGCTCCATCGAGCAACGACCGGATTGATCCGGAAAAAGCACTTGAAGCGCTGGACTTCAGCCACGTGCCAGAGTCGCACCGCGACAAACTCCGTACTATGTTACGGGAATTCACCACAATGTGGGATGGCTCGCTTGGCGAGATTGATGCAACGGAACACCGGATCGATTTAATCCCCGGTGCGCGACCGGTTGCACAACCCCCTTACAGGGCAGGTCCGAAAGCTCGGGAAGAGGAGCAGTCCCAGGTGGACAAGATGCTCCGCGCAGGTGTGATTGAGCCCGCTCAATCACCCTGGGCATCCCCAGTTGTACTGGCTTTAAAGGCCGACGGAACCTGGAGGTTCTGTGTCGACTACCGCCGGCTCAATGCCGTGACTGTTAGGGACACGTACCCCATCCCTCGTATGGACGAGTGCATTGACTCCCTTGGAGACGCCACCGTGTTCACGGCCCTTGATGCCAATTGGGGATATTGGCAAGTATCTGTCAGACAGGAGGATCGCGACAAAACCGCATTCACCTGCCATGCAGGAACGTACCGCTTCAAGCGGATGCCATTTGGGTTAACCAACGCCCCCGCCACCTTTCAGCGTGCAGTAGATATTTTACTCAACCGCTTTAAGTGGCGGAGTTGTCTGGTCTACCTTGATGATATCATCATCTTCTCCAACTCGTTGGACGACCATCTCACTCACGTCCGAGACGTGCTCACCGTACTCCGCGATGCGGGAATTACCCTCAAGTTGAGGAAATGCGAGTTTTTCACAGATACTGTGAAGTATCTGGGTCACATTATCCGTCCTGGACCGTTAGCGATCGAGAAAGCTCGAGTCAAATCCCTCGTTGAGGCGAAAGAACCCCGTACTCAAACGGTCTGCGCTCCTTTCTGGGACTGGTCAACGTCTATCGACGGTTTATCCCGAACTTTTCGGATACTGCAGCGCCCCTGAACGCGTTGTTGCGAAAGGGGAACCCCCCAAAACTGGGAACATTTACGCCCAAGCAATCGGAAGCTTTTAACTCCTTAAAGGAGGCTGTCACATCAGCACCAATCCTACATCTCCCAAAACTTGGGTTGCCATACTCCGTAGATACGGACTCGAGCGACTACCAAGTCGGGTGTGCTCTTTTTCAAACCACCCCCGAGGGGGAATGGCATCCAATTGGTTATTGGTCACGTTCGCTCAATGTTCATGAGCGGAACTACTCCGTATCGGAGAAAGAGTGCCTCGCCGTCGTATGGGCGATGACCACTCTGCGCCCCTACCTTATGGGAATTCACTTCACCGTGTACACGGATCATTCCTCATTGAGGTGGTTGATGAATATCTCCGACCCGTCGGGACGCCTCATGCGCTGGAGACTCCGCCTCGCGGAATATGACTTTCAAGTCATTTATAAAAAGGGTGCGCAGAACACCCAGGCCGACGCTTTATCGCGGTTACCCACAAGTGGGGAAGCACTCCCAACGGAGGATGATGAAGTCCCATGCTTCATGGCTATAGACCCGGATGATCCGGAACATGCCGTCGAGGCTAGGCCAGAAACCTGGGACGAGGATGCTGATTTTGACGAACTACTCGCATCGCGAGATAAACCTGAGAACCCGTTACCGGGAAACTTTGTACCGGTATCACCGGAAGAAATGATCCGAGAACAATTCGGCGACCCATTCTGTACGAGAATTCGTGCCCGTATCCACGGTGGTGAAGATCTCCCTTTCGGGGTCAACGACAAAGGCTACCTCGTAAGAAAGGTCGAAGCCCGCCCACAGATTGTGGTACCACATTCCCTGCAATCGCGGGTGTTACATCTATCACACTACGCCCCCATTGGAGGTCACCCAGGTGGGATGAAACTCTACCTAACCCTGCGAAGGGATTTCTATTGGCCCGCAATGGCGGTGGATTGCTACGCAACCGTGCGGTTTTGTAGCGAATGCGCGAAGAATCGCGTCAAACACCGCAAAAATGCGAAGAAGATGAAACTATTCCCCGCAAGGGCGCCGCTCGAGTTTATTGCGATCGATATTCTCGGACCATTACTCACCACGAAACGTGGAAACAAGTTTCTACTTGTCATTACCGACCGCTTTTCTAAGCTGGTACGGACTGTCCTTCTTCGGAGGATAACCGCTCTCACGGTGGCCCAGGCTCTGGTGACGCACTGGATTTTTGTCTACGGTCCCCCTGTAGAGGTGCTCTCTGACAACGGGAAGCAGTTCGTGAGCAAGTTCTTCCAGGATGTTTGTCGCATCCTGGATGTCAAGAACTTGTTCACGACTACCTACCACCCCCAGTGTAATGGGCAAGTTGAACGGTTTAACCGGACGTTACTCGCGGCGTTACGTTCCTACGTCGCTGACAACCCAACGAATTGGGATCTCTACGCTGATGCGGTAACCTACGCGTACAATACGCAGGTACACCGGACTACCGGAGTTTCGCCATTCGAGTTAGTTCTATCTAGAACACCCCTGCCTGTGGCGCTGGAACCCCAAGCTACCTTGGACAATTTCCCATCTGTGGGTATCTACCGGCAGCAATGGAAGCAATTGCTTTCCAAGCTGGTCCCCGCGGCGCGGAAGTCTATGGCACGGGCCCAAGCCGCTTACAAGCGGGATTTTGACGCTCGCTTGCGAGGAAAACCGTCCCCGATTCGGGCAAATAACTACGCCTTCATCAGGAAGGAATACTACAACCCGGAACGGGAGAAGCGTCACAAACTCTCGCCTGTGGCGGATGGACCCTTCAAGGTGATCTCTGTTAACACCGACACTGTCGTGGTAGAGATGGGGGACACGCACGAACGGATTTCCCGTGATCGTGTTGTCCTTGCCCCTCCTCCCTCGTCAGAGGTAGTCCTGGATGCAGGCAACCCCGTTTCTACGGACTCCGCTACACCGGAACAATCCGGGAGTACTAGACCTACGGTACTACCACACCCCAGCCGGGGACTCTCAGACCTACTGACTCTGTCGGACTCACCGGCTCAGCCGGGTAATTCGGGCCCCTCAGCGCCCGCCCCTACCACATCTGCCCCACTGGAGCGCATTTATACCCGCCAGGCGGGGAATGTTATCCCTTATCCCGCCGCTCCGTCTAAGGAGGGGGAGGAGAACACTTGTTTTCGAGGAACGATATCACCGTCGCAACGGGAAACACACCGTAATATACGGAACACTGAACGTGGAGCACGGAGTATGTCACGCGACACTAAACCCCCGTTCCCGGGCAGTGCTGTGCAACAGGAACCAACCGCGCAGGCCCCGCAAAAGCGGCAAATACACCGTTTGTCACGGGAAAACGAGAAGCCTCACTCCAAGACCGCAGCAGCGGAAAGGCAATCGCCCGATGCCTCGAAGCCGCCGTTGGCGGAAGTCCCCGCGGAAGCGGTTCAATCAGGTCGATCAGACCCGCGCCCCGCGGAAAAGAGGCGCCCAGATACACCAGCGCCGCTGGGAAATACCCACACCCCTCTTGGGGAAAAAGGCAGCCAAGCTGCAGTCGAAGCTTTAAGCCCTGGCTTGCAAGCACCGGAAACGCCTCCCGTCGTTGACGGAATCAAAGCCCCCGCTACGGGGAATAATTTGCGCCAACCCCTGCACCGCTGCGGCGAAGAACCGAGAAACTCGGGAATAACGCGCGCCATCGCACGCTCGAAACCGGTCGTACCGGACGCTGCTCCTCCTCACGGAGATGGTGCACTGCGCTCAGCGGCAATGCCCCTGAAAAGGGTGTCATCG
This sequence comes from Gracilariopsis chorda, assembly GCA_003194525.1. Lineage (NCBI taxonomy): Eukaryota > Rhodophyta > Florideophyceae > Gracilariales > Gracilariaceae > Gracilariopsis > Gracilariopsis chorda. The sequence continues at coordinate 125,940 of NBIV01000051.1, read as the reverse complement.
GCACCTGCCCAGAACCCCCCAAAGGGGAATTTTGACCAAAATACCGGTGTACCGGAGTTAGCCCCAGGCAACCCGTCAGTAGCCGGGGACACCACGGCGTCGCCGGAACGTATGGTGCAGAGCGCTCGTGCGCCTGGCAGGGAGGCGGTTTGCCACCCAATCACCGTGTCGCACGGGACCCCCCAGGGGATTGTGGAAATGACGATCCCGCAGGAGCGGTCATCTTCCCGCAAACTCGCGGTTCGTGAGCTCAACCGCGAAGGCGGAGCCCAAGTCCCCCGCCGACTGGCGGTTCGCCCGGCCTACCGTGAAGACGGGAACAACGACACCCCAATTGTGAGATAGTGAAGTCCAGTGGATTCCGCAACTCTGGAGACCCATGTGGACGATACACGTTGTGTATCTGGCCCAAGGATGGCTATCTGTATTTTATATAATTTATTTAATTTTATTTAATTAGTAACCATAGGACTAGATATAGCTACTGTAGAGTAGGGCACTTTACAGTGCCACAGGGTCGAGGCGCCTCGGTGCCGATACTTAGGCACCTCGAGCTGCGCCTCCCCTAGGGACAGTAAACTCAGACACCCTTGTGAGTCTTGAGCACCCCCGTACTCGGTACTCACAATTCCCTTTGGCCTTCAAGGTATCGCTACCGCAATTCCGACCTGTAGGACTGCGTAGTCAGCGCCACCCCATTGCGCCAACATTACCAGAGGTGTCGCCGCCCCTTCATTGACCTTAGGACCCCCCAGCTCTGCCACGCTACCACGAGACCATTAGGAGTTTGCCCACTTGGCTCACTATCCTACATTTGGTCTCCCGACCTAGAATCCCCTTTGGACGTTTCGATACAGACCTTTATGAAAGAAGAATTTACGGGATTCTACCTTTGGACTTTGGACCGACGGACTGGTAATGACAAGCAACAGCCCCATGGATACCGAAAATAACAACCGACCAGATGACCAGAGGACGCCACAGGCTGGCCCCAGTGGACTGTCGACGGTTCCTGAAACCATTGGCCTCGCGGCCGATGCGAGCAGTGACCGACGGAGTACGCGCAGTCAACCTTTAGGGCGTCCATTGACCCCCGTGGATAATCCTGAACGGATTGCGAGAGAGTCCAATTTGGCCGCTCGTCTCCGCTCACGCCTTAACAGGATCAATTCCCAGCCGGCCACGCCGACGCAAGACCTACAGGAAGCTTCTCCAGATGTGAGGGAAGACCTCTCCAGGGGTCTCGCAGATGTCCTTTGGCCGCAGCTGAAACGGCTCTGTGAGGAGCACGTCCAGTCCCTTTTGGATACGCGTGTTCCAGAGGTCCTTGACGGAATGATTGACCAACGGATTACTCGCCTCGTTCCTCAGGTCCTGGACTCCACGACCTTCGTGGAAGCCATGGCCTCGACCATACGGACGGAGGTCACACGCCAGGTAGGCACCCCGGCCCTTGCGGCCAATATTCAAAGTATTCCATCGGCCTCCGTGTGGCAACCACACTCCGAACCCCCGGGAGTGGCTGCTTTACCAGCCCCTCGCCGGGTAAACCAACAGGACGACCAAATGGAAGTGCACCCAGGGAGTGGAAGAGAGCCTCCCCGGCAAGAAGGCCTAATGGCTGCACGACCCATGAGGTACCAGGGCTCCCAGAAGGCCCGCAGACCCATCGGATTTGGCGATGTCGAGATCGCTCCATTGGACGAGCGAAGTGCTGACCGAAGGAAGAATAGAAGACCTAGAAGGAACAAGAAGTCGAGGAAGAGGAGAGACCATTCGGACGAGAGCGATGACGGGTCCAGTTCGGACTCGTCAGTTTCGACCGATACGGACGCGGATGAGGCGGCTGTTCGACGCCTCAGGCCGCTGGCAACCACCAACGAACTTTTTAAGAAAGTGTTGGACTATCGGACTTACCGACTGGACAACAGGTCCTCAAGGTATTCCGGTTCGGTGGCTCGACGAGTCACCAAGTGGGCCAAACGGATGCAGCTTACCGTCACGGACAAATTCTCGGGCGCTGACCCGATTGCTGTCCTTAGGTTTCTGTCTCAATTCCGTACGGCCTGCGACCAGAACGGCGTCCACGAGGGAGCCGCTCTGTATCTGTTTCAGTTTTTCCTCAGTGGACAAGCGCGTGACCATGTGGTTTCGAAGATCTCCGGTTCCAGTGACCCAATGGATGCGACCGATAGGGAGCTCCTTAGGTCCTACCCAGAGGTCGTCCATTACCTTTTGGAGACGTACGCCACTGATGACGTAATCATGGATGCCCATCAGGACGTGATTTCCTTTAGGCAAAGCACTAACGTAACCGAAACGGACTTTGCTGACCAACTGTGGAAGAAGGCGTACCGCTGTGGGAATGTGTTTTCCGAAGGGCGACTCAAGCAGCACTTCATCGCTGGATTGCTGCCGGCCATTAGGACTCACGTGCGTAATCACCACTCGGACAACCAACGCCTCTCGTTCCGACAGCTGGTCACATATGCCGAAGGATACGGCAAGACCTATAGGACATCCCGCCGAGCGGCTGACTTGGATACCAGAGGCCGAGCATCACCCTTAAGGAAGAGTTCCAAAGTCCATATGGTCAACACTTCTGAAAGCGAGTCCACTGGTAACATCCGTTCGGATGAAGGAGATATCCTTGCGGTCTCTTTTTCTTCCGCTCCGTCTGGTGCTCCATCCATATCGGCCACTGGAACTACTACTACTCCATCTGGACAAACGACGCCGCGGTATACTTTCGTCCAACCTAGGAAGGACGTATTCACCCGCGGGCCCCCTTGCTACCTCTGCCTTTCCACGGCCAGGCCGTGTGATTGCATGAAGTTCATGCCAGAGGACGTTCGCAAGAACCTGTTGGCCCTAAGGGATGAGAACTTCCAGGCCAGGAGGGCGGAGGGAAATTACCCTCGTCAGTACCAGCTGAATCAGTCCTCAGGGTCTAGTCGATACGCCACGCCGCGGGAGGCTCCAGCCTCTCAGGTCAACGCTGTCGATATTTCCGATACGGATACTGTCCCTCAGGTGACCCCCGTGGAAGCTCCAGTGGACCGTCACGGAAAGACCGAACAGGAAAACGCGTAGAGGAGCGACCTGAGGCAAGCCGCCCCTCTGAGAATCCCTGCCTCAACCCCGATGGACAAGAGTCATCTGACTCCAGAAGTCCTTCGGAGTCTCACCAACCAATGGACGAATGGATCGACGACCCTTTGGAGCCGTCGCTGGATGACCAGGACCCTATTTGTGTCCTGAGGAAGGAGAACTATAAAGTTCGAATGACCATAGGACTCCGCCCCTCACACTCTAGAGTGGCTACGAGTGTGCTGGACACGGGCGCTGGGCCCAATTTGGTACATCCTAAGGTCCTACCGAGTGGTTGGGAAGACAAGGTTCAGGTGAGGAAGACCCCTAGGATCACTGATGCTTCGCGCAGACCAATGGCCATTAAAGGAATCATTTCTTTATTTGTCCAACTGGGCAGTTTGCGAGTCCGCACGTGGTTCCTCGTATGACTAAACTTGGGAGCGGAATGTATCCTTGGGACTTCCTTCATCGACCGCTACGTGAAGGCCATCTACCCTGGCCTTCGGAAAGTCGCGTTCTATCGCGCACATCCTGTGGCCCTGATAGGTTCCAAGCCAGGACCTGAGGCAAACCCGCGGAAACCTCCACTGGCGACGAACACTGTGTCCAATAAGGTCAGGCTCACAAAAGCCCTGGTCATCCCTGCGATGACGCAGACCACCGCTTGGGTTCAGTGCGAGTCCTCTGGTCTTTTGACGCTGCAGAATCATCCCAAGACGATCCGGCGTCAACTCACCCTTATGGCCAATGGAGTTATGGACATCCGTCCGCGGCAGCCCTTTGTGGTCAGTATCAGTAACTTCACTGACCACCCGGTTCGATTACCTAAAGGAACAGTAGTTGGCATCGCCCTGCCAGCTCCTGTGGCCATTATGGAAACCAATATGGACAACTCCCAACCGGACGACGACGAGGACGTCGAGTCCTGGGAGGGGGACGTCAACATGGGCGACGAATTCGAATCCTATAGGCCTCAGGTTATAGAGCTCCTTCGGGAATTCAAATCCATGTGGTCTGGCCAGCTAGGCGAGATTCGGGCGACAAAGCACCGAATTGACCTTAAGGACGACGCGAAGCCAGTGTACCAGCACCCCTATAGGACGGGCCTAAAAGGAAGAACCATCGTGGCCGAACAGATGGACAAGATGAGGAGGGCCAACGTCATCGAGCCAGCTCCTCCTCATCAGTCCGAATGGGCAAGCCCTTTTGTCCTTGTGGCCAAGAAGGATGGCTCCGTCAGGTTTTGCGTTGACTATAGGAAGCTCAACGCTATGACCAAACGGGATTCGTACCCTATCCCCCGGATGGACGACTGTCTCGATTCCTTAGGAGAGGCAGCTGTCTTTACCACCTTGGACGCCAATTGGGGATATTGGCAAATACCACTGGACGATGACGCGAAGCCGCTGACCACGTTTACGACCCACGAGGGACTTTTCCGATTCACTCGGATGCCCTTTGGATTAATGAACGCACCCGCGACGTTCCAGAGGGCAATGGACATTATCCTATCTAGGGTCAAATGGAAATTCGCGCTGGTCTACTTGGATGACGTTATCATCTTTTCGAAGACCATTGGTGAACATTTCTCCCATGTTAGGACAGTCCTGAGGATTCTCCGTGAGGCCGGAATAACTTTGAAGCTCCCCAAGTGCTTCTTTTTCCAGTCCTCTGTGGATTATCTTGGCCATGTGGTCCGCCCTGGCTGCCTACAGGTTGCCTCGAGGACGACTGACGCCATACGGCAAGCTAAGCCCCCAGGACCCATACGGAGTTGCGTTCCTTTTTAGGTCTGTGCAACGTCTATCGTCGCTTTGTCCAAGGGTTTGCAAAGATCGCTGCGCCGCTTAACGACATGCTGCGCAAAGGGACCCCATCGGAGTTCGATTGCCTGACGGACGAACAATACGAAGCTTTTGAGGCCCTGCGGGATAAGCTTCTGAACCCTCCTATATTGGCCTTGCCTAAACCGGACAAACCGTACATCCTTGATACGGATGCGTCCGATGGCCAAATTGGATGTGTTCTCCTCCAGGAACAAGAATCTCCGAAGGACTATAGACCAATTGGATATTGGAGCCGCTCGCTAACGAGCCCAGAGCGGAATTATAGCACGTCCGAGAAGGAGTGCTTAGCCATTGTCTGGTCAGTATTAACCTTAAGGCCATACTTGGAAGGAGTCCGCTTTACCATTAGGACTGATCATCATTCCCTCAGGTGGCTTATGAACATGACCGACGCGTCCAGCAGGCTCGCCCGATGGAGATTGCGCCTGTCGGAGTTTGATTTCGACGTCGCCTATAGGCCGGGGATCAAGCACCGAGCAGCGGATGCCCTCTCTAGGATCCTAACCGACGGCACCGACGAATCCCCACTGGACGACGAGCTACCCACGCCGGACCTTTCAGGTTATGAATCTGACCATGAGGATGACTTCCTTCTAGGACGCGTTAATTGCGATGACTCCGATGTGGACGTGAATGCAGTTTACCTTGTGGACTGGCCTATGGATGACGACAGCGAAGCGCGGACCCTTGAGGTTCATGCGGTTCAACCAGAGGAAAAGGAGCTCTTGCCCATCACGCTGGATGAGCTCCTTCAGGCCCAAAAGGACGACGAGTACTGCAAAAACCAGGCTGACCTCGTCGGGACCCCTGGCTGTCTGTTTGACTACGACCGATTCGGACTGCTCTGTCGCAGAGCCCCTCTGGACGGAGCAATCCAGCGGGTCATTCCCAAGGTCCTCAGGGCACGGGTTCTATACCTCGCCCATTACCCCCGGTTGGCCGGCCATCCTGGCGGAACAAGAATGTATCAGTCCTTAAGGAAACATTTCTACTGGCCCTTTATGGCTAATGACCTCTGGCAGACCTCTAGGACATGCGCTTCGTGCGTGAAAGCACGCGGCTCGAAAACCATCCATCAGGCCAAGTTGAAGCTGTTCCCAGCCGCAGGACCACTGGAGTTTATCGCTACGGATATCCTAGGGCCATTACCGTCAACGACCCATGGGAACAAATTTATATTGGTGCTTACCGATCGGTTCACCAAGCTCACCAGAGCTATTCCCATGAGGTCCACTACGGCCACTGACGTAGCAATGGCGTTCTTGACCCATTGGGTGTATCCATATGGTCTGCCACTTTATCTCCTATCGGACAACGGGCCACAATTCGTGTCGAAATTCTTCGCTCACGTCTGTTCGACCTTAGGAATTAAGCACGTCACCACAACGGCTTATCATCCGCAGACCAATGGACAGGCTGAGCGCTTCAATAGAACCATTAAGGACAGGTTGGTGCATTATGTTGCAGAGCACCAGGCCGATTGGGATGACTACGTCGGACCACTGGTCTATGCGTATAACACGCAAGTCCATCGGTCCACGGGGACTACACCCTTCGACCTAACGCTCACGCGACAGCCCCCGCACTTTGCGGTTGACCTTAAGGACAGCTGGATACCACAGGACTTCACGGCAGAAATGACCCCTGCCCAGGCCAAACGGTACACCCGGAAGCGGATTGACGATATCATCCGTACGGCCAGAGCACGGTTGAACAAGTCCCAACGGAGGTACAAGGATGACTTCGATAAGTCCGTCAGGTTTACGCTATCCTTTAAGGCCGGTGACATGGTCTACTTAGACCGCGCTCCATCGGATAAGCCGCAGGACGATATCGAGGTCATCACTCGAAAGCTCCTCCCACGGTCCACTGGTCCCTATAAGGTTCTCTCAGCTACGTCCCATACGGTCACTATTGAAATCGATGGCCTACAGGACACCGTCGCAATTGACCGCGTTACGGCCGCGCCTATGCCGCCGAAGCCCACTGGTTCCCCTTTGGAAACTCCTGAGGACGCCCCTTCAGATGCTCCCAATTCCGCCGTACAGGACTCTACACCTACGGACGAGCAGCTTTCGTCCCGCCCTAAGGTAGTTACGGCAGATCCATTGATCGCTACACCACCTCCAAAGGCCGTCTCGGCTGACCCACTGGCCCCCTCATCCCAAGAGGAACACAACGACGGAGTATCGTCCCAGTTGGCCAATGATGGTTACGCCCCTTTGGACGAGATGGATCTCCCCGAGGAGTGGCCTGTGGATGTTCCGAAGGACGTATCTTCACTTCCTAAGGAAAGCGCTATAGACCGTGTGGTCAATGCCGGCATTGACGACGACGGCGTCGTCAAATACCGTGTCCATTGGTACGGCTACAAACCCTCTGAGGACACATGGGAACCCCGGGAGAACATCCCGGAGAACTTTGTCCTTAGGTTTTGGCGCCGCATGGGCCGCACGGAGCGCGACCTTAAGGAGGGGGCATACATATTGAAATCCAATGGTCAAGGTTCGAATTAATCCAATGGACGTCGCTAGCTATCGCGCTAAAGTCGCTGAGCTGACCATAGGACAGACGTACTGAGCACGCGCACTACGCGCGCTAAGCCGATCTGGCTTTCCATGGGCCACGGCGCGGAGCGCTAACCATCCTCTGGTCTAACTATAGTGCGGCCTGCCTCTGGCGCACACTAATTTTGGCACTAACTATCAGCCCAATGAAACATCCGATGGACTTACAGCGCGGGCAGCGCCTGCCAAGGCGCGCGCGCTTGATCAAAAACGCCGTCGGCTAAATGGACAATTTTTTGAAGTGGCGTTGCACGCCCCGAAATCGGCCAAAGCAAAGAACGGCCGATATCTCGGCTTCTAGGCCGCGCACAGACCAACGGACAGCGGATTCGGAGTCTCCTCGTTTCGGCCGAAACGGCACCGTACGGGCACATTGTGCGACGAGCACGCAAGAAGCGCGCGCGCTGGCCACTGGCATCTCAAAAAATCAACAATTTCCAATGGACAATTTCTTCGCTTGATTTTTCGAGTGCCAAGGGTGTTGTCCAGAATGGGCACGAGCCCCAGCGCTCCCACGTTGGGCACGTGTCCACGCCCATTGGACAACCGCTGCCCTGAGAAACCGGCCACGCCGAGCGAGATCACCACGCCTCCATTGGCTACTGCAAACTGTTGCAAGTCCACTGGAGCGCGAACCGTCGCGGTGCACCCTGAGGGCAACCCACCGCACTAATTGACCTGAAGGCCGGTCGAGCCGACCTAAGGGAAACGGACGTAATAACCAATGGATAACTTGACTTTATTGAGACCTAACAGGCTAATTGAAGAGTACCCTCAGGCCGATGGAGCCGGCGTGATCGCGTCGCCGCCCTGGCCCTCAGACGCACCACCACCGCCATCGGTTGGCGCCTGACCACCAGAACTCTGACCACTGGGACCCACCGTGCGCTGGCGCTTGCGCGGAGGACTGTGCGGACCACTGGACGCGGAGCTTGCACCGCCGCTACTGTCGCTCAAAGCGAGCCCATAGCGATCGTCGATGTCCGCAAGGACCTTGTTGGACAGCACATGAGCGTTCTCCTGTAGGATCTGCTCCACAGAGTCCTTTAGGGCCTCATTCTCCTCCAGCAGGGCCCCGTAACGCGACGCACGACGCGCCCAAGACCTAGCGCGGCGCAATAAGTCCTCAAGGCCACCGGAAACATTGAGGCCAGCGGCACCAGCGACCTCACGGAGAGCTTCGGCCGCATTGGTTACGCCCATAGGGATAGCCGGGACAGGCGGCAGCGGGGTGCCGCTGACAGCTGAAATCGGACAGGCGCGTTGTAGGAACGGTGAGACCAAAGGAAAAACTTGGTAACCGGCCAATGGGCTGAAGATACCCGTGGAGGACAAGCGGTTCGACCGAGACGGTCAAGCCTAAGGAGAGGGCGATGTGAGATAGTGAAGTCCAGTGGATTCCGCAACTCTGGAGACCCATGTGGACGATACACGTTGTGTATCTGGCCCAAGGATGGCTATCTGTATTTTATATAATTTATTTAATTTTATTTAATTAGTAACCATAGGACTAGATATAGCTACTGTAGAGTAGGGCACTTTACAGTGCCACAGGGTCGAGGCGCCTCGGTGCCGATACTTAGGCACCTCGAGCTGCGCCTCCCCTAGGGACAGTAAACTCAGACACCCTTGTGAGTCTTGAGCACCCCCGTACTCGGTACTCACAATTCCCTTTGGCCTTCAAGGTATCGCTACCGCAATTCCGACCTGTAGGACTGCGTAGTCAGCGCCACCCCATTGCGCCAACATTACCAGAGGTGTCGCCGCCGCTTCATTGACCTTAGGACCCCCAGCTCTGCCACGCTACCACGAGACCATTAGGAGTTTGCCCACTTGGCTCACTATCCTACACCAATGGGGAATGACTTGCCGGGGAAAAGCGTGACACCACACACCCTCTTGAGGGATATTTTCCCGCATGAGCAGCGGCCACTAGGACAGCGCACGGCAACGTCGGAGTTATCGCCGAACACCCTGCTAAGGGACATTATACCGCACAGCGGGCAGCCCTCGCAAGGGAGTACAACCACCACCCGGCACAGCCGGCAGGTCTACGAACGAGAGTTCGTAGTAGACCGACTTGTCGGACACACCTGGAACCAGGATGGTATTCTACAATACCGCGTCCGCTGGTACGGGTACGACCCCAGTGGGGATACGTGGGAGCCAATTGAACACCTCCCACGGTCGCAGGTTCTGCAATACCACCGTCAGACTGGAACTGCAGCCCCAGCCACGCTGGTTAATGCCCAAGTTGGGTAACGTTGCCGCGCGAGCGGAGAGCGAAAGGAAAGGATAACAAGGCAAAGTTCGTCGAAGACGGGGAACTCAACCGAGAAGCACCGTTCTAAACGGGAAAGTTTATTCAGGGGAGCAGCTAGCTCCCCACAATACTACACTACACTAACTGGCATAGCCAGGGAAAGAAGAACCAGGAAACTGGACCAGAGGTTTCACTCACCCCCATCGTCCGGGGCGTAACCACCAGCGAGGCGGTAGGCCAACGCGTCCGCCATGGTGGTGACATCCCCCGATACCTCGGCAGCGCTAAGACCGGCACCCCGGAGGAAACGTGCGATGATTTCGTTTTCATTCGCCGTCACCCCGCTGGGGATTGAAGGTCCGGCACTTGCCGCCAAAGGGTCAGCAGCCGGCTCGGCCAGAGATGCCCCCCCTGGGAAAGCTTCCGCGCTAGCGCCGGTTTCCTCTACGTCCATCTCCCCGGGTTCTTCCGGTTCGTTATCGACCATTGGGTCATCCCCGCCGTATGCGCGGTAGTAGTCGTCGGAATCGACGTACCCCACCGGGTGGTCTTCCGGCACATGCCGGGGCGTATCGCGAAGCTCGCGCGCCTCCTCGGAGAAAATTTCCCGGAACTCCCAGGGGTCGAAGTAGATAAAATCCCCCACAAGGGCGGTGTTTCTGCCGAGTCCCGGACCACCGGTGTTACCGCTACCGCTATCCAGACGACCGCTTTGCTCCAGCGGGACCTCACTCCAGCTAACGCTGTCGATGTACCCAAGTAATTGGAGGACCTCTTCATTGTTGGCCTGGCCCCCAAGTGGGATGCGAAGATCGAGGTTTCGGATCGCTGCCCGCACACGCGGTTGAAGGAACCAGAGACGATACTGGTCGTACGCCTCGTTGAGGATATAAGCCGCACTGCGGGCCGCCCACTCCGTAACCACTACGGACCACAACCCCGACCGGGGATCCTGCATGAGCAGCGAACCGAGGTACGTAAGTACCGGCGGGAGTTCTATGTAGCACCTCCGGCAGGCTTCATGGAAGCGCCACCACTCGGGGAGTGCTACATACCGACCTAGTCGGTGAGGCGGCGCAATCCGCTCTATCTCCACGTTCTGATACGGGATAAAATACCCGAATCGGGATCGCCAACGCCGCTCGTAGCGGATGAAGTTTTGGAGAAAGTTGGACCGGTATTGCCGTGGAAGGTACCTGAACTCCGCCCGAATAATCGGTCGCTCCCAGCAAAGGGCCTCTTGCCGCGCTGCGGGGAAATTCCTCCAAGCGAGGGTCTCGAGGCGGAACAGGTTCTCGCCGTACCCAATGTCACCGCGAGTGCGGAAGTAGCTAACATCGAAGCCAAACTCCGGTGGGACCGGTACATCGAATGGAGCCTGGCTCTGCCGTTGATACGCCATGCGCGTCAGTGCGGTTTGTGCCGCAGTGACGGTCTCGCCCGAGTTTCTTCGGAGGTGGTGACGCGGAATCGAAATCCGGTGACGCCAATCCCACGATGTGGTGACTGCTCTGGGCAGATCCCCCGGAAGGGTGTCTGAACCATCCGCATAAGCGGTGACCAATCCCTCATTGAGGACGGCGACCGGGTGAAACCACGGGGCAAGGCGCAGGCGCGACGCGTGATTCCGATTCATCGGGTTGAGCCCCACCAGGGTGTTGTAAGTTGGCCACTTGGACACCGGAGTGGTTCCGGAGGACACCACCGAAGGTGGTAGTGCGAAGGGATGGTCGGCTGCCGCAGCCATATTCTCCGGTTGTACCGGATTTCGATCGCCCTGAGGCAGGGGAACTGACCGGAAACCGGTGGTGTATCGCCCGAGAAGTCTCGACGGTTGGCTGTGGTTGTTGATATTGTCGTCGTCGTTTATTTTTCCCTTTTGGAGGGTGGCTGTTGTTGTCGTTTGTGTGCTTGGTGACTCTGGTGCAGAGGGATTTACCGGAGAACCGGAGACAAAGCACGCGCTTTTATCACCCATTTTCGTCTGGGAATCCTCCGCGTCCGCGGTCGTTTTCCCGTCTTAAGGGGGGGATATGAAGTGCAACGCCCTCAGGGAGGGATTCTGGGTACTTGAACGCTTTCCCGATATTATCGGTTGTGTAGTGCGTATATGAACTACGCCCCACAATGGTGGGTATGGACACGTGGGACACGGTTTTGGGTCAATTGGTGGTTGGCCACAGTAGTGGATGTTGCCACGGAATGTGGAGTATTTTAGTTAATTTTATTTATTATTTTCACACCCATTTCTGGGAAGCTAGTACTTAGTGCGACGGCGCACTGCCGTCGCACCAGTAAACCTTCCCCAACAAGGGAACCCAACCTGGGGAATTGGCTCTGAGCTTTACCGCCTCCGCGTGTTCTCAACTCCTCCTTGGAGGGAAGCACCGTAGTGTACGGAAGTTCACCCCCCTTGCACATCTAAAGGAGACCCATCGTTGGGAGTACTAATTGTTCCAATCATATTGGTGTTTCGCCCTGTATAGGGTTATTGTTACCGGCATCGCCGTATTTGTTCGTCGCTCTCGCGACCCACTTCGTCCTTCCTCTTTCCCCTTTTTAGGGTAGCACCTCCCGCTACCCGCAGCCCTCGTGTGCGCATCCGCTCACACACCCCCACTTACGTGGAAACATACCTCTACTGAGGATCACACCCCGCTCACGCGGATACCGATTCTTCGCCTTCACCTCCCTGCGCGAGTCGCGACAGGTGTCCCTGGTCTTACAAACCGGCTTCGCCGTGACACCTCTGGGAGGGCTCTACCCAACTGGGTTCACCTTGTGAGAGGAAGATCCCGGACGTCTTTCGGTGTTTTTCCCCCTTTGGGGCATTGCACCACACTCACGAAGTCTATGACCTCCTGTGACGTAGACCATTTTGTCGCTACGGCAAGTGGCCAACCAGTCAAATGCTCAACACAAACCAGAATGAAACGGTTTCCGGATTCGGTAGTCGGAAGAGGACCTGCAAAATCAATCGAGAAGACGTCAAAGAGAGAGGAAATGGGAGTCCGAAGGTTGCTGTAATACCTTGGTAGTGGTGCGAGTCTCTGGCATTCGTCACAACTCTTGACGTAGTTGCCGATATCTTCATGCATAGTGGGCCACCAGTATCTCTCAGTGATGAACTTCCTTGTAGTCTTCAAATCCCAGTGTCCAATCTCATCATGAAATGACTTGATAATGATCTGTCGCCGACCAATAACAGGAACAACTCGCAGTGCGTTTGGCATCCTTCTGAACAATTTTCCTTCCCAGACCAGGAATTTCTTCGCATTTCGTCGGATTGCTTGGCGGAGACGTGCATCAGTCTCATCTGTAGGCAGACCACACAAGAAGCGCGCAATGTTTGCGTAGTATGGTTCAAGACCGGAGAAGTCATCAGGCTCAACAGCCATACAAGCAAGGTCGCCTTCATCTTCTAACGGCTCGACCTCGTCTCCGTGAACTATCCTTGACAGATAATCTGCTGCGCCATTCTCCTTGCCTGCGCGATACACTATTTCAAAGTCATACTCGGCCAGAAAGTCTAGCCAGCGAGTTAAGCGTCCATGTATATCGCGCTTCTGAAATGCATATCGTAAAGCCATATGGTCCGTGATTACCTTGAATGGAACAGACGAGAGTAGATACAATCTGAACTTCTTGAGAGCAAAGATAACTGCCAATGCTTCTCTTTCACATGCCGAGTAGTTCTTTTCCGCAGCGGTCATAGTACGACTGGCAAACTGCAGAGGATGTATCTTCCCATCTTCCTTTTTCTGAGAGAGAACTGCGCCGAGTGAAACACTAGAGGCGTCCGTTTCCACAATGAAAGGCTGCTCGAAGTTTGGAAATGAAAGTACCGGAGGCTCAGTCATCTTTTTCTTCAGACCGTGGAAAGCTTCTAGCATCTCTCCGGTCCAACTCAGCTTCTTATTCCCCGAGGTAGCACTGTGAAGCACGGCGGAGGTCTCAGCAAAGTTTCTGATGAACCTTCGATAGTATCCGGCTAGTCCCAGAAAAGATCGTAGTTCCGTAGTGGTGGCAGGAATTGGGGCATCCTGGATCTTAGCAATCTTCTCCTGGTCCACTTGCACTCCATCTCCGTTGATGACATGGCCTAGAAGAGACACCTCCGATAGTGCAAAGAAACATTTGGACAGTTTGAGCTTCAATCCATGCTTCGCAATCCGACCAATCACAGCCTTTAAGTGAATCACGTGCTCTCTGAGGCTTCTTGAGAATATGACAACGTCATCAATGTAAACCCGTACGAATGGAAGTCCTCTTAGCACCTGATCCATCATCCGTTGAAAGGTGGAAGGCGCATTCATGAGACCAAATGGCATGACTTCGAACATGAAAGTTCCATATCTGCACACAAAGGTCGTCATCTCTTTGCAATCCTCAGACATCTTGACTTGCCAGTATCCATAGAACAGGTCAAGCGTAGTGAAGACACAGCAACCTCCAAGTTCGTCAAAGATCTCTTCCATGCGTGGCAAAGGCCAGCGGTCAGCTTTCATGACTCTGTTCAGCTCTCTGTAATCGACACAAAACCTTGCGCTTCCATCTTTCTTCGAGGCAATGATAATTGGAAACGACCAAGCAGAGGCTGAAGGGGTAATGATACCAGCTTCGAGAAGAAGATCAATCTCCTTACGTACGAACTCGTTGTGCTTCGGCGACATCCTCCTGGCTCTGAAGTAGATTGGTTTGTCAACTGTCAACTCGAAAGAGTGAGAAACAGGCACATTGGCTGGGCGTAAGTCTTTCAATGACCAAGCGATTACATTCGAGTCCTGCAGTCAAGAAACCAAGTCGTCTCTTTCATCCTCTGAAATGTGCGAGAGTTTTGAAAAGAGTAACTTCTCGTGCTGCTCATCGGTAGTGATGTCCAATTGCGGGATCATTTCGGGAGTCTCGCCATGGTTCTTTTCTGTTAGAGCAACCACGAGTTGTTCGTCATCTTCAGAAGCAGTATCAGAGTCAATAGCGGCGTCAGGATCTGAAGTGAAGTCGTCGCTATCCGTCTGGAAACCCTCTTCGTCTGAAATCTCGACGCGAGCATAGTCAAAGCCAAGTGTTACTCTTTTTCCATCAATATTCATCTTCACGTGCTGATTTCCGAGGTCAAGGCAGGCTTGTAACGATTCAAGTGTTGGACAACCCACAATGATGTCGAATGGCGGACCATCAATAACAAGGAAGTCTAATGGAACGGAGACGCCCCTGAAGGATATAGGGATATCGTATACTATTCCTCTGCATACGGCGCTCTGTCCATTGGCAACAGTTATCTTCTTCGTCGTATGCTTGGGTTCCAGTGCTAGCCTGTCACACAGCTTGGTTGAAATAAGGTTTGGAACAGCTCCAGAGTAGAGCAAAGCTTCAGTCTCAGTCCCATATATCATAACGGGGACCGCCTTAAGACGTCTAGGCTGCTTACCGACTGGCCCAACAAAAGGGCGTCGAACATTGCTTTTGCGACCGATGAGCTTACGAATCTCTTTCTTCGCATCATCTGCGTCTCCTCTGATAAGTTGTCCAAAGGTTAGTCCGGAAGAGGCATTCGCGAGCTCAGTGAGAACGTTATATTTGCTTGCATGGTCTTGAAGACTCTGCTTCTTCGACTTCCTCTGTTTCGGCTTCTTGAATTTCTGTTCATGAACCTTAGGTCTCCGAACTCTCTCTTCGTATCTTGATGGATTGAGCAAAAGCGGGATGGGTGCACCACCGCCTGAACGGCGCTGTTTGGGCAACGCTTCACCGTCAGCACTTCTCTTGGTTGTGGCGACTACATCAGCATTCCCGGCGTTTTCGGTGACAATTGATACGGGGTCGGATCCTTTCTGAAGATTAGATGCTGACTCTCTAGATTCCTCATTGGCATCCCATACTTTGCGGGTCTCTTCGGGTCGGATTCTTCGCCAACAAGTGATCTCTGAGTGTCCAATTTTCCCACAACGCGGGCATCGCGTATCTCGGTGCGGATTAGAGTCACATTGTGAGGCATAATGTCCGGGCTTCTTGAAGTATGAACAAACCTTTTCGTAGTCTCGGCGCTCCGTCTGTGTCTTCTTAACCATTAATGACAGCTGAGCAAACTGCTCAGAGAGTTTGTCGACCTTAGACTCCAAAGCATGAGAGATAGTTTCTTCAGAAGACCTGTGGTTTTGGACAATACGCTTAGGTGGGGTACTTAATGAAACGTAGTTCCCCATTGCTTTCCGGGCAGCATCGAAGGCTTTCACTTGAACCTTCAGCTCATCATAATCATCAGCGCCACGGAAAACAACGAACTGGGCTAGATCAGCGTATTCCATTACAGCTTTCTTCAAAAGACCAAACTTAGCCTTAGCGTTGAATCCTGCCTTTAAGAAGAGGTTGTCCATATAGGTCAAGGAACCAACCAAGTCTGCATAATCCAATTTAGCAGAAATTGCAAGGAGTATATCTTCCTCAGGCTCCTCGGCTTTTCCAAAACGATCGATGAAAGCTTGCTTAACGGAGCGGTAGTCCTTTGCTTCTTCCAAAAGTGAACCATTAACAGCATAAGAATCATAGTAGAACTCAAAGGCTTTCTTCTCAAGGAAACCAAGCAACTCAAGTGCCATGTCCTCGTCAGTCTTTCTTCTCATTGCAACATTCTCAAAGTAAAAGAAGAACTTTACGAAGTCAATAGAAGAACCGTCATAAGAAGTAAATGCAGCGTTAGAGTCAGAAGAGCTCCCTCCTCGAGAGTACCATGTGGGCGCCATCACGGGACGGTGACGCAGGGGGCCAAAAAGTTGTAATAATAAAAGCCAAAAGGGTGCTCTTCGTAGCTAAAAGCCCCAAAACAAAGTGAAAACAGTGGGATCAAAAGAATTAAACCCACTCGATAAAATAAAACAACACTAGGGAGAGCAACAGGCTCAACCCCCAAATAAAACTTCTTAACTTCTTTGTTGAAACGGCGCGCAACCCAAGAATTATGTCAAGGATCACTAAGGGTCAGACCCTCGGCTTCCGGTCAGACACTCCGGATGTGAAGTGAATTCTGCAGCCTACCTACCTCTGCACTAACCAGAAGCAGGCGCATACAATCCTTACAGGGCTTCCCGAGGAGAACTACTAACAGCGGGATATGCTTTCACTCTATACCCAAGCTGGCCCTTTGCAGGAAAGGTTGCACGGCACGTCGCCTGCGGATAGCTTCCCGTCAAGTACTTCCGTCCGGAAATCACCAGGTCTTTCGACCGACACCGTTATCCGAGCAAAGCTCCGGTGGGGCTCACAGACGACAGAAACAACTTTGGTACACACTACCCGTCTCCCGTCCACGCCTAAGGCGCTTCAACCGGTCTTAGCGACGGTACTTCCCCACCCTATTGGAAAACTAGCGGCACACGCCTCAATAGAAGCCCTTTATCCAGTGGCGAACGCCTCACTGTTTGTTGATGATAGTTGAAGTGGCTGAAGGTTGATAGGGGGTGGGGCTTAGATGTTGGTCGATTGTTGAGGTGAGTTCAGACCGAAGTCCGAAGCTCAGAACCTCTTTTTATAGTGTTTAGAGGCACTACAAACGAGCTAAATACGCATTTCTACTTGCTAGTTACTCATGTGTGCGTCTAGGTTACTCCATTGGCTTCTAGAGACCTCTGGAGCTGCACACTAACCAATAATAAAGTGACAATTTGCGCCAGCATCACTAAAATACTGTAGTCTTTGCTGGGCCAACAAAGCGTGCAATGTGCTAGACACTACTGGAACATTCTACACGTGTGTTCCAGCAATGTCTGGCACATTCCGCAACATTAGCGACCGACAATATGTACAATAGGGGGCTTTAAACAATGAAAGAGAGCCCTGCTGATTTTTTCCTTCTGTCAGAGCACCGTTCACTTATCTTTGGTACAAGAGAGCAGTGAGCGGCAGACCTAAACAAGGTGGCCCACAAGTTGACATACTTTCTTTCAGCCAAGTTGTACAAAGCAACATAGTACAGCAATCGAAAATAGTTTACAAGAAACGAGCATTTGAGAAACATGCGGAGACAGTAATGGTCAGATGCAGCCTGCAGGGGGGTGTGAAAGGAACACATCACAGCATTACAACCGTGTCTCAAGACGTGGCAGTACACGATACGTCCAAAATCGAGCAGGCAATAGTGTGATACGACTGGGCTACAAAAGTGTCCGGCCAGACACTGATGCGAGCTTGTCCAGCGATACTTGTAGTGAGCTTCCACGAGCGTAGGCGGAACCGAGTTTGAATGAACGAATCAGCTTGTAGTGAGCTCCCACACTCCCCGGTCAAACTCGGTGGAGCCGAAGCGAAGCGTATGTAACGTTTTGACAACGTGTTGTGTAGATGTGTAGATGTGTAGGTGTGATTGTAGTGTAGATGTGTAGGTGTGATTGTAGTGTAGACGTGTAATACTCCCCGGTGATCGGTGTGACTTTGTGCGACGGAAAGTGCGGAGCAGAGGCAATGGCGACTGGTGAGAATCGAACTGTGTACCACAGCGGCAGCGATGAAGGCCCATAACCTGTGAGACGACTGGGCTACAAAAGCGTCCGGCCAGACACCGATGCGAGCTTGTCCAGCGATACTTGTAGTGAGCTTCCACGAGCGTAGGCGGAACCGAGTTTCGGTGGACGGATGGGAGATGCAGATAGTTGTGTGGCTGCGTGGGGTGTTGAGGTGGTACAGCAGGAAGCACGTTAGCGGTTGGTTGCGCATAATTGTAAGGTATGGGGTAGGGGGTTGGCACGTATGGAGGGTAGTAGCCTGGTGTTGGGGTTGGCCAAGTGGGCCAGGGGGGCTGGTAAAAACGGCCTCGACCACGTCCGCCTCGGCCACGGCCACCTCTACGCCCCCTCGGATGACGGAAGCGCGTTTCGCGGGGCTCTGTTGAGGTTTGTGGCGTGGCAGTTGTTGACTTGGTCTGTAAGCGGGCTTCAGCTGTGCGAAGGCGCTTTTCGAACTCAGTTATGGTCGATGGAACGCTGTTAGAGTCATACCAGGTGTCAACAATTGTTTGAAAATGGGGGTTGGCGCTAATGCCTCGGATCATGTAATCAAGTGTAGTGGCTTCGAGACTGGCGTTCGGGAATTTTGCAGAGATCATTTTCGTTCTAATGGTTCTGTGCTTGCGGACGTAATCCTGTATTGTAGTGTTGGGGTCCAAAGTAGTTGCTTCAGCTTCTTGTCGTAGAAGCTGGTGGTCTGCAGTTGTAGTACATTCAAATCGGGAGTGCACGACAGTAATGATTTGATGGGGTTCGGTGGAAGAATCTATATCCATTGGGAAATCGAAGTCATCTGGAAGGCTGTTCATGAGCGCATTGCGTAATGTGGCTCTGTGTTTCCGATATTTGGGATAGGATTGATCAGATGAGGACGGTATGTTGTGTTCCGGGGCCAGTAAATATTCTATGTCGTGCATGATGGCGAAATCTTCAATGGCAATTTTCCATTTGTGGGCATTGCTGCCGTCATCCGTAAGTCTTGGTAGATATTGAGTGGAATGTTTGGAGTGAGTTTGGTCCTCTATTTGCATGTTGGGAATAGCAGAAGGCAATACAGGCTCTTGGAGGGGTATTGTTTGCTGCGGTGACAAGAATTCAGGTGTGTTGGGAGTAGTTAACGATTGGATTGCTTGTGGGTTGTTTGTGGGTACTTGGGACATATTTCGATGGAGCTGCGTATTGTGTGGTGTGTTTCGCGCTTTTGTTTTTCGTGCTGGTGTAGAATGTGTGTCGTTGTTTCTATACCGCTGCGGTAGTCGGTTTCTTGATGTTCTTGGTGGGTTGCGTCTTGGTTGAAGTGGTTGCGCTGGGCCCATAACCTGTGATACGACTGGGCTACAAAAGTGTCCGGCCAGACACTGATGCGAGCTTGTCCAGTGATACTTGTAGTGAGCTCCCACACAAACAACGCATAACGGCGTTGTCAACCTGCGAAGCAGAGTATGTGGCAGCCACGGACACAACACAACAAGTACAGTGGATCAGGCGTCTTTTGCATGATATTACTGGTTACAGCCCACCTGACATTGTCTTGCACGTCGACAACACATCCGCGATTAGTATCGCAAACAACCAAGCTCCTACGAAAAGACGAAAGTATATTGATCTCCGCAAGCACTATATTCATGACCACATCCGTCAAGGCCACATCAAACTGCGCTACATTCCTACCAAGCACCAACTCGCAGACCTTATGACGAAACCGCTTAAATGGCAAGCGTTTAACCTCCTCCGCCGTTCCCTTAACATCATACCCTTTCACG
Organism: Gracilariopsis chorda; assembly: GCA_003194525.1. NCBI lineage: Eukaryota > Rhodophyta > Florideophyceae > Gracilariales > Gracilariaceae > Gracilariopsis > Gracilariopsis chorda. Next base: position 105,909 of record NBIV01000051.1, on the reverse strand, counting down.
CCCACCCCGTCTCGGGAGGAGTGTGACAACTCTGACAATTTTAGAAGAGACGGGGCGCGCACAGGGTACATGCGACAACTCTGACAGTTGTCCACCATGCTGGCCACCGGCGGCCGACCGTAGGTAGATATACGACACACCCGAACTCGTAAAGGAACCCGGGAGACGGGTTATGCGACTAGCATCACAAATAGAAGGTGCCATCTCGAGTGTGACTAGACCCGAAGCTAAGACTCTACAATAGCCACTCAATCGGTTTCACGGCACACGAAGAGCACTCGCGATTGTATGCGAGAAATAATTCTCGCGAAAATCAGTTAAGAACTGCGGCCAAACTTCAACTTCCCTGGAGCCATAGCAGATGGTTCGACTTGTCACATTACAACAACTTCGATGTGCAGTAGCAAACGCATGAGCAAGACCCGTATGTAGAGGGCCGTCTTTGAGGGCGGACGCACTTGGACGCGAAGAAAAGTCGTAGTAGCCGTGCACTCTGATGTTCAAAGAGTAGTGACAAACAAGCGTATGGAACGCCTGCATAGCGCAGTACAAAGTGAACGTCAAACATAAAAGTAGTAGGCGAGTTTCATTCAAAACGGAGCGGAGGTGGCGTGCTGTAGACATTGTTTAAACAATGGAAAGATGTCACGATCACCACGTCGGTATTTGGCGGCACACATCACACGAGCCTCTTGTTCGAAAGCAAATCGATTTCGCCCAGAGCGAGGCGAGAAAAGTCCATTTCCAGTAGCAACAGACTGCGCCAAAAGGCGACCATCAATAAAGCGTCTAACAGCAGAATCAATTTTCATTCTCTTCCTGACAAAGAGGCCGCCCCTTGTACGTAACAGAGTGTGAATGTGAGGAATATCACCAGAGTCGATTGCGGGAGGATGAGATTTTCGGCGCAGAACCCCCCAGAGCACAAGTCGAAACGCATCGTGTACGACGGTTTGACGAAAGTGGGCGTGATTGATGAGGAGTGTACTAAAGAAAAACTGTTCTGGACAGTGAATGTTGGCGAAAAAGGCGATGAGCTGGCGCGATAGAGAGGAGTTGACGGCGAATTGAGCGGCAGACCGATGCAGAATGGTCCAAGCTTCAGACTTGACGAGGTTTACAGGGGTGGGGTCTGTAAGTAGTGGATGAGATTGTGTGTTAACGTTATGAAGACATGCTTGTAGGCAAGAGTTGTTTTTGACTTGAGGGCGAGTTGGTAGTACCGAGTATGTGGCGGTATGAATGAAAACGCGGCGTAAGCGGTTGTGACCCGTTGGTGGTTTGTATGAAGCTAAGACGGTTTTGAAGGATGAGTGGGTTGGCTAGTATTTGGCGCAGATGGTTGGAGCGAACGAGCGGGTAATGTGCGGCACTGAGGTTGATAAAGTAGTGCCAATGAACGGGCTGTTTGAGCAGGAAAGCGATGGCATGTAGGGTGTTGAGGACGGTAGAGATGCCCATTATAACAAATACATTACGTGCGTAGTTTGGGGTACTCAAGAGACGAAGCACAGGTTGCACGGAGGCGGGCGAGGTGCGATTGTCAATATGAATGGCGTAAACATTGTGCGGATGGCACAGGACGTGCAGAACGGAGGGCAAGAGCGGAATTGTTCGCTGATAGGCGTGGATGAAGATGGCGATATTTGCAGAGCGCTGAGGACGGCGCTGATGGCGCTTGTAATAGAATAACAGCCGCTTAGCATTACGACCTGGCCTGAAAGTATGCTGGTCTTCCTAGCGAGAGAACGCTTCTTTCACATGAAGCGGTCTACACTACGTAGGAATTAGACTAGTGTGCCTGTAAAAGAGAGAGAGAGAGCATTACGACCATTCCATATGATTACATACGACCGTACAAGTAGTATAAGTACAGAGGTCACTGATGGAGTGACGCTCTGCTTTGTTCCAGTCATCGGCAATGTGTCGATCCTGGTTCTGTCAAAGATGTTCAGTACCAGTTTGCATCAGCCTTCATTATATTACAGCGCTGCGCACTGGAAAGAAGCAAGAGAAGAAGCAGAAAGGCGGCGGAGATGAGCAGTTGGGGTTGGCGCTGTGCGCCGTTGTGGCGACGGACAAGTGCTGACGGGCGTGGGAGCATTGTGAGCGGCTGGTGAGCGGCTCGGCAGAACGTCGCGCTCACGCCGTGACGGCGCGCGCCTTTAAACGACAAGCGGCGCGCTGGCGGCACAATCGCGCCGCTCGCTGCGCGTGGCGCTGCACGGCGCTCCGCTTTGTGGAAACGGCCAATGAGCGCTTGGCGAGCTCTCCGCGACGCCGCGCTCTTTACCTTCGCACGCGCTGCGCCGAGGCGCCTCTGCTACGCACAGCGCAAGCAACTAACAAGCCGAACTGCTCTTCGTGTTTGAGCACGTCGCGCTCCTTCGCCCCCTTCCCGGCGCCCAACTTGTTGCGCAAACTACTACACAGCGCCCTTCCTCGTGCCGTTCCGCCTCGCCATCTACAACGCGCACCCTCGAAAAAGAAGCAACAAGCAGCTACGTGTCTACCCGTTGGAGACCTCGCCATTGTTCGCGCTTACCGCTTGCTCACTGTCGCCCGCTTGTGCCGCTCCACTCATCCCAACAGTGCGCCCACTTGGAGTGGCGCTTGCGCCGCCCCCCTTAGCCGCACTTGCACCATACAGCACAGACGTAGTGGTGCCACCCGCCGCACCACGCCCAACCCAAGTCCGTGAAGCCGCACCTCCATCCGCCAGCGACGAGTAAGTGCGCGCCGTATTCGCCGGAACAGCAGGCGGTACGGAAGGGCTACAACCTCTTCGCCTCGCCCCCCACCAAGCCATGCTCACAATCGCAATCACAACAGCAAGCGCTGCAACGCCCACCCCAGCCACAACCATGATGCTTTGCGTCTGTGTCAACGACCCAATCGTGAATCCCGAGCTGCCCTGTCCGGCCGCCGCCACGCTTCCCGCCGAAAACAGTGCTACCCCGCCACCCGACCGCGTGTACTCCGCCCCAACGGACGCCATCCACGCTTCGAACGAAGACAGCCGCGTATACACACCCGGAAAGCCAGCCTTTGCGCATCCGATCCCAAACGAAACCACTCCAACCTGCACAACATTTCCGTTTTCATCAAACGTCGTTAGCGGACCACCACTGTCACCTTGACAAGCGTCACACCCACCGGCGTCCAAACCAGCGCACAGTTGCACGTCCTCGCGCAGACGGCTCGCGAGAAGAATATCCGCCCGGCTATAGTCGCGTTTGCATTTAGTCATGGCTACAACTGGTACATCCACCAAACGTAACATGGGCCCGCCCGAAAACTGCTTCTGAATGGTCTGCCCATAGCCCGAAACCCGAGCATAAGCGCCCGGCGGAGGGAAAGAGCTGTTCATATTCACGTGCACGAAACGAGAAGAAGCGGGTGCTGGCGAGCTCAGTTGCACCAACGCAATGTCATTAGGCGTGTCTGCCGAGTTGAAAGTGTTGTACGACGGGTGAATATAAACGGCGCGAATTCTATGAAGCACCCCGTTTGATACGCTTGAACCGCCTATGGAAACGAGCATGGACGTTCGAATGTCACAGTGCGCAGCGGTTATGACCCATGTGGGAGATATGAGCGAGCCGGAGCATATGAATGCATTGCGGTCGATGAGAGCGGCCATGTGCGTGCGTGTGTCGTCGCCGGGAATGGATCCGCCGACGATTCGACGAGACGGACGATCACTGTTGGTGGGTAGGACGAGCGGGCATCGCCTGAGTTGGCGTTCAAGCGCTATTGTGACGTTTGCCAGGCATGTGGGACGTGCAAAATTGGAACGCACGACAAGCGCGAAACGACCTTTTGGCAGCGAGAAGGTGCGTGTGGAATAGTGTGCTTGTCGCGCTGTGAGAGAGGCGGATACGTTTAGTACGGAGAGATGGTTGACGAAGGGGAGTGTTTCGGGTGATGAGGATGAAGTGAGTTGGTTGAGGTGGTTTTCGCTGACGATTAGAAAGTCAAGAGAGTGAGAATGTTGCGCGAGATGAGACGGTAAGGATAACGAAAAACGGGCATGACAAGGGCAGTTGTGTAGTGGTGAGACGCCTAGTACGGCACGACCTGCCGGTAGGCAAGAGTCGAGACGCGAGGGGGATAGCGTGGAGCGTAGAGCGTAGTGGGGACGAAGGGGAAGCGGTTGGAGAGCAGTTACGGCGGTTGCGAATGCTGCGAAGAGCGCGAGGCTGAAGGCGCGCCTTGACGAAAGAGACGGCATGGAAGAAGGGGGAAAAAGGGGCTGGGGAAGAAGGGGCGGGGGAAGAAGGGGCGGGGGAAGGGGGCTGGGAGAGGAGAAGGTGTGGGGAAGAAGCAGTCGCCACGCGTTATTGCGGGCTTAGGGGTTTGTTAGAAGGGGCAGTTGGGGGCGGCTTTGACGGTTTGTTGTCGGTTGCCGGTTTTCGGCTTTTGAGGGCACACTGCGTGGAGGCGGTAAAAGAGGAGGCTTGTGTACAGAGCACACGTAGGGTAGCATACACATTGTTCGAAGGTGCCGTTGGGTATCATACCAAAGACGAAACCCTCACCTGGAACACGTGGGTGTAACTTTGTTCATTTTCTACGATGGCTTTTTGCACACTTGTCTCAGGCAGATGAGCTGCAATGTAAGCGGCCGCGCGCAAAGTGGCCGACTGCAACGGCGCGTGGTTCACCTTCGCTGCACATGACTTACGCTTCCAGCTATACTCGTTAGTATGTAGCTATGTAAGCGTTAATGGGTCAACCCCTCAGCTTCACGCCCGTCAGCGCCACGCAGCGTGAAGTATAAGGGCTTGTCAACCAGCATAGATGTCATCCCGCATGTGCTGCCTCACCACTTTGGCACTATTGGGCAAAACGCTACCAAAGGTAGGACTGCTAGAGCTAAGGGTTACCCTTGGTAGATACAACCACAGCCCATCACGTCACCGTATACGTTGCCCTTACGTATTGCTCGGCGTCTTCCGCCTCCCTCTCTGTTGTTGCCGCATCGTCCACAACAACGCCCTTCTCAAATCTCAACAACTCATCCAAACTCGCGCTACTGTTTTGCTTCTCCTCTTTCCTCGACTCTCGTTTCCCCCCGAACCCGCCAACCAAACAAATTCGCACCATCACTCCCACCACCGCCAGCACAACAACTCCCACACCAATACTGCCCGCAACAACTCCAACAACTATCAGTTCATTTCCATTGTCATGCCAAACCTCCTCGATAACCTTTTCCACGTCCACATCCTTCCCGTCATCATTCCCTTCCACAAAAAGCCCTTCAACATCTCCACCAGTCACATTACGCACCCACTCCCAGTACTGTCCAACCCGCGTATAGACGCCCGGCAATCCCTTTCGAGCACATCCAATACCACCACTAACAATTCCAACCTGTACATATTCGCTCCCAGACCGCACCACAATCGGACCTCCAGAATCACCATAACAAGTGTCCCCACTACAATCATCATCATCATATCCAGCGCAAATATGACTCCTTCCACGAAGCGCCCTTGCAAAATCGCCAGCTCCATATCTTGCGAACGCACGTACGCAACTTTTGAAAGACACCATGGGAATGTCCACTTGAAGTAATGGTCGTTCCGATCCAGATATCCAATCCTCTGCAATCTGACCGAACCCACTAGCCCTCACAAATCGTCCTTCATCTGGTCCTTCTTCATTCATACTCACTTTCACTGCACCTCCATGTCGTAGCCTGTCCGTTTCCACTAGTGCAATGTCATGCGCTTCAACGTTTCCGTCCAGAGATACCTTGTACTGTGGGTGTGCAATGAATCGGCGAACCGTGTACGTAACCCCGTTCAGATTCGTTGTACCCCCGATAAGAGCATGCGCTCCTACCCGAACTCGGCAATGTGCCGCTGTCAGGATCCATCTTGACCCTATCACCGTGCCTGAACATGACCCTGATGAAGAGCTTATGGCAACCATGTACGAACGGATTAGCCGATCACTCACGGGCGTGCCAGCCACCACATTGTTGGTCGATGTGTACTTGTCCGTCTTTGTATATTGAGACGCATCTCTGACATCTGCTTGCTTTGCATCTTGTCGCACCTCTTCGTCTATACCCCTTTGCAATGCTTGCTTTTCTCGCTCACTATTATATTTGTGCAATGAGCTGCCCATACCTACACCTACACCCCGTGCTTGTCTTCCTATCCGAACCCGATAGTCTCTCACACCACCTTCCTCCTCGCCACCTTTCAGAGTACCTCTTGCTGTGCTTTTTGTTGCATTCACGGGCACCATCTCGTGTTTGCTGTCTTTTCTCACTTTCAAACGCAGTCGTTCCGGACATGCTCGTGGTATACTCTGAAAGATATGCATGATCTTCAACTCGCAATCCATATCGTCCGTCCTCCTCGTTCGAATCGCCAATACGAAGCTTTCGTTTTGATAAAGCTCCATGTTTCCCGACTGAAACGAAAAAGTATCATAAGCCATGTTATAATCCTTTGCCCGCTTTCCAACAGCCGAAAACGCCTCCAAATGCGCAGGCTCTCCTTCCTGTGTTGAAGATCGCCACTTGTCATACTCCTTCGTTCTCATCACGAGGAAATCCACAGCCGTGTTTGATAGCTTTTCCGATGATAGACCAAAACTTACGAAACATGGGCACTCAAGCTGTACAACAGGTTCAACCACATTTATACCGGACTCGACGCACGAGGGAATCACATTGAACATAATTCTTTGGGGCGTACCAATTCGAAATGGCGCATGACTGTTGGAGCGACTCGCGTTAATCCTCGCCACCAAAAACGTACATATCGTCGTGAACAGCAAGTTCACCACAACATGTGATTTCATCTCGAGCGCGCATACGCGCACGCGCATTAGAAGCGACCCCCTCTTCCTCTATATCTCCGGAGCACTTGCAAACCGACTTCCAAGGATACCTGCATTGTTTTGCAAAGGAGTGCGGGATTCTCTTTGGGCGTAGAGTACGTTGAGGAGTTGGACGGTTACACGCTCTGTATGGAATTGCAATCCCCTCAGCCAGGCCAATATGTTTTGCTCGGCGCATGGACACCGTTTCACGAGACAGATGTGTGCGGACACACATGCTCAGCTTCAGGAGAACAACCTTCACGGAGTGCTATAAATGGCGGGCCAGTGGCTTGCAGTAGATCATCATGTGTTGTAACGCTTGTAATGGCGAAACCGCCTGCCTGTACCTCCAGCGGATGAACATTCGCTGCTTCCGTTAACAGGGCTAACGTTAGTTATTCGATGAATGGAGGTGGCATTGCTGCTCATCAACTTAAAATATGCTCTCGATGGTTCGTAAGAATGAATGTTTACGGGCGCAGGCCACTAATTCCGAAAGCGTGGTTTCGTAAGCATGATCTGAGTCGGTAAGACCATCGAAAGGGCGTGAGGGGCTTTCGATTTTCGATACTTGACCTGGGACTGGTCACATTAACGAAGGGTAACGATGCGTATGCACGGTCAAGCGGTCATACGGATGCATTTTTATCATGCTTTACCTTTCAGCTCTCTCTCTCTGTTTACGAACGAGTAACATCAATTCTATGTTAGCCCGGGGGTTTGCTAAGGACCCCTACAACCTATAACGCGTTCTTCGTACGATAGCTATTAGCTACAACCCGGAGTCGTGCTACACACACTGGGTTACTACTATACTAAGAATGCATTAGGTGTCTAGGCGTGTTCAACCGCAGAATCGTTTCGTTTCCGAGGACTGTTGCCTTCTTCATTCCACCATTTCATTCAACCTCTAGAGGTCCTCGGGTAAGGGGCACACCACGACAAGGCGATTCGCATGTACCACGTTGGCCGCCAAGAAACCATTGACGACATCCTTTCCGCCCAATCCTCATTTCAGCGGCAAGATCGGGGGTAAGAACCGGCGCGTAACCTGCTGCGGCGTCTGATCCAAGTGTAGATCCTCCGAGAAAACCCTGGAAAAAACCCCGGTCCAGAGGCTCCTTTGGAGCTCTTCCTTCGAGGGAAAAATTCAGGGAAACAGCGGCTGGATCTTCTTCCGGTAGCGGGCCCGTGACCGACTGCGTACGTGCAGTTACGCGGGTGACTTTTCAAGACTATTCACCCAGGTCCGCGAGGGCAACTGGCAAGCTGACCGGTTGCTTGGGCGAGTTTAACGACCTCCCGGGTCGTACCTTTCAGCTGGTCGTCTTTTTTGAATTGATGAAGCTTCACGGTCCTACATTTGGGGCCAAAGTTGGCGTGTCGTACCAAGTTACAGTTTAGAAGCCTAGAACGTGAACCGCAAACACCTTAGTATTGTGTTGTACTATGTGCACTCTTCTTGATGCTTCATTGCGGCAGAAGCATCTACCTGAGAGAAAGTTTTCTCTTCGCGGGAAGCCAGGAATTTCAGTCCCCGCTGTCTAATAGTACCGCCGACAGACATCGCTCTTCTTTCTCTCGAACTTGGCAGCTCTTGGTATCGAGCTTTGTTTATCAGTTGACAACGAAGCGCGTAGTGTCCCACGTCTTTTCCTTTGTACTGTAGACCAATCACAAGAAAAACGCATTTCTCCTCGACGAACGTAGCTAAAAACAGCAAACTGCTCAAGACTTCTGCTTTCCGTGCTTACGTGATTGTTCGTACAAAATCTGGCCACTGTTTTAAGAGACTTGTGCTCGCCGGCTAAGTTTATGCATCGAATGAGGAGCAAAATGTGAAAGTCATTGGAGGTACTCCGTCCAAGGAACTGAATAAATGCTTTCCTCTTCTTGTGCTTCTTCAGCATGGGTTCGCAAGAGCATCTCTCTCCTCAAACGAGACAGCGACTCCAACACCCACGCTCTTACAATGTCTTCTTCTTCTTCTTCTTCTTTATTGTGGTCAACAGCTTTCTATTACTAAGCTGAAGGAGAGCTTTCAGTAAAAACTATCCTCTTCAGGAAGGCCAAGAACTCTTACAATGTCGGCAACTGTGTAACGATGAAACTTCACCCCAAAGAACGGGTTCCTCCGCGACGAAAGTGATTCGCGATTCTAGGCCCATTGAGAAGGACCTGCCTGTCTGAATTTCAGTATCCTCTTTGCGCACAACCCCGTCTCTGCATGTCATGGCAGAGCGGTCTTTGTGGAAGAAGCTTGCTGGCCCCAAGGTCAGAAACGTCTTTGATCACTTCAAGCAGTTTTTCTAAATTATGAGGACAGCCGACCCGAGATATTGGTGAACTCGTCCAAGGGAAGTGGGTTGAGGTTGAAGCTGTCGTAACTCACCCCTGGAGCTGCAGTGCCAAGCATTTTGCTGATTTAGTACTGCGTCGAGGGGTCACGCGGGAACCGCCAGTGGGCCCCGCGTTGTGCATAGGTCATTAATCCGCGCTCTATGGTGTGCCTACCTTCCTTCGGATGCGAATCAGGAGGAAGCGAAATGGATCTGCAATCGGATCTGCCGCGAGAACTTGGCCTTCGCGACAGAGACTAGCTTTTAAAGAAGTTAATACGTCGAAAACGGAATTCGAATTCGTCCGCCCATCACCACCACTACCAACAACATGAGAACATCCAAGTGCCAAGTCCTATGTTGCATTGTGCATCCTGACAAGGATGCCACAGACATGTTGAGCACCGGCGAGAGTGTCATAAGAGAGAGAATACCGTTTTAGCTACAAGAATCTCTCGATGCTATTGCCCTCCAATCCTGGATATACCGAAAGATACAACTTACATGGATGCATGGTTGCCTTTTGCTTTATGTGTTTCGGCTTCATGGACCTCCGGAAGAGCAATAATAACTCAAAATGCAGGTCTGTTCGTACTGAAGATTAGTTGGCATACTTGTCCAACCACTTGGCTGCCTTCTGATGTATGTCATCATTGTTTTGGACATTTGGGTCACCACGGCTGGCGCGGTGGTGCCACGCACCGGAAATATAAACACGAACTCATGAGTATTGAGGTTGCTGGCCTTCGGGCGAGACTATATCTCCACCCAGTTTTGATTGGTAGACCCCGGAGTAGACGGACCATCCCCGTGAAAGCGATGCAAACTGTGTCTAACTTATGCGCATAGCACAGACATCCTTGGGACTAGCAGTATTTATGATATGCCACGCCCTGGATCTCTGTATGATTAATGGACCGGGAACATTGAAGATCGGTTTGGCCAAAGGTTGCGGCACTGAGTGCCCTTCGTTCACATGTTCAGTATCGATGCTCTATCGCCACAGCAGCTGCGGGGTTCGGTCCATTAGACATCCACTCACAAGGCTGCGCCGGAATGCGCTGGCCAACGCACGCTTTGCAAAAATGATTTCTAGTTTGAGTTGGGCCACGTCATAAATCCGATCTCAACTTTTGCACGTGCTTCCAAGCAGCATACAAAGACGAGCACCCGTCGGAGCCACCGTCCATTATCGCTGTGTATTGTATAGGAAACCTTCAAATCATCGCTGCTGCTGCATTCAGTCTCCTCTGTTTCCATCGCAACCATCTCGATCTCCGTTGACCTACCTCTTTCTTTCCTTGCCGTATCTTTTGTATGTGTTTTGAAATGCATTCCGCGTTTGCTACGCCTGTTCCGCTTAACAACCACAATGCGACCCGAGTTAACCCACTTTTCTCGCGTCATTGCGAGCGACCCATTGCTGCTCGCCCCTCGCGACGGGTACCAAAGGTGCCTGTTGCAACATCTACTTCTACTCCCCCGATCGCAGTAGCCCCTCTCGAGGCGCCGGCGAAACTTGATCGCGTGGTATGCAAGTTTGGCGGTTCAAGTCTCGCCAATGCAGAGCGTCTCAAAGAGGTTACAAAACTTGTGTTCGGACAGGTCGAGCGTTCTGAAAAGATGCCCATTGTTGTACTATCTGCTATGGGACCCACTACGAACGAACTTCTCTCCGCAGGTGATAGAGCTCTTAAAGACGGAGTGGTGGACACATCATCCATTCGCCTGCGCGCCTACGAGGCTTGTGATACGCTTTCACTCAACAAGCAAGATCTTGTCGACCCCTTGTTGCACAACTTGGATGAACTTCTTGTAGGCATTAAATTCATCAAGGAACTCAGCCCTCGAACCAAGGATTATCTCGTAAGCTTTGGAGAACGACTGAGTGTACGGATCTTTGCTGCCCATCTCCGTCAGAATGAAGGTGTTCCAGCGGAGCATGTCGATGCTTATAACGCCGGCTTTGTTACCGACTCCAACTTCACACGGGCAGAACTGCTGGATGAAACATATACAAATGTGAAGAAGTTCTTTGATAAATATATCGAAGATGATCACCTCGCCGTTGTCACCGGCTTCATTGCGAAAGACGAGCAAGGAAACATTACCACACTAGGCCGAGGTGGCAGTGATCTTACTGCCTCTACCATTGGCGCTTCACTCAATACGTCCGAGGTCCAAGTATGGAAAGATGTGGATGGTATCCTGTCCACAGATCCTCGAATTGTTTCTGAAGCGGTTCCTATTCCGTCCATTTCATTTGAAGAAGCGGCTGAAATGGCTTTCTTCGGCGCAAAGGTCTTGCATCCCATCGCCATGCAACCCGCGATGAAGTACAATGTACCCGTACGGGTCAAAAACAGCTACAATCCCGATCACCCTGGGACGGTTATCGTCCGCCGTCGAGATCTTGATTCTTCGAATCCGGTCACCGCTATTAGCTTGAAGAGGAATGTTCAGATTGTTGATATTGTCAGTACAAGGATGCTAGGTGCATCAGGATTTCTCTCAGAGGTCTTCAAATGTTTTGCCTTTCACGGAGTGTCTGTCGACATGATCGCAACTTCAGAGGTGTCCATTTCCATGACGCTTGACAATACAATTTGCGAGTCAGAAACGTTGTTGAAACTGAAAGAGGATCTCAGTGAGTACGCATTTGTCACTCTATCCGAAAGAAACAAGGCAATTATATCCCTCGTATCCGATTCCTCAAGGAGCACCAACGTCGTCGGACGTGCTGTTTGTGCCCTGGACCGGGCTGGGGTTTCTGTCTTAATGATATCTCAGGGTGCAAGCAAGTTCAATATATCCGTCACAATTGAAGCCGCGGATGCCAGTGCTGCTGTTCAGGCCGTTCACAGAGAATTCTTCCCTTGAGTTGAAAGGCGTGATATTTTGCAACGTCTCTCGGTACCTTCTAGTTTGTCCGGGATAAGGAAGTGGTAAGTACGAAAGTATCTTCGACCGTCGGTGCATGTGCAACGCGAAATCAACCCATCTTACTATTGCATTGGACGGATCCACACATAAGATTTGAGAGTGCTCTGTTGGCACGTATGAAGGACTCTCTGTTGATGTGAGACACAGCAGTTTCGTACTACGAGGGTAAGCCAGCGTCGATTCTAAACTTAATAGTCATTTACACGTTAATACAAAGGGTATTGGTCACTAAAGATTGAAATGGGCACGCAACCCTTGAAGGTCTCGTGCTTCCGCGAGGTGTTGTAAGTCAAATCGCCCGAAGGAAGTCAAAGATGTTCGCAGAAACTCCCAGACGTGAGGCATGATTCGCTCCTTTTCGGCTCCAGCGCTGGCCTGTTGTTCTTCAGCCATGCATATGGCTTTCAAATAGTACCTGGTGGCCTTCGAGTATTCCCCGCGATTGGAATAGGCAGTTCCCACATTCACCCAAGCACGTATCAGGGCAGGGTTTACATCAACAGCCTTTCTGTATGCGCGCAGGGCTTCGTCTTGATCACCTCCGTTTGCCAGTGTCGCGCCTAATTTGTTCCATATATTAGGGTCATCAGGCCGAAGTGTAATAGCATGTCGAAAAGCTATTGCCGCTTCTTCAAACTCGTGACGCAAATTATGGAGGATGCCGGTCATAACAAACACATCCATGTCACGAGGGTTTTGTGATGCTGCCACTCTAAGATCTTCCAGCAGGTTATCAGCACCATTGCCATCGGTGTGCAATGTTGATGCAGGAATGCCACTCTCTGTGTCAACATTGTGTCGACCGCGCCAGACAGTAAACCAATCAGACATATTTCTTAAGGCCTTTCCCATTTCCTGCTCGTTTGTGTAGCTCACTGCAAGTGCGATTAGTGATTGCCATAAGTACGGGTTATCTTCCCTTCGTTCACCAACTGATTCACTACTCCATTCGGAAAGGCCTTCTTGCAAGGCATTTATGGCGCGTCTATCATCATCCGAATCTGCTTGCGTGAGACCAAGCAAGTACCACGCGGTAGCCCTCAATTGCTTTGGTAGGCAATCATCGGCAGGCCTATCTAGCGCTTCTTCAAAGCATTGTATCGCCATCGTCAAACGTCCACCTTCTCGATGCTTGATGCCTTCCTCCAGTAATTGCTTAGCGGACAGGCCCGATTTGGACTGGCGTTGAGGAAATTCGTAGCGCTCCACACTACTATGAACCCATCGCTGAAAGTACTTCTCTACATCTCCACTGAAGACAAATCGCTCGGACGGACTAAACTCATATGTCGTATCTGCCAGAGCTGTAAGGTCTTCGTTCTCGAATGATGTAAACTCATCCTCCCAGCTTTCGGTATTCAAAAAGCTCCGACTAGCGTCAGTCTTTTCTTTTGCTGTTTCGAGAGAGCCCTTTTCTTGTGCATCTTGTGGGGGTGAGGAGGCGACAGCATCCTCCGTAACATCCGAAATGGATAAGTTGTTTAACTGCTCACCCTGCTCTTCAAGAGTCTTAAGATACTCCTCGACATCTGAAGATGCGGCAGCTGGATCTTGCAGTTGAGGTAGGGGCGCAGAAAACTGATGAGCAGGGTGCGGAACAGGAAAGAATCTTGGAGGCAGTTGACGATGCATATGCGAGAGCGGACGATACGGCGGAGGAGCTGCGGAACCGCTTTTTGAACTTCGAAAAGCAGCTTCAAATACATCTGTTGCAGCACCAGCTTCCGGAGCGATTCGCGGCGGTGCATAATGCGCGAAAGGCCATGGTTGGTGATGCTGTCGTTGGTTCACAAATGAATCTGCTAACGGAGGGGCTGGAGGTATCGAGGGGCCAGCGCGGTGAAGCGCGGCAGATTGATGGGGAAAACGGCCTTGAATGAGCGCTTCCTCTTCGGGTGTGAGGCCGTTGTTAGAATTGGCCTGCGCTTGATCGCGAAAACTGGTGGCCGGAGTCGCGCGCTTTGGCAAAATGGCATCGCTGAGAGCGGCAAGCGGGTTGGATGAAGATGATCCGGCTTGCGCTCCACAGGCCGCTCCTGTGGCGAGATCGCGAAGGGACATATTCTACGTTGATGCTCAACGCTTGTTATGCGAGACCCCGGAATGAAGAATTGGAAACGTTGAACAGAGCGAGTTGCAAGCACGCAATCGGCCCCTTTTTCTATACGTTAGCAGAGAATACCGGTGGCGAGAAACGACTCGCGTAGCTGCGCCTCAAGGGGGAGTGCTCGTTTGCGTCGCTGCCGAGGTCTCTTCCACCGTCTCATGGGTTTTCACTTGACATATCTATCTCATACGTGTACTAGAATGAGATGGAGGTCGAGTGGAATCAGTACCGTTTAACAGCATGTAGGATGGCCCTGCTTGTGCAAAACCAAAACTTGGTCTGTATAACTTTTCAAAAATCAAGCTTGTTCCATAATTCTCTTGCGATGAAAGGGCAGAGCTTGCCATCTACACGAACCGTTGGTGCCTTTGGTATCTCCAATCTCAATGTCAAACGGTTAGCAATCCCTTACCGTTGGCACCTCCTTTTGAGATGCGGGCGTCGTTTTCACCTCTTCACACCGACATAACAAGTATCGGAATAACTGTTCTCCTTGCGCAAAATCCCTCATTTATGTCTCGCAGCGTCTCGCTAGAGATTAAATATTTCCTTCGCAGTCATATCTGCAAAAACATAAAGTGATCCGTTTAGGCGTACTAATTGATGACTTGCGGTGTCACAAACGCCCGATGGGCGTAAATGCCGCACCTGTGAGCCCTCATTAAACTTTTTCTTTGCCAATGGCTGCGAAATATGCGTCGGGTGCAGCACCAAAAGCTGAGCAAGAAAAGCATACAAGTTATGCAAGTTCATGCTCTGTAGAGAATGATAGTTTATGCCTAAATGCATTTGACATACACGAAGGATTCCGCTGTAAAGCTGAAGCGTTCTTTTGAAACCCTGTTCAAATTCACAGGCTCTATACGAAGATCAAACCAGGTGAAGGGTAGCCTGCTACATGCTACAGAGGTTAGAAAGAACTGAACTGCGGCCGCCGCCGTGAATCAATGACGTCTTGTGCCACACAGTTGGGAGCCAACCTCTCCCTTGATGCCCTAACAGTTTTCATCTTCTAGATACTTGGGCCATTCATAACTCTTCGATACAACTCTTCTCTTTTTCTTCTACTACCTGTAGCTTAAGTCAGCTTCGTTGAACAATCCTTACTAGGGTTGGATGGAGAGAGTGAGAAAGGCACGTGCCGAAAAGCTCTGCGCCAAATAAAGGCATATGTCTCGGCGCTGCTCCATACTTGAGGATTCATATGTCGATAGAACTCGAGAGCGCGTGTGTGGTAGAGGAAGATCGCGGGCTTGGCAATCGGAGAGAGTTGTGTATTGCAAAGCCTGAATCATCGCAACGTAGCTAACAGCCCAGCCAGATAAATCATCTTCTGCGCTCCTTGAAACATCATAATCTTCGATATCGCAGAGCTTTACTCTTCCAAGACGGTCCCATTTTCGAAGGAAAGAAGAAATCGATTAACGACGTATGTAATGAATTCAAGTGATCATTGACGTTTTGTCTTCTCCCAGGCAGTGCTTCTTAGACCACGAGAAGGATTCTTTTTTCCTGGACCTCGAGCCGTAGTAGTTCTGATGACGCATGGGAAACTCAAATGCGTGAGCAAGTGTCCTCTTGCAGAGACGGCATTTCTGGCGGGTATTCATCTGCAAAACGTGACACGATTCAAAGACAGGCGCCCGCGGTACATATAGATAGATGATTCAGAACATCGTTGCGCGTACACGATACCGGAAGTCTGCATCTCTAGCTAGTATTGAGGGAGGGCATATGTACGATTGTGTGTTTGAATGAAGCATCCCGATCGGGGCGTAGACGTCTTTAAGAACTGTTCGTTGAGAGACGCCTTTTCCAGCATATGTCAGATGACGACATTCTGGTTTTGGATTACATCTTGTAAGCCTGCAACTTCCCAAATCGCAGCCAGGAATATGCTAAGTCGCTGTCACAAAAGCATCCTTGAGGCCATTGCTTCCTGCCCCAACGAGCCATCGAAAGCTGTTCTGTATGCATAAGCATCGACATGTACATTGTACATGCACAAGACGACACTGTCAGCGCTTTGCTCTGCACTTCCACGCCATTGATAAGGAGACTCTTGTACTGATCGTGTCTGTCTGCTATGCCAGTTTTCTCAGCGATTTGGTCCAACGAACGAAACTTCCCAGCTCTATGTCGAGTTTTTCCATCGTTATCCACACAAGGTGTGATAAACATCTTTAAAAATACTGTAAGCGAACACCCGTTCAGAAAAAAAACCTGAACGACCTCTGTGAATGATCTCGCTTCGTCGTTCGAGATTCTCGACCAACTACCCTTGTACCTCTGTAACTCTACCTTGCACTGATATCACATGTTTTGAGAGGAAGAGCCAAGCAATGCGCAGACACGGAATAGATCAATGAACGCTTTCGTCACTTCGAGACCTTTTCGTCTGAACCAACGTTTTCTCTTTTCACGAAAAGTATGTACGTCCTGCGCAACAGCGCCACAGATTCAAAACAAACCGTCTCCGAGAGTTCAACCGCCGCCGATTTTCTTCGTCCTCGGGGGACCCGGCAGCGGCAAGGGCTCGCAATGTACATTATTGAAACGGGATTTCAACCTTGCTCAAATATGCGTCGGCGAGCTTCTTCGAGATGAAGCTAAGAGAAGCACACCTCTTGGTCGAAGCGTACATGACATCATGCAGCGTGGTGATATCGTTCCAGGTTACGTTACAATGGCACTGCTTGAAACGGAGCTTCAAAGGCTTGCCGGCTCATGTGATGGCGTTTTAATTGACGGGTTTCCTCGAGCAATGGATCAAGCTGAGGATTTCGAACGTGTGATAGCGGTCTGTGAGTTTGTATTGTTCATCAATTGCTCTAAACCAGTAATGATGGAGCGGCTTTTGAAGCGAGGCACAACCAGTGGACGCGCTGATGACAACGAAGAGGTTATGCTCAAGCGATTGAATACGTTTGAAAAGAAAACCATGCCGGTTGTTGAGCACTACAGGGACAAGGGGATACTTCATGTTATAGATTCCGATGTGGGAGATGCAGAGCAAGTTTACCGGCAGACAAGGCAAGTATTCGAGAAAACGCTATCACGGAAACCCCAGTGAATCCGAACGGAAATATGTCCATGTTGTGCGCTTCAAGTAATGGGGCTGAGCGTCGCATCTCAGCTGATTGTGCTGCCGACTTGTACAAAACACGATACTTGTACGTGACTTTCGTCGCCAAGTTCAGCACACTTACTGGGGCAGATTTACAAGATGTAGCGGGATCCGCCTTGGAATACCACAGAAGTTAAACTCTGAAAACAAGACGCCAGGATTCTGAGAAACTTCAAACACTCAACTGAAACTCGGTGCTCTGGCTTTCCCTCTCCAAACCAGGCGCACTGGCGTTCCGAAGAAGCCAAGCGCTTTTCTAAACTGGCCTAACATGTATCTGCGATAGTTGTCATGGAACAATCTTGGATCATTGACAAACATAGCAATTGTGGGTGGTCGACTTGCCACTTGCGTGCAATAGTAAATTCGGCCTTGTTTTGCAGCCTTCGTGCTAGGTGGCTTGTGCCACTCAACTGCTTCGCGTAGAACATCATTGAGAACAGAGGTGGAAACGCGTCTTTGATGTTGTTCCAAAGCCTTGTCAACGAGAGATATAATTCTGGTGACGCGCTTCTTCTCCAAAACGGAAATGAGCTCAACAGGCGCCCACGAAATAGATACAGTTCGTTCCTGTACAGCTTCAATGGCCTTCATGTAAGTGGAATTATCCTTATCTGGAACGAGATCCCACTTATTTGCCAGTACGACACAAGCCTTGCCCTCGTCAACGATGCGGTCGGCAATTTTACGATCCTGCTCTGATTCCTCACATACGTCCAGCATGAGTAGCACGACATCAGCCCTTCGGATAGCCTTGAAAGCGCGGTTGATCATGAAGAACTCAGTGCCAAAGGAAACGTTGGTCTTGCGACGTATACCAGCTGTATCAATGAGACGGTACTTGTTTCCATGCACGGTGACAATCTCATCGATGGCATCACGCGTTGTGCCCGGTACCTCGCTGACAATAGCGCGTTCAGATCCTGCGAGCAAGTTGAGCAAACTGCTCTTACCAACGTTCGGTCTTCCAACAATGGCGACGTTGATGATGCCGTCATCAGCAATTGCTTCCACCTTAGGTAGCTTTTCCACAACAAGATCAAGCAGGTCTCCAGTTCCGCTTCCATGAATGGCACTGACCGGAACGGGCTCTCCAAGGCCCAGTTGCCAGAAATCAAAGGCCATACTGGTACCATGATGACTTTCGCACTTATTTACAGCGATGAAGACGGGAACGTGAGCAGTGGACTTCCTCAAAAAGGAAGCAAGCTCAATATCCAGAGGATTAAGACCGGCCTGACCATCGACGCAGAGAATGACAGCCGACGCCTCCTGAATGGCAAGTAAGGCCTGGGCTCTTATTTCGGGAAGAAAAGTGGACTGGTCGTCGAAAACAAGCCCGCCAGTATCAACGATTCGAAAATGATAGCCAGCCCATTCGGTGGGCCTGTAGGTGCGATCGCGGGTGATGCCGACGACGTCCTCGACGATGGCGCCGGCGCTGAAGGAATGGGTGAGTCGATTGACCAGGGTAGACTTGCCGACATTCGGACGTCCTACGACAGCGACGGTGGGCAGCTTCTGCAGCGGGATGGCGGGAGTGCTCTGCGCCGCGGAGGCGCGTACTCGACGAAGACGCGGCGTGTTGCACAGCGGGTTTGCGCGTGGTGCGCAGATGAGGGCGCGCGGGCGCGCGGGGGAGGAAAGCGGCGTTGGCGCCGTGAACGCCAACGAATGCGACATGCTACTACGGCGCGCAGCGAAACGAAAGCGCCACGCGAAGCGAAAGACGCGGAGCGAAAGACGCGGAGCGAAAGACGCGGAGCGAAAGACGCGGAGCGAAAGACGCGAAGCGAAGAGCACATCGCGCGGAAGCCGAGCTGAAACGCAACTTTGAGCCGACATGATCTGCATCGGCTCCATTGCTGTTCAGCGTGTGCGCCGCTCATTGGCCAATAGGCGCGACATAAAATTGGAGCAAAGGCATGTCGCACACGCGCGTCTGTGTGCGGCCACGCCTTTCACTTCGCGCGTCGCTTTCCACAGCGCAGCGGCGCAGCATTCGCTACACCGGCGCCTCACCGTACGCCACCCCCAACTCCACTTACTCTTCGCCTCAACAGCCTCTCACCGCCGCCGTGCTCGCCACGCCACCCTACCCCCAAACTGTTGTGCTTCCCCTTCCCATTATTGCGCCGTCCGCCCCGTCTAAACCGGCTCGCATCGTGCCTCGGCCCGCCGCGACGCTGTCATCTTCCACTGCACCCCCCCGCGCCATGGCCGCGAAGACAACGTCTTCAGCCGCTCCAACGCTTCCCATACAGACGCCTCCCTTTCTCACAAAGCTTTATCAACTCGTCAGCGATCCCACCACCCAGTCACTCGTCTCGTGGACCGATGAAAACGGTTTGTCCTTCACCGTTCACAAACCCTCCGAGTTTGGTCGCGACATTCTTCCAAAGTACTTCAAACATAACAACTTTTCAAGCTTCGTCAGACAGCTTAATCAGTATGGATTTCACAAACAGAACCCTGACAAATGGATGTTCGGCCACGATTCCTTCCGTCGTGACAGACCGGATCTCTTAAAGAACATCACCCGTCGTCGCCCAAAGCAAAGCCACAACGCAAGCGTTGTCTTACCCAATACTCTAGCTCAGAAGGCCGTCGTCGAGCTAGGCAACTACGGCCTGGAAAGCGAACTCAAGTCCCTCAGACGTGACAAGGATTTGCTCATCAAAGAGCTCGTCGTTACCCGTCAGAACGAGGAACAACTCAAGAACCATTGCGAAAACCTCGAGACCCGCGTGGCTACTCTGGAAAACTCCTCCAAACAGATGCAAGCTTTTATTATGCACTACTTCTCGCAAGTGTTGCAACCCTACTCAGAAGCTATGGTATCCCGCAAGAGAAAGCGTTTGCCCGCTTCGTCCTCAGCTGATAACCCTTCTAGCATGATTATTGAACAACCCAACAACCAGATTGCCAACATCTCGCATGCAGGGGGACGCTCCTCCGTTGACGCTTTACGGGTTATGATGCAGCAGATGGGTGTCGGAATGGCGCGCCCCCCGTCCAATTCGCAACCTCCATCTTCCCCGCGCGCACACACCCAACCCCAAATTTCATTCGAGCCCGCTACTGTTCAAGAGCTGCCCCACGAAGAAAACTTGTCTCTAACAGCATCCATGCGAGCTATGCAACCGAACGCTAACAACGCTCTGGCCATCGTACGCCCATCCATACTTGCCGCCCCGCTTTACTCTCAACGCCCACCGTCACCGCCTACGACACAGCCCGCACCACCACCCAACACCCCGCAACGGCACATGCGAAACTCCTCACGACAACCAGTGCCACTGGCCCCAGCCCCTCAGCCCTCCTCTACACCTGCTCTGCTATCAAGTGCGAGCGCTTCGCTGCCACCATCTTCAATGCCCTTCGTTGCCTTATCACCCCCCAAGCCGGTGTCATCATCGCAAACACAAGTGACCGTGACAGCCTCCAAACGACCGCAAGCCCCCTCCACCACTTTGACAGAACCCAACGTGATGCCCGCAAGTTCACCTCCTATGATGCTCACACGCACCGTTGGTGTACCGAATGTTGCGCATCCTGGACTCATAACAGCTCCGACCCCAGCGCCACCAATGAAGAGCACATCTGCAGTCAGTGTGTCTGCACCGGCTACGTCACAACCGGTTGCATCTCGGCGGCCTTTCCGGCTAACTCCGGCACACCCTGCTGCCTCTCATGGTGTGAGGTCCAATCTAACTGTGTCGCACCCAAGCGGGGCCAACCAAACGCAGGCTCTTTCGGCTGGCTCGCGACAGGCGCATCATTTTCTTTCATCGCAGCCTAATACTCCGTTGTCCTTTACAGGCGCTGCACCTCCATATGTATCTGTGAGTGAACCACAACGCCAGCAAGGCCATATTGCTCCCGGTGAGCAACCAACAGCTGTTTGTTCAGGCGCTCAGAATGCGGCTTTTGAAGCCGTAAATGTGCAAGCACTTGATCCAACACAGACATCATGTTCACCGAAGTTTGCATCAGCCGAGTTACCGCTGTGTAGGCCACAGCACTCAGTTGGAGCGGGTGCTGAGAACAACGCAAGTGCGATGATGAATGGTACGATTACGCCCATACTGAGCTCTCCCACGCGCATGCGAAGAGATTCAATGGTTGACAATGACGATGTGCACATGACAAGCGTGGATGGGCCTTCGATAGGAACAGCGGCGCATGAGAAACACGCACATGATGCTGATGTGGACCGCGCGCTAGACTTTCTGGAGGACATAGCAACCACGCCGAACACGAGCCTTACCATGGATGCTATCGAGAGCGCGTTGCGAGAACCGCGGTGCAGACCGAACGGCACGCAGCTTGACACGCCGGATTTCGATAGGGCGTTCGACGACAAGGAGTTCAACATAGCGTTTGGGTCAGACGATGATGTGAAGTTGAACGGGCATGTTCGGTCGCCCTCTGAGAACGAAAGAGTAATTGAAGACTTTCTTGAACTGTCTTCGGATGATGCGCGATTGCCACCGCCATTGTCGCACTTGCCGGAAGGAACGGATATTCACGCTCTGGCGAAGAAGATGGAATCTTTTGCGGATGGGTCGTAGGTTTGGGTTGATAGCATGGAGATTGTTAGTGTGTATTGGGGAGGTTTGTACGGGCCAAAGAGGCATCGGGTGTGTGCAGTGGGGTGGCAGGATGCAGTGGACAAGAATAGGGAGGTAGAAGGGCAGTTTTGAGTATAACTACACTTGTGTTGTAAGGAGATTTGAGCGGCGGTGGACACAAGTGGCGTACGGTTGGGGTACAACGGTGCAAGGGTAGGTGCACTCATTTGAGGGCAGCGGTTTTTTTTTAATTTTATTTTTAATTATTTTTTGTCGCATTCAGCGGCATGCCACGTAGAGTGAAGCGAACATGAGAGGGGGGTGGACAAGGCAGGAGCAGGGGTGTGCAGTGGCACACGACAGTGGGGACAGAGATGGGCACTTGGTGTGATTTGGTGTGCAACGGCAGCTTGGAATATAGAGCGGAAGTGGAGGTTCACAAGTTGAACGGCTTTTTAACTGACGGAGCGACAGATGTGTATACTGTACGTTAATTTGAGGTAGCAGCACTTAGGGCTGAGGGCGGGTGACGGTGCGTCGACGGGCGGGCAAAAGGGTTACGAACGCTAGTGCTGCTGGTTTACAGCAGAGGAGTGGAAAGGCAGCGAGCACGAGCCGGATGCGGACGATTTGGGCGACGCACGGACAGACGGCGGCTGGCAGCCGCTCGATCGCTTTGCGCTGTGGAGGAGGCGGGCAGCAACCCAAAAATTACATAAATTTTTTAAAATAGATGCAGGCGTGCTGCATCATTGGAAGCGCGCACGGCGATGCGCGCAGGCGGCGGCGTGATGCTTTGCGTTGGGCGCGTATACCTCCGCGTTGCACGCCAGACAGCGCACGTAGCCCTTGCGGCCCGTCTTGGCGCCGCGCTTGCGCTCCGCGTCGCTCGGCGCCTTGTACGGGTTCTCCAGGTTCACCGTGCGCGATATGACGAATCCGGGCAGCTTGGCCGCCTTCGGTCGCGCCGACTTGGCCTTCTTGAACAGTGTCTCGTCGATGCGAATGCCGCTCACCTGCACCAGCTTGATGCCTTCCTCGTCGGCCTTCTGCCTCGCGCGACACAGCACGGTGCACTTTTCGATATGATATCGCCCTGCGTGCCCGTATGGGGCGGGGGGGGGGAAGCGACGGCGGGTCAGTTGCGAGCATTGGGAGGGGAGAGCGTGCTTGTAGCAGAGGCAACGTACCGTTGGGGCCCCACACGAGGGTGGAGCAGAGGCGACACACGACGTAGCCACGGTGCACGCTGGGCTTGGTGAGCGCGCACAGCATGGCCTTCTTGCGCGCGGCGGTGCGCGCGGGATCGTCGTCGCTGGCGGAGGGCGCGGACGATGGCGATGCGTGCTGGCTTCTGGAGGACGGTTCTAGAGGCGGGTGCGCCAGCAACAGCGACCGACCGGGCGTGAGGCTCATTCTGACATCGCGCGGAGGGGGGGGTAGCGACGAATGCGGCGCGTGCGTGGGCTGCAGTGGGGGGTGGGGGCGGGAGGTGTGGCGCGGTTGGGAAGAGCACTGGGGGCGCATTTTGGGAGCGTTTGGGACACGGCGTTGTGCGGTACGGCTGCTTGAGTTTTGTGGGCAAAGGGGGGGGGGGAGGTAAGGCAGTAGCGCGGTAGAGCCGGTGAAATGTTGGCGTTTATATGGCAATAAGCGCGCGCGCGGTGCGTGCGGAAGGGGCGGATCACTGCAAGACGCGGGGAGGGCGCGCGCGGCGGTTCCACCACGGGGGGGGGGCGGCGCGGAAAGATACGAGTGCGCGCACGCGTGGCGCGTGGCGCGTGGCGCGCACGGGTGCTTGTTGTACGCCGGCGTACGAGCGACGCGCGCCCAATGAGCGCGCGCGACGAGCGCGCGCGCCAACCACAGGCGTTCACTTGGCGCGCGCATCGCGGCTCCTTAAATCGGCCAATGGGCGGGCTGCGCGATGCGCTGTTTGGGCGCTAATGGATGCGGCGCGCGTGCCGCGCTATTAATACGATCAGTCCGCCCCCCCCCCCCCCGACGTGTCTCGCGCGTGCCCCGTGCTGCTGCTTTCCAGCCCGCTTCCACGTCGCCGTGCTCATGCCCCTATTCGGTGCCGCCTCCCTCCCCTCCCCCCCCCCCCTTCCGCTGCAGAAACTGCAAACAAAAACCAAACTCCCCACCCCCCCCCCCCTCCCGCAAGCTATAAATGGACCTCCCGCCCTCCTCCATACGTGTCTGCTCCTTCCCCCTGACCTTGTGTATATAACACCCCCACCCCCTCCGTTTTCTGTTTTCCCTCCTCCATTCACTTCCACCTCTCAAGTTCAACCAACACTTCTCCTCAGCACCCCCATCCCTATCCCCCCCCCCCCCCCCCCCCAGCACCCAACACAAATAGATTACCTCCCAAGTACTTGCAAGCACTCGCCCACGTCTTCCAACGCTTCCACACTTGTACACCAACTCTATAAACCTCTCATAAACTCCTCATTTCTCCTACCTCCTCACTTACAACACACCCACCCCCCCTCGTCCCCATAACAAACAATCTTCATCACACCCTTACCGCCGTCTCACCAATTATCGTACGTCTCCTTCCAACCGCCCCTTTCATCCGTCCCAAACCAACCCCCCACGCTCTTTTTACACTCTCGACTCAACCCTTCATCAGCCTTACACCACTATCAACATGATACCATCGTGTATGTTTGACACTTGCCCGTTCCAAAACATATCCTGCTCGCCAACTTCCGACGAAACCACTGTATTCCCAGTGCTTCATAAAAGGGTACACGCGCTTCATTCGCATCCCTCTCCCGCATCACACCATTTGTCAGCCACCGGATCCGCGCTGCTCATACGCAAAAAACATTATCCGCGCACAATGCGCTCCCGTCAATCTCATTCGCAGTACCAGCGCTGTTCGCCTACTCAGCTTATCTGTCGTCAAACACGCTCGCGTTTTATCATGTCACACACACACACAGCCCCCCTGCCTCCACCGCCTCGCCTCACATACTTTATAATCCTCTCGTAAAGCGCTCTCACCTCCACCGCGGTTGCTCAAAGTGTGCCCAATAAACAGCGCCCGAAAAACGCCACCGCCACACTCACCACTAGCAACAGCCTCTCATCTTCCTTGTGCAATATACATATGTGCCATTGGTACACACCAACGGCAGCAGCCAGGCGCGTTTTATTGAGCCACTTTTTGTGCCAAAATGAGGGCTAAGGGCTAACCCTTAACCTGAAAGGAAGGCTAAAGGGTTAAGAGGGCTACCCCAAGCGTTTTAACTCTTTTGTAACAATGTCAACGTCCAGTTGGCCGCAGCAAGCGCGCATTCCAGCACATCGCCGCCTCCGCGTGCTCTATCGTCTCCTCAATGAATAAACGATCGGCTATCTCGATCACGCTGTCTATCGCATAGATAGCTGCACCGCACTTGGCATATAGACGTGCGTCCCATTCCTTGTAAGCTACGCGAGCTTGTTGCTAGTCGCATTTCCCGCGCTGTCGATATAGTGCAGCCTGTTCGTACCACCTCTGTTTCAAAGCCGTGTGTAACTGAAGTACATACACACCACGTCGCTGCATTCTGCCGAACGCTTGTCATGGAAAGCGCGCCCGGATCATTTGGAAACTTGTACGAAAATGTTCCGCACAAGCTGACGGAGGAGTTGTTTCAAGTGCTTGTCAAGACGGACAACTTTATCATCGAGAGAATAGTTTCGACGGGCCAAGTGTCCACCGAGTGGTACGACCAAGATGAGGTGGAGTTTTGTTGCGTGCTCAAGGGAGCTGCGGAGCTGCTTTTCGACGCAAGTGAAAAGCCAATGCGCATGAACCCAGGAGCGTTTGTGGTTATACCTGCGCATGTACGACACAAGGTCGTGTACACTGACAACGCGCAACCAACGGTTTGGCTGGCGATGAAGTGGAAAAAGTGAGCCAATCACACGCAGGAAACTGAAAACGCATCGAAAGCTAATGAGAGTGCTACTCACTACTGCAGGTTGCAATAAGTTACAACATGTGCCCTTTGAGATCAAGTTTGGTTCACGAGCTATGAGCATTTGAGTGAGAAGAGGATGATTTGCCCTTTGCGGTGGTTTCCGCCTTGGGCGGTGTAGTCAGCGAGTTAGAATTGCTCAGATGGTTTTCCTCAATGTGTTATGTTTTGTTATGGGCACTTTGCACTCCGTTTACAGAAGGATGCGTGTTGGTGTGTTTTGTGAGCTTGGGCTTGGTTGCGCTGTTGACGTGAGTTGCTTCTTCTTGTCATAGTCAAAACGACTAGGCCACATGTCCGGTGTGAACTGATGATAGTCGCAGCTGGTACACGTATATCAGCCACCACACTTCTCAGCGATATGAATTATTTTGCATTGTGTGTGAGTTTGTTTTTTTAGGGGTCAGTGCCTTCGGTTAACACACTGCCAAACCGTTACAGCGGCGGTGCGTCGGCTTACAGAGAGTGTGACAGCGAACAGCGTGTGATAACAATAACCACTAGGCCACTGTGGATTGTGTAGATGCCATTTCAATTGCACGACATGTTAAGTAATCTAAGGACACTGTGGAAAGCACAATTGCTCGGAGCCCGCCTTCGTTCCTGCTTGGCCCTCTCCTCTCTTTAGGGGGTTTCTACAATTAGACATCTCACGACGCATTTTGTCCAAAACCCCATAATCCTGCGTAAAGTGTTTCCCAACCCGACACGGAGCATCTGTCTCTTTTGCCCGCCAAATCATCAACATTTTGGGTACGCTTTGAAAGCGTACCTACGTTGTGGACAAATGACTGCATCATCATTTGCAATCTTCATGGCATCTCTACCAAAAAAACCATTGTTATTAGAACTTTTACAAGTTGTTGACATCTTGAACAATACTTTGCAATACATTACGGCCATCAATGGCCTCCACAACATGGTCCTTGCAATTGCTGATATAGACAGCAACAAACAAGGTTCCATCCTTCACCACGAATGGATTCAAAACCGCAATGCCAAACAATGGTTTACATCGTACGCTCTGCAGCCCCTTTTCATTGCTTTTGGTGCATAAAAAGCTTTGTTCTGAGTGGCTCTTAGCGTCGTTGAAGAGGTGCGTTTACAATTGTCATCAGATTTTAAAAAATGGGTAACCAACTACCACGCTCTTATTCTTCCCAACCTACAAATTGCATCGTTTCTTATGTACTTCTTGGATGCAAAATGCGATGCAGTAGCAGCACAGCTTAGCATCGGCAAAATCTCAGTCCACAGAGATGTTGAATGCGTTATTTGTTCCAATTTGAAGCACATGAATCACAACTTTAGCATGCCACGAAGCAAATTGGAAATTGCAAACGTCATGAAAGGGTTTCAAGAGATAAGAGGACTACCGTACTGCATTGGTGCCGTTGAAGGAACAAATATTCCGTGGTTTATGTGCCTTGAAGAGCAGTACTACGAGTAACGTACTATAAAGGATTCTCCAGGATTGTACTTTTGCCGTTGTGGATGCCAACAGACGCTTTTCGTTTACAGATATTGGTTGTCTAGGAGTGTACGCGGGTTCCACAATCTTTCGAAATAGCACCATCAAAAAACAACTATTTAAAGGGACGAGGTTAGGTACAGAAATTCTGGATCTTGATATTTTTGGTGTGTCGGTTAGACCATATCTTATTGGTGACTGGTCTTTTCGTTTGGATTTGAACATGATGAAGAACTCAAACAACAGAGATTCCCGCCAATCCGGTCGTCATAGTATGGGATTCGATTGCCTCACAACCCCGAAAGCCAGTTTAGTGTGCTTTTGGCATGCTAAAGCACAGATTTTCAGTTTTGAAGACAGGCTTTTGTCTGCATCATGAAGATGTCATGGGGTTCGCGGCATCTGCCTGTGTTATACTACAAAATATATGTATGGAATACGAAGAAGATGATAATGTATATCTACCTCAAGACGAAGATGGTGATGCCAATAACTTCACCGCAAAAACCACGAAAGGAAAGAAACAAAGGGATGCACTGTTTTATTTTGTTAAGCAAAAGCTAGCACAGTAGATTCAGAACTTGTCCACAAGACATTCCATTAGAGCCCTCATCTTTGCGTTCTGTTCTTTGCTTGTCTTCAATTCCTGTAGCAGACCCTGCTGACATTCTTTTGCATCTTAAAGAAAAGACTCTACAACAGATGCGTGCCTCTCTCGTTTGCGTTTACGTGAGCTGGTAGGGGTAGTTTCAACTTTGCTGCTACGCAATATGGTATCTAACACAGCCAGTGGATTGTGCCAAGCTTTGCCATGCTCAAGCTCGTAAAGTTCTTCAGAGCACTGTGGTTTCTCGAACAGGTTCGGATCATCTCTGTCTCGTCCAGATTCACTTATTTTGGCGATATATGCAGAACAGTCTTGTCTGATGCGGTTAAGCTTCTTTTTCCAGGCTTTACCAGACCTAGTTATATTGTACTGTTCTTTGGCGAGATCGGTGGCCAACTTTAAAACGTCTTTTAACGACTTCTTTTGTTTCTTGCGACTGCCATAGCCGGCTTCTTTCATCATTTGAAGCAACACAATAACAGTCTTAGAACTGTAGTGCTGACTGTCGTTTGATGCGGCAATTGATTTCGGTGAATGGCGTGGTTCGATGGTATCATCTGCAGCGGTTGGTGACGGTGTTGTATTTGGTAACGATACAGTGCTCCAATCGTTCAGAAGAGAGGGTGACACAACCGGCGATGGGGGACTGGTCATCTTGGCAAGTGGATTCCTTTCAAAGATGAAGTGCAATACCCTCAGAGAGGGATTTTTGGTACTTGGTTGATTTCCCGAATGTTTCGGTAATGTAGTCATTGCAGCAACTAAGACCAGTAATAGTGGATTTGACACGTGGGACACGGAAGAGTCAATTGGCGGTTGGCCACAGTAGTGGGCATGAATCACCAAAGTGGAGTAATTAAGTTAATTCTATTTATTATTTTTACACCCATTTCTGGGATGGTTAGTACTTAGTGCGTCGGCAAGTTGCCGTTGCACCAGTAAACCTTCCCCAACAAGGGACCCCAACCTGGGGAATTGGCTCTAGACCTCACCTCCTTTGCGTGTTCTCTACTCCTCTTCGGAGGAAAGCACCGTCGCATACCGGAAGTGTAACCCCATTGCCTATCTAAAGGACCCGAGTATTCGGAAGGTCATTCCAGCTGTCTTGGTGTTCGCCTTGTATAAGGTTTATTTACCGGCACTGCCGTTAGTCTTCGTCACGACACTCGTGACTCAGCTCCCCCTTATTTTTCCCTTTATAGGGTGGCTCTCCCGCTACCCACGGCTCGTGTTCGCGCGTGCCACTAACGTGGAAACCTCACCTCTCTAGAGGACGACCACCCCCATACACCGCTCCTGCGGATAGCCGATTCTTGCCTCAACCTCCCTGCGCAAGTCACGACGGATGGCCACGGCCTTACAACCCGAAATAGTCGTGGCTCTCCTGGGAGGGCTCTACCCAACTGGGCTCACCTCTAACGAGGAAAGATCCCGAACGTCTTTCGGTGCACCCCCGCTTCCGGGCCTTGCACTACAAAAGAAAGCAGATGAGTGGTAATAATAGATGAATTCAAGTCTTCGGCAAGCGATTTGGGTTATGAGAGATTGCGGTTTTGCCGCATAAACGCTTGTCTACGGTTTGGCGCGCTTTTGTTTCTACATGGGCCACGGAGACAGCAAATTTGATTGGGACACGTGTTGGTGTCTAGGGACAAAGCTCCGTGTCTCATCCTTTTACTGTCCAATTTTGGTGTAGAAACCCGCTTACTTCGTGAATCTCCGCTCCTTATATATCACACGCACGCCCTTTTTCTCTCATCGCATAAGCGTCTTTCGCCTGACCTTTAACGTTGTCAGCTGTCGCGTCATGCTATGAACAACTCGGATCTACGATCTTATTTAGTTACAATTTTTTCTTACGTCAATTCGACACGTGCGCAACTTATCACAATCCCCTCAGTTTGCCTAATCCAAGGTCAACTCTCGCTTCACTCGAATGGGTTAGCATCTATGGTTGTATTTGCCTATCTAAAACATTCTATTCGATTCTAGGCTTCACCCAGCATTTACTCCCACCCATTTTCTCTGGTTGGTAATCATCTTTCCCTATTCTGTTGCAGCATATGTCATCAATCCTTCTTCGCATATCACAGTTTCGTTTTGACAGACCATCCGCGAGGTTTCGACTGCCTTGAGTTCATGTTAACTTGTCTTGTTCCCTGCATTCAAAGCTGTTGCGAATGCGTTGCACCGTAGGTCCAAGACAGTATTCTTGACGTTTTTACCGAGTATTAATAATTTCTCACAGCGCTTTAGAGTCCACTATTATTCCTAGCGTTATTGAACAACCGTTGAACATTAATCTTATGGCGTTTTTCAAGGGGTATTACATGTCATTGGCGACGGCGCATGCCAAAAAATTCTGCTCCGTATGCTGAATATGATTTACGCTTCTGTTTGTGACTGGACCAGTCGGTGGTATGCAACACAGTCTTTCCTGCGGTATGTATCTTCCGAACTTGCAGCATACCGGACTGCCCGTATTCTCTGTATCTTCCTGCGTGTGACGCATCTGAAAAAGTCACGATTGATACACCGTGTGCCCTTGAAGGGCCCAGAAAGCGAAGAAATGAATTCATGCAGAGTTGTTCTTAGACGTATATGTTAGCTTCGATAAGATCGTGCACTTTCGAGTTTGCAATTCGTTGCTGCATCTATGAGGCGATCAGAGATGCTTGGGGCATTATAGCGCTGCCAAAGTATAGTAATGTTCCTGCACGAGATCTGAACATCTTCTTCTCGCTCTCGGTCACTATGGAGTGTACTTCTTTCCTTCTCATCCTCGAGAGGTATATAAGATTCAGCCGTTTCGTGTACCTGTGCATTTACATATTTATTGATCTTAGCCCATCCTGTCCTATCTCACACGCGCTGAACAATATCTTCTGATCGATTACTGTCTTTCCGATGACGAATCTCTTTCCTATGTTCGTGAGGAATTGCTTCCAATCTTCGATGTTACCAGCAATGAGAAAATCTTCCGTGAGTTTCGCAATTATGAGTATGATCTTGTCCTCTCTACGTTTGACGTATAACTTTCCAATGCCCAGTACGCGTTCCAGCCCACCATGTGTTAGAATCCAGTGTTCTACGACCTTCGTCCTTGTCGTCCTGCCTCAACGATGCCGTAAGGTAGCTTAGTAAGTTTCAGTAACAACCCTCGTCTCCCGTTCCATTCTCTGGGTGGACGAACGAATATACCTCTCCTGATTGGGCCACTTTGAAGGTAGGCTTTTGTGATATCAATAGCTGCGAGTCTGAGGCCCAAGAACGTTGTGAGTGAGAAAAGAATTGGAATGATGTCTAATTGCAGAGTGGCCCAAACTTTACGGATTTCGTCCTTTTCCTTGTCTCAGTTGCCGTGTGGTACTTTCCTTGCCTTTGTCATGTACTGGCAGTCTTCTTCCGTCTTCACTTTTTATACAATGTGAGAAGTAATTGCGTTTGCGTTCTTTTCTATCTCATTTTCTGGTATTGGTGTGTGAGCGTAAACCCAGTTGTTGTTTTGTTCTTCTTCGAATGCGTCGTAGAGAACCCATGGTTGTGCAAATGACAGGTCATTTCTGTTGATTAGTTTAATCGCGACATGTTCGAATATCTTTGTCAGTACTCTTTTTTTACGGAGCTCAATTCTTTTTCCGTTGGTACTCTCGGTTCCGTTTTTTTCTCAGCATGTATGGCAATATCCCTGCGCTCGGAATCCTTCTCGGTCCTTATTGATGATACCAAATGAGTGTTTACCGGAAGCATTTCGTTTTCTTGGACAATCGCTGAGATTTCTTCTCTCCCCTCTGCATCCGGTGATTCATTGTTGAATCCAAGGGCGTTTTCAATTTTTCTTACATCAGTTTGGCTGCCAGAGAATTCTCTGGTACTAGTTGGATGTCTTCATATGCAGTCTTCATTGGTTTACCCTGTCTTGTCCTCCTTGCCACGAGGTATTGATACCTGGGATCGATTACTTCGGCTCTCGCCCAATACGATATGCCGCACGATGGTCTGATGAAAGCGTAGATCCGTCTTCCTTGAGGCAGCGTGTGGGCGGTGGTATGAATCGGGGATCGTGTCTTCAGAAGTCTATGTATCGCTCAGGTTGCAACTTGTTCTTTGTGTGCGTCTAGGATTTCCTGTGATATAACCATGGTTGGTATTCTGAGAAGTGACGGGCTGTAGTCTTTAACGAGTTCAATGGAGCTTGGGATGGTTGAACCGGAGAATATGTTCAATATATGGGTGGCCCTGGTAAGGATCGTGTAGTGGTCGTCTTGTGATTTCCCTTTGTTGATCTTCTTGATTATCCTCTTAATCGATTGGGTTTTCCGTTCAACTATGCCCAATTTGTTATGCTTTCTCGCTGGTCGTGGTTGGTATGGGATGCTGTGACTTATACAGAATGCTCTTAGTGCTGGTGAGTTGTATGCATCGTGAGCTGATAGTTGTAGTGGGCATCCATGTCGGCAGATCCATATGGATTCTATTTCTTCGAGGATGGTGACTGTAGATCTGCTCGTTACGATAGCAGCATCTGAGTATCCCGTGTCTGCGTCTGTGATGTGAATACCAGTCCGCTGTTCATCGTTCATCTGTACGAAGAAAAAGTCGATCTGCACCTCTTGATTGAAATCTTCATTCACATTGGTCAATGATATTTTCCTGGGTCGTGGTGGTTGTCCGGATTATGCCTATATATGGCATACATTTGATGTTTCTTCTTTTGCTTTTTTGAGCGGTTCATCGAGAATTCTTGTGTCCCTACACATATTCTTTATTTCGTCTGCTGGTGCATGAGTGTATCTGTGTATGCGTTTTGCAAGCTTCCTCATTGGTTGTGCATGATTTGGGCTATCACCAGTTAGTGGCCTATTGGATATTCTGATCGTGTTTGGTTGTGGGACAATGAGTACCCTCAGTCTTTTATCGCATTCGTTTGTGTCTATGTACGTTGGTAAGATGCGCGGTTATTTGTCTTCGGATCTTTCGATGATAAGTTTTTTAGTATGTTGATTGTATCTGAGTGCTGTTTAATGTCCAAACCCACAATAAATGGGTCATCGCCGGCTGTTAGGTCAAATGTTATTGCCAAGGGTTTGGATGCTTCATCATTCACAGTAAGCGTCCAAGAGCATTTCACTGGTCTAGTGTTTATGCCGTTCGGACCCCATCCTTCTAAGTATTCTTTTGGCGGTGGGTCCAGGTTCAGTCTTATCCCAAATATGTCGCAGATACGCACTGCAGTGACTATAACCCCGGTTGATGTTGGAACCCCTTCGTGTAAGATTGGGTTAGGATCTGTTTGGGGCTTACCGATCCTACTTACTGAAAATACTGCTTCTGTTGCTGCTTTGGGCCTTCGGTTCTGTCAGAATCATCGGGTTCATCGTCTGTCTTATACTTCTTATTCCACTACTGATAATCTGGTTCGGTGTTTGGCCTCTTTCTATTTAGCGGATGCATCTCACATTTCCGATCTTTCCATTGATGGTCTGGCATACCGCATGCCAAACAATTTCGTTTCTTACGAAAATGTCTTCGCTTTTAATGTAATCCAGATGTCTGGTACCCTCTACCGGCAATCATATTCTTCATGAGTCTCCCTGCTTCTGTTGAATCAGGAGTCGCATTATCGTCTTCATTGCATTCCGTTTGTAGATCTTTGATGATTGTCACTGCATCCTTCAGGCGTATAAAGGATACCTCTGATTTTTCAGTCATACAAAAGTTGTTTGAGTTCATAATGTTCTCAATAGTTCGGTAGCATTCTCTGAATTCTTGGAGATTGGGTTTTTCTGCTATCGTTTCTTGGGTTACGTTAGTATCTGACTCAATTGGTTGTCTGCTAAGATCTACGATCTTCACTATGGCCTTTTTCAGTAGACTAGCGTTGTGTCTGATATACTGTGGTGCTTCTCAGTAGATCTGGGTTTGATTATTGTGGCTGCAACTAGCGTAGATACAACGTTATTGAAATTGACTGTTGAGAGGTTCGCGTTTTCCAAGAAAATCATCGCAGAAGTCTGACTATCCTGACCATCATCTCTTCCTCCGCATAGATTGAGGTATGCTTGTGCATGACCGTAGAAACGGTCTGCATATCTACCAAAGCTCTGTTTATCCCCTCTTATGCAGTTGTGAATTGTCCTCACCATCTTGAACTTAGGCCTTACAGAATCTGATACCGAATCTTTAGCAACCATGCTGATAACCGTTTCCAACTCTGGAAGCCGTTTTTCGTTCGGTATGTTGTTGTTCGTGCCCATGCAGAATTCTCCTGCATCTACGTACCTGTTCATGAGTTGTTAATATCCGTAGTTCATGCATGAGTATATGGTTAGACATAGAGTGTTGGCTACTCCCTTGGCTCGATTATCTCCTCCTTCAGCCTACTCGAGTACTCTTTTCGCCCATAATCTGACACCCTGTCGCCATAGATACTTGTCAGTTTTGGATTCCAATCGGGATGGTTCAAGCATATTTGTTGATGAATATTGCGCTGGGCCCATAACTGTGGAATGTGTAGACGCTATTTTAATTGCACGAGATGTTAAGTAATCTAAGGACACTGTGGAAAGCATAATTGCTTGGATTCCGCCTTCGTTCCTGCTTGGCCCTCTCCTCTCTTTACTTCGCACAATTCGGCTCCTTATATATCACACGCACGCGCCTTTGCTCTCATCGCATAAGCGTCTTTCGTCTGAACTTTCACTTTGTCAGCTGTCGTGTCGTGCTATGACCAATTCAGATGTACCCTCTGATATCATTTCGACACGTGCGCAACTTATCACAGCCACAAATCCGATGTGTGTGTATGGCTGTACCAGCCGTTCAGTGAAACGTGTAGACGTACACGTTTCATTGATCCTGACGGTCAGAGTATCAATAAAGCACTGCCAGCGGCTCTGGCAGACCTCGTGTGTGGGGGAAGCTGCCAGGCACTATCCCGCGTTTTTCATGGTAGCATCGCGGTGAAAGACTCCCACACTGGGTTCTCACCGCGCTTCAATTTCCGTTTTCTTTTCTAATCCCCTCTGAGCGCACGCACGCACTCCACCGGACGCATCCTCAACTGTTCACCCACTTGGAGAACTTTTGGTCGCCAGTCTTTGGAAACTACATCAGCATTAGTGTACCCTTTTGTGACAGAGCTACTTCCATCATTGCGCTCTCACTTGCGTGGCACAGCACACCCACGTCTGCATTTGTGCCCAATCTCTCTCCGAAACCTCGCATTCATCAGCTTCCTTTATGCGTTCAACAAGTCAACGCGCTCTCGAACTTGGCTTTTTATTGGAGTTGGCTTTTAATTCACAACCTCACTTGCAGATTTGGGGGAAAAAGTTTTCCATTTCTGCAAACTACGGACTTCATCTTATTTCGAGAAGTGGGTGACAACTGATCAACAAAGGAACCATTCGTGAAAATACTCTGGCAAACCGTTCTTGATCTTACGCGTTCCTTCTCTCTCTTCTCTCTACCTACCTTGCTTGCCCTTTTGCGCCCACGCACCACCGAGGCTGTAACCGACGCCCTTCTCTTTCGAATCAACGACGCTGGTCACCAGCTCTTGCGCAACGTCGATTCAGCTTGGACTGCACGTGATCTCGGTAACTGCCATCTTGGTTGCTGGGGCCACCTACAGTGTCGTACCGTCGACGCTGCTGGACTTCTTCCAATTCCTCAGAGCTCCTGCACAGCTGGAGCCGTGTCGTGCTTACGTCTGCGTATCTGAAGTTATCGTCGTGCTCACTCTGCTCTTCTTTGGCCTTGGTTCTTGCTGCGCAAATTTACTGCGTACGTTGCCGAGAACCACGCGTCTTCTCAGCAAACTGGACGTTGTGTTTCTACTCCCACTTTTCATTCACCGACGAAACCTCGCGTAATTGTGATCAACCGGAAAGAAACCCCTGCTCCCTTCCCCTCGTTCCCGCGCTGCGTAGATGCGTGTACACTGGAGGCTTCTTGAACATCCCCGTGTCGTTGGACAACCCTCTCATTTGGTTTGGCGTCTGGACCTACCACCTGAATCCTCTACGCTGCAACTCTTTGCTACTACTACACGATCCCCACCCCCGCGCTGAATTAACAACTCTACACCCCAGCCGTCTGCGTACGCATTGCAATTCGACGCTACCTCCACAACATGAAAACTTGGGTCCGCCACTCCACCGGAAGCTGTGTGGAGTTGAGCACTCAACAGAAGGGAAGCTTGCGTCTGTGATTAAAATTCTCGGTTGCCATTAGCTCTACGTAGACGTTGGCACTCTGACCGCCGATATCGAAAGCTCAACATCAGCAGAGAATCGAGGGGGGACTTGAAGTAATCTGAGAGTTAGTAATCACACCGTATAACCGGTTCTACGGGGGTGTGCTCGGCGAATACTAGGAGACAGGGTGTCTCATCGTTCAGTCCGGACTATATCGTGGTTATTGATAGCATAGAAACCCTTGCCGAGCAAGTATCCGCAAGTACCTAGAGGAGGTTTACTGGTGAAAACATATCCCCTGTTCGTAACCTCTCCTGGACGTTCCGTAGGAAAGTGCGCACTAAGTTCTGGTTTGCGCAGAACTTGTCAGGCTGCAGAAAATCACAACTCACTGGGACATTCTAACCCGGAGTCAGAGGTCTGACCTTTAGGACCTTCGGAGATAGCACCTCCTGCCACTGTCCCTGCCACGAAGAATCCCTTTCCAGGTATGGGACTGGTGAAGATAAAACATTACTACTCCCCTCTCTCTCTGCCAGTCTTTTAGTGATGGATGGGGATCGGGTTACAGATACAAGACGCGTCCCCTGCTTACAAGGGAACGCAGACTACTATGAATTGCGGATATACGCTCACGACTTGATGCACGCCTCACAAGCACTGTTATTGCTCACACAAGAGCAACCCATAGAGATACAAAGTACTGCTCAAGCGCAAAAGCGCTGCGACAATGCCGACAGGAAAAAACGATCTATTATCGTAAAAACTTTAGGCACACAACCCATCGTCGCCGTCCCAGACCTAGTATAACGATGGCATTGCACCTCATTAGAAGTATGGAAGTTGGATTCAACCTAAAAGAAGGACAACATCCAGTCCAAGATGGAACTTCGTCAACGTCTAAGCCGTATGATATTCCATGATAGTGACGATATACAGAAGCACCTAAACGACATGGAAACCATGTTCTTAGAGCTTGCACGCATAGGAGATCGATTACATGATCCCGAATGCACCGCTTGCCTACTTAGAACACTCCCGAATCTCTAATGGCTATCACTCTCCTAGCCCACGCCAATAACATGTAATACGATCACGTCGCTTTCCTCGTACGTTCTGAAATGGACAGAAGAAAGCATCGAAAGTCCGCAACTACTTCTGAATTACAGCAAACAAATAAAGCGCAACAAAATCCGTACACCGCAGCCAAGATATGTCACGCCGGACCAAAAAAATCTACATTCAAATCCAAGAATGTCAGATGCTGGAACTGTGGTAAACTAGGACATATTTGCGCCAAATACAGAGTAAAAAGAACGATGGACCGCGCAAATAACAGACATCCTAAACGCGAAAGACATCCTTTCCTAAGGAGAAACAAGAACAGAAAGCAGAGACCATGGGGCTCAAACAGGCATGAACAAAACCCAAACCGAAACAATAGCCAACGATATAACACTGAACGACAGCCACGAGGTTTAGTGACAATTGCTAAGGCTATGCATTCCTGCTTTGAAAGTAAAGTGAACACATGGCTCGACTGTGGTGCCACACATGTCTTTGTCAACGACAAATCATTGTTCTGGGACTCTCACCATGCTGGAGACCAAACAGTTTGCATATGCGACCGCATTTCCAGGATTGAAGGATACGGAACAATAAGGCTCCCATTGGGAGATGGATTGAGTCTTCCCGCAAAACACACACAATATCTTAACTCTAACCTCATTCTACTCTCAATCCTGGCACAGCATACTCGGGTAAAATTCTTGAACAAGTCAAAGTCCACGTGCTTCCTCATCAAACATCCGAACTCTAGTGATGTACTCTACCGGTCACAACAGAGGGACGGACTATATCCATTTTTGAACCCTATTCCTCCGCCAAGAGCACAAACGGCAACCACGTGCCCAGGTGACACTGCGAAAGACTGGCACGACAGACGTGACACAGGAAGGGATATGCTCTTGTCTTTTTCAGAACAATCGAAAGGAATCCCAAACTTCTTACACTCCGAGGTATATAACATCCAATGCTCAGACTGCATTAAAGCAGGTACAAAACGGCCTGCCATGGAACCCTCAGCGTCAACGGCCACGAAGCCCCTAGAACTGGTGCATACAGACCTTACTGGCCCGATCACCCCACCTTCATTACAAGCCTCGAGGTATACGCAGGTTCTCTTTGATGACAAAACAAGACTGTCATCTGTATACTTTATGGATAGCAAACTGCAGTTCTTCTCTTGCATAAGATGGGACAAGGCTGGCACAGAGAGAACGAGTTACGAGGCCATATAATCTACTGCATTTGTCTTGACGGGACGGGTGAGAACCGATCTGACGACTTCATCACATATGCGTCAGAAAATGGAATCGTTCTGGATTACACTCGACCGTACGCCCACCAATCGAATGGAGCAGCAGAAAAGACCATTTAATACCTTTCGAAAACTGCACGGAAATTTCTGCACGCTTTACAACTCCCACTAGAACTATGGGAATAGGCGATATCCGACGCAAACTGGATACGTAACCGCCTACCAAACTCTCGTGTACGTATGCAGATTCCCTAGAAACCATGGTCCAAGAAAAAGCCTGACTTCTCGAGACTTCTGAAGTTTGGAAAGAAGAGATATGCATTTATATACAGGTCAGAGACTGTTCCCAACAAAAAGCTCCTGCCTCGCGCACTTCCCCGACAATTTGTTGGAATTAAAAGCGTACGCACTCTGTACCGGATCTACATTCCTTTGCTTCGCATAGTAGTGAAATGTAGACGACAAGACTTCAGCGTCACAAAAGAAAGAATCCCTTCAATCAATCAACTGATTGATTTCTCCTCATTGAGACGAAAAGAAGCCAAGAGCAAAATAAGAGATGCCAGCGAGGAATATATGGACGCATCTCTAGTCCAGTGCTTGGTATCAACGGCAAGGTATGACAACGAGGAACAGGTACTAATCGTTCCAAAGACCTTTAGAGATGCACGCAACATTTCGAAGTGGGCTGATGCAATCGATAGGGAGTACGAGGCTCTAACCAGTAGAAAGACGTGGAAGCCGGTGGACCGGAAATGAAACCACTGCCATTTCTGTGGACGTTCATCGCGAAGCGTATAACCAGCAAGCCACTGAAGTTACTGCCAAAGGCTCGATGTGTGGTCCGAGGAAACAAACAAGAGCCGTACTTGGGTTACGACCTGGACAGTTGTACACCCCCGTAGTAATGCTAGAGACAATCCGACTCGGGCTGGCGAAAATGGCAGAGCAAGGTTTAATAAAGGAAACCTTGGATCTAAGTTACGCTTACTTATACGGAGACCTGGACGAGCCATTAATATTGAAACAGCCTACCAATGCGTCGGGCTCGTCATACCAACATCGAAAGGTCTGCCTACTACTGAATTCGATGTATGGTGCAAAACAAGCCGAAAACATCTGGAGATCGCAGTTCAATTCAGAGCTGCTAAAGCTAAAACTTCGGCAGTCGCGAACGGACAGCCGACTTTACATCTACAAGTCAAGTATTGGGTTTATTATACTCGTGGTTTTAGTCGACTACGTACGAATTTTGCCGAACTCAATATCTCTCCTGGAATAATTTAAGGAAGAGATGAAGAAACTCTTTCAAGTGAAGTTTATTGGCGAAGCAAAGTCTTTTATTGGGATGGAAATCGACAGAGACAGCAAAGGCAATTTGGGTATCACAAGAAAGATATGTCTTGAATGTAGGAGAATGACTATCGGGTAGGCGGAGTAGTGAGGTAGCCAAGGGGGTGGGCAGGCGGAGGTCAGACCATGGCTGGCCCAAATATTCCACGTGGAAAAGCTGGGTCCCGGTGCGGGGGATATCAGGGGACAGTGCAAGTGCCAGGGAATTGTAGCCATAAGTTTTTTACGTGGCTAGTTCTACTTAACTCTTTAGAATAGTTCCGGAGTTCAGAGCACCTCGCCATCTAGATAAGTTGGGTCGGGTGCTGTTGACCTCTGAAGAGTAAAGGAAAGCACCATCTCCGTCTTTTTGCCGCCATATGCAGCCAGTGGGACGCCAAAGGCCTCCAAGCCACCCCTACCATTCTCCCGACCTGTAGAGACTTGAGATAACACCCGACCATTGCCCCCCGCTGCCAGTTGGTGCCTGCGTCACTAGTAGACCCGGTGGTTTGTCACCCCAGTGGCTGGCTCTCTGCCACTACTACCACCTGGTAGACTAATACCCCACTTGGCCAGAGAACGTAGTATTCTACTACAGTGAGGACATTGGAGGACTACGTATTAGTGAACTCCAATGCTGCGCATACTTCGTTTCCTACCCCTTGCGATCTGACGGTTCGAAAGGGCGGCGAAGAAGGTCAATCAACTGTGCTTCACGCCCGATACTGGAAATGTGTAGGTTATTTGACGTATTTGGCTGTGAAGTCAAGGCCTGATATCATGTTCGCAGCTTCAATGCTAGCGAGGGAAGTGCATGCTCCTGGAAAGAGACATGCTGGACTTGCAAAAAGGGTGCTAAGTTACCTGAACGGTACGAAGGACTACTGCCTCCACTTCTCATCAAGCGCCAATGCGCCGATGGAAGCGTACTGCCATGCAGACTGCGCTAGTTGCAAGGACACCAGAAAGTCAGCAACCGTTTCACTGGTAAAGGTAAACGAAACACCCACTGTTTGGACTACAAAGAAGCCGAAGATGACTGCCCCATCATCTGGAGAGGCTGAATACATCGCACTGTCCAACTGCAGAAAAGCTGTGACATGGCTAAGGAGATTGCTTTGGGAAATGACTGTAGTGCAATGCCCGGAAGCGGGAGTGCACCAAAAGATGTTCAGCATATTTCCTCGTTAGAGGTGACCCCAGTTGGGTATAGCCCTCCCAGAATTGGCACGACTATGTCGGGTTGTAAGGCCGGCGCCACCTGTCTCGACTTGTACAGGGAGGTTGAGGCAAGAATCGGGTCTTCGCAAGGGCGGTGTATGGGGGTGGTCATAATATAGAGAGTTGAGGTTTCCACGTTAGTAGCACGCGCGAAAAAGAGCCGTGGGTAGTGGAAAAACAACCTTGTAAAGGGAAAGATAAGGGGGAGCTGAGTCAAAAGTCTCGTGACGAAGACAAATGGTGATGCCGGTAAATAAACCTTATACAAGGCGAACACCAACACAGTTGGAATAACAGCCCAAATATCCGGGCCCTTTAGATAGGCAAGCGGGTTAGACTTCCAGTGTGAGACGGTACTTCCCTCCGAAAAGAAGTAGAAAAAACGCGAAGGTGGTGAGGTCTAAAGCCAGTTTTCCAGGTTGAGGTCCCTTGTTGGCGAAGTTGTACTGGTGCAACGGAAACTTGCCGACGCACTAAGTACTAACCATCCCAGAAATGGGTGTAAAAATAATAAATAGAATTAAGTAAACTACTCCACTTTGGTGATTCATGCCCACTACTGTGGCCAACCGCCAATTGACTCTTTCGTGTCCCACGGGTCGAATCCACTATTTAGTGGTCGTACTTCATGCAATGACCAGATTACCGAAACATTCGGGAAATGAACCAGGTGCCAAGAATCCCTCCCTGAGGGCATTGCATTTCAATGTTGAATGAAGCCATCTTTGGAGATAAACCGGAAGAGCTATTTACCATTATGGTATTCAGTGATAGCTCCACCGTGTTGTCAGTCGTCCACACTGCCCGGACGTCTGAGCGTAACAAACATATAGCTCTGAAGTTCTACCATGTTAAAGAATTGGTGACGAATGGCATTATTTGCATGGAATACGTGCGAACTGAAATGAAGCGTGCAGAAGTGTTTACTAATTAGTTGAGGCAAGACTGTCTGCAAACATTGGGTTTGCTGTGTGGCGTAAATCGTCACCTTTGACTTTTTTTTGACATGTTCTCTAACGCTTGTGTTTTTCTATTTGGGATTTTGTTTTTTCTTTGATTCTTGTAACGGAAATAAGAAGCAGTTGTACCATTGTACGGATTTGAATAGAATGGATCTTGCTATACCTTTTCAATTTGGTACAGATTTTCCCTACAAGGTTTTCCTGCTCAAAAAGGTTTTCAAGGATGGCATCCTTAGTCAATTAATCGAGATAGATACTAATAGTACGCATTCATGATACTTTGCTCATAACTGCGAGGGACGGTGTGTATGGCTGTACCAGCGGTTCAGTGAAACGTGTAGATGTACAAGTCTCACTGAACCTGACGATAAGAGTATCAATAAATCACCGCCGGCGGCTCTGGCTGACCTCTTGTGTGGGGTAAGCCTCCAGGCACT
The DNA here is from genome assembly GCA_003194525.1 of Gracilariopsis chorda. Taxonomy (NCBI): domain Eukaryota; phylum Rhodophyta; class Florideophyceae; order Gracilariales; family Gracilariaceae; genus Gracilariopsis; species Gracilariopsis chorda. Next base: position 63,442 of record NBIV01000051.1, on the reverse strand, counting down.
AACCCTCACCCCGCATTGGTCAGTGTGAGCCATTGCAGTGACTGACTATTTCTCCAAAGGCGCGTCTTTCTGCGTTGGCACAGCGGTAAGTGCGCTCCTGAAGGTGTAGAACAATAAAGATAAATAGAACCTGTAGGCGAATTTGGAGTACGATAGTTTGTAGAGTTAGGATAGACTGAGAAGACCAGAGCTGTCAAGAGTTTCTGTGAGCAGCTGGAATAAGGGCAACCGTATAATCCTTTACTGCTTATCCTCTACTCATCTTTCTTGCTCCTACAAGGGTAGAGACCCGTGTGGTGTAGTAGCTAGCCTAAATAAGTCTTCTAACTACCAGACCAGTCGGTGAGATTCCACCCGTGAGGGAGCTTACGGGAAAGTACGCTTACAGCCAGACATTTACAGTGACTCCTAAGAGCGTCTCCACGGGCTGGATGTCAAATTAGCAAATTTGGGAGTTTTGCCTTTTTGCTGTCGTTCCAAGGTGCCCCACGCGGTGAGCAAATGAGAAAAAATTTTTGCCCCGAAAAGCCCGGGGCCAAATCGTTTAGTGCAATGCCCGCAAGCGGGAAAACGCTCCGAAGATGTTCAGGATCTTCCTCTCACGAGCTGAACTCAGTGTAAGAGCCCTTCCAAGGTTGACACGGCGAAGCCGATTGTAAATCGGGGTCACCCTTCGCGACAAGCGCAGGAAGGTAATTAGAAGCCGGTTTTCGGTATCGCTCTAAAGGAGGCAAATGTCCACACGGTAGTGCACACACGACGGTAAGTCGGTATGAGCCACGACAGTGAGAGCTGCCCAAAAAGGGAAAAGGAAACGGAAAAGGGGAGAGAATGGAGTAGGGGTGCGAGTCACGAGAAGGACTCGACTCGGGCACGAAGTGACAAGGCCGGACAAACCGTATACAATGGCGAAAACCACAACAGTGGGTAATATTATCCCAACTATGGGCTGTTCTAGGCGAGCAAGGGGGTGAGCGAGCCGTGTGCAACGGAATACCTCTCCGCAATGAAGTTTAGTATCACCGAAGGCGAGAGCATTCAGAGCCAAGTTCTCGGAGTAGAACACCCTTGTTGGGGAAGTTTACTGAGGTGCAGCAGCGGCCGCCGCTGCACTAAGTACAGTAGACTACCCAATTTAATAGCTAAATAAATAAATAAGTTGTATCTAGGCCGCTATCCACTACTGTGGTGTACCCGTGTAACACGCGCAGATTCCGTTGTTACGGCGCATCAGGCCAAGCCCTTGCCACGTGCACAATCCGATCCGTCGGCAAAAGTACACCCTTTACTTATAAATGAGCAACAACCCGGAATACCCGGAATGGCGATTTAGTGCCATCACGAGCGGTTGCACTTCAAATCGCGAGTACAAATCAACTTGATTTGCTCACGACAAATAGCCCCGGGTGTCATCCGACCAAACACGTGGAAGTCTCCCATTGGAAGAATATTTGGCGTGAAGACCGAGACAGCAGAATTCCGAACTACATAGAAGCCCGCGCATCTTCATTCCCGCTCCGAACATAGACCACCCGTCCCCACAGATTCACCCCGCCCCACTCTCACTCCCTACCCGTCAAAGCTGCATCGTGGAGCTTCACAGATTGCTCACATATGGCAACGTGCCTCCCAACAACAGCGGCACCTCCAGCTCAACACCAAGTGCAAGTGACCATAGAGCCGCACGAACCTCTGTCATGCCACAAACCTTCCTCTTTGTTGGCTGCCGGCACGTCTTATTGCTCTCTAAACAGCGGTCTGGCAACTCAATCAAGCCCTTTACTGAAACGGAAAACAGCACAGAATAGTGCTGCATAGCACAAGAAGCCGAAAAGGGGCGCAAGTTTCACCCCGTCAGAAGATGTTGCTCTCGCCAAAGCTTAGAATGCCATCTCCGAGAACGCAATACCCGGCACAGAGCAGAAGGCCGATAAGTTCTATCCAAAAATTCAAGACATTTACAACACCGCTTTCAAGCCCGCAAATAGCGAACATCGCTTTGTTGAGTCCATCAAGTCACGCGTAAAGCTTCTTATCAAAGTTTGCGTTGCGTTCTCAGGCTGTTTCGCCAGGGTTACTCTCATGAAGCCGAGAGGGGTATCAGCGGATGACAACGTCGACTTGCCTACTGCACTGTACAACGGCGCCGATGTCAACGATGCGAAGTACGATTGCGGCAAACCGCTTCGCTTTCGACTCGCCTGGGATGTATTGCGGACGCACGCAAAGTGTATGGCTGCTGGGAATGGCGATGTTGGGCAGAGTAGCGCGGAATCGTCGCATGACGAACTTGGAGATCAAATAAAAGTGGAACCCTTTTAACAAAGACTGAAAAGTCTGCGGAGCGTCCACGAAGTGAAACACGTCCAGTGGGCACGAAGAAAGTCAAACAGAAAGATTTTAAAGTGAAGCAGAAGGAAATGCAATTGTCTCTAGCAGCAGAGGCTGTCTTTGTTCAACGTGAAAGGAACAATGCTCTGAAGCGGTGTTTTGAGATAATGCTGTTTACTTCTGCTCCTCCTGGATGCAACGGAGAAGAGTCTGTGGAGTATTTCAATACCATGCGCGCTCGTGCTCTTAATGAGTTACGGAAGGAGTCTGGAAAAGATAAGCAGCAGGACCGCGACTTAACCGAAACATTGGAGACGACGACTGAGGACAAACACGGTGAGATATGAGTTTAGATTTACACTAAAGACTAGTAATCAATCTATCGTTGCACATCTTCTTGATTCAACTCTAAAAAAAATTGTAACGTCATGTAGTACCAAGTTCTATCAGCTCCTCTCGTTGCCTTTTGTTTTTCACAAATGATCCATTACCAGTCTGCGAATTTTGAAGTACTCATGCTCATCCTGCATTAGCCGGTGTGTAGCACAGTGTGCAGCAATCATTCAAGCAGGCGGAGCGACAGAGGAGTCCTCACTTTCAACCGTTCGCGCGGCATATACTGGCATGCTTTGTCCGACAATTGTTTCCTCATTGCGCATCCAATCGTCATCAATGCCCAACATGCGTTGCTCAACCATCATATTATGCATGATGATACATGCTCGCATTATGATGCACATAGAACTATTGTACCAGAAGCGGCTTGGCTTTCATAAAATATGCCATAGAGCTTGCAGTACCCCGAACGCTCGTTCTATATCTTTGCAGCAAGCCTCCTGGCTCTTTGCCATCAATATTGAAGTGCAACGCCCTCAGGGAGGGATTCATGGTACTTGATCGTTTTCCCGATATTATCGGTTGTGTAGTGTGTATATGAACTACGCCCCACAATGGTGGGTATGGACACGTGGGACACGGTTTTGGGTCAATTGGCGGTTGGCCACAGTAGTGGATGTTGCCACGAAATGTGGAGTATTTTAGTTGATTTTATTTATTATTTTCACACACATTTCTGGGAAGCTAGTACTTAGTGCGACGGCACACTGCCGTCGCACCAGTAAACCTTCCCCAAAAAGGGACCCCGACCTGGGGAATTGGCTCTATTTGTTACCGCTTGCGCGCGTGCTGTACTCCTCCTTGGAAGGAAACGCCGTGAACCGCGGGACATCTAACCCCCTTGCACATCTAAAGGGACCCATCACTGGGAGTCATATTATTCCAATTGCATTTTTGTTTCGCCCTGTATAGGGATATTGTTACCTGCATCGCCGTTCGCCCCCGTCGCTCTCGCGACTCACATCGTCCTCTCTTCCCCTCTTCGCCCTTCCTTCTTCCCCTTTTTAGGGTAGCGCCTCCCGCTATCCGCGGCTCTCGTGTGCGCATCTGCTCACACACCCCCACTTACGTGGAAACCTACCTCTGGCGAGGACGCATTCCCGCTCTCGCGGATACCGATTCTTGTCCTAAACCCTCTTGCGCTAGTCGCGAAGGGTGGCCTCGGTCTTACAAACCGGCTCCGCCGTGCCACCCCTAGAGGGGCTCTACACAACGGGGTTCACCTCCACGGAGGAAAGATCCCGAACGTCTTTCGGTGTTTCTCCCCTTTGGGGCGTTGCACCACAAAGTGGTCTCCCGACCTAGAATCGGTTTTTGTTTTCCCTCTTACGAGGTTTTTTTTATTCACCGGAAGTTCCGTGATCGTTTCCCGTCGTAACGGTATTTTCTCATGTCGAGAAATCCCTTCGATGCTGAGCCAGTGGTGACACGTAGTCGCTCCTGCGACAACGCGGACACTTCCAAAGTTCGGTTTGTACCCCGTATCCCTATACGGACAAGTCCCAGCCGTGCTGGCGCCGCTTCATTGCGGAATGATACCCCCGACCGGGAACCCCGGAACCTCTTTTTGCCCTCTTTATCACCCCCGCAGGGGAATGCAGCATCGACTCCGGCTGTTGCCGCAGTGCCCCAGGCACCCCAACCTGCTCCCGCTGTCGCGGCTTCAAGCCCCCGTGGAACGGGGGATAGAACCCCCAAGGGGACTTCCATGGAATCCAAGGTCCGCGCTCTGTGGACTGCCCATGACACCCTTGTAGGGGAACTAAAATCCCCCTAAGAGGTGGTCTTGGCAACCTCCGTAAAGGAGGTTGCCGAGGAACTCCTTATTTTACGGTCTGACGTCAACTCCGTTTTGGAGAGTTTGGGACAACCCGCCACCTTCATCGAAGGAGTTGAAGCCCGATTTGATCGGATTGGTGCCCGCCTGGAGACGCTGGAGCAGTTCGTCCTCATGGACAAACCATCCCCAGATGATCCAGTAAACGAGGCATCGCACAACGACCAGCTTGCTGGGAAGAAGAAACGCCGTCATCGACGGAAACACCACCGAAAATATTCGGACTCTGATTCTTCGACATCGTCGGACTCATCCCGAAACCATTCGGTTAGCTCGAGTTCCTCGGACTCCGACTCGGAGGACGAGAAGCGAGGCTACTCCTCCAACTCGAAGATGTCATCGGCCACTGAAGGTGTGATCCGAACCGGCCAGAAGGGGAGAAGACACCCCAGTCTCCGGGAATTGAAACCGACAAACCCGGATTACCGGAAGCTTTTATCATACCGGTACTACTGGCTCGAAGATTCGTCACTTGGACGTACACCCCGTGGTACGGGAAAGGTGCGAGAATGCATTAAGCGAATGCAGCTCTCGCTCCGCAACCAGTATTTTACTGGAGAGGACCCGGTCCTAGTACTGGATTTCCTATCTCGCTTTGTAGCGGAGGCCAATATCCTCGGTATGAATGAGGGACAAGCCTATTTGGCTTTACCGTATTTCTTACGGGGAGTGGCGGAGGACCAATACAACTCTGTCAGAGGATCTTCTCGTGCCTCCGAGGGAGGGGTTACTTGCTGGCCGGAGGCTGTGCAGTATCTTCTGCGCTCCTACGCCACAAACACCGCTATTCAGCAGGCTATCCTCGCTTTGCGAGATACACGCCAGCGTGCTGGAGAGACCGAGACCGATTACTCGGTGCGCCTTAACAAGGCTTTCCACAGCTGTGGTAACGTATACCCCGCTGGGGAGCACAGTACCATGTTCGTCGATGGTCTTGACCAGGCAATCCGGAGTTTAGTTACCCGTTATCGGGAGGACAAGCGGAGGATCCCCTATCTCGAGCTGGTCCAACACGCTCGAGCGGAAGGGGATGCACTCCGTGCAAGAACTCCGAACAATTGGTCTAAATCCGCCAAGGCGTTGTTGCTGGAAAGTGAAGCTTCCTCACTCCCGCTCACTGCGGATGGGAACCCTGGACAGGGTTTTGATACCGTGCATTCAGTGCAGGGGGATGGTGTGTCGATACCCACCAGTGATTTGCCGTTGACGACGGAGATGACCCGTGATCCGGGAACAGAAGACCCCGTTTTGTACGGTGGTAATAGTCGGGTCCAACCCCAACGACTCCCGTTTTCAAACGGTCAATCCCGTTGTCAACGGCCTGGATGGACTGACACCCGCCCTGCGGTTCGCTTCTTCGACACTCGGAATAATAATCCGCGTGTCGCGGTGTTGGCTCTCATTTGCCACCTTTGTTATGCCCATGGCCATACCTCGCCTCAGTGTATCTGCTCACTGAAGGATATGGCCAAGGTGGTGGCAAACTACGAGGCCCTCAAGCTAGAGGAGAAACGTTCCGTCCAGACGGCTTCCTACCGCCGTGCTAAAACGGACTTTTCCCATGCCCTACCACAGACCCCGCGTGCGCGGCAAGCTTCATACACCCCGATTCGGGAGATCGCGCAACAATCCGTTGCAACCCCCGCTAATGCGGATAGAAACCCCCGTCAACGGGATGAAGCACTCGTTGTCGAGGAACCCAACCCACCGCCGAAGGCGGAAAACTAACTGAGGGAGTCTCCCCTTTGGGAGAGGCGGCCTCAGAAAAGAAGCTGTTGACGCCCGATTCGTCCTCGCCTCGCTCCCCGGTGAAAGTCCTCTCCAGGAAAGACACCGCTGACGCGGACTCTGCGCACCTCAGTGTGTTGCGTGGCCGGTGGATATGGAGTAAGAATCCCCAGATTCCCGGTAGAGTCTTGGTCTTGGCCAAGCGCAATTACAAGGTCTATGCCGAACTTGGCCTTGATCCCCAGTTTATGGTGAGCTTTCTCACCGTCCTGGATACAGTTGCAGGCCCCAACTTTGTTATGGAATCATTGTTACCCCCGCTTGTGCGGTCTCGTATCCGATCTGACGCGGTCCCCGACATTTCGGATGCGAACAAAAATCCTTTACAAACGGTGGGCACAGTGGACCTCGTCGTGAGACTTGGTACCTCTGTGGCGAAGTTGGACTTCATCGTTTGCCGTTCATTGGCAGCACCAGTCATACTGGGATGTGATTACTGCGACAGATTTGTCGACGCAATCAGGCCCTGCCTCAGGCGTGTAGAACTTGACGACGGATCGTCGGTTCCGATTGTTCGCCGCCCGCTAAAGCGGTCCTCTCGGAAACAAGTTCCGCTCCCTGCTGCGCAGAAACGACCGCCCGCGTCCCGCGAGTCCAGCAAGCTCCGCGTCGCTGCCTCGGTTTCTATACCGCCTGAGTCCCAAGTCTGGGTGCAGGTAAATTCCCGTCAAGACGGTCTTCGGGTCATCCAACCCCTTGCCTCGTTGTACGAGAAATCCCAGCTGGCGCTGGCTAATGGAATTGTCTCCATTTCCCTGGACGTTCCTTTCCGGATATTGGTTGCCAACCTTGGCAAACACCCCCAGTATCTGGTAAAACACCAAGTAATTGGTAGTGTAGCCCCCCATCCTATGGGAATGCTGCCAACGAAGATGACAGCCGCCGATGTACTCGGAGTTACCACCTCTTCTGAGGAGTTCGCTCCGCCGTCCGAAGACGTCAAGTCTAAGGAAGGGGAGGAAACCGCTACTTCAGCGTCGAACATACCGAGTAACTCGGAATTGCGAACCACACCTGTTCCACAGGGCAATGCTCCATCGAGCAACGACCGGATTGATCCCGAAAAGGCACTTGAAGCGCTGGACGTCAGTCACATGCCAGAGTCGCACCGCGACAAACTCCGTACAATGTTACGGGAATTCACCACAATGTGGGATGGCTCGCTTGGCGGGATTAATGCAACGGAACACCGGATCGATTTATTCCCCGGTGCGCCACCGGTTGCACAACACCCTTACAGGGCAGGTCCTAAAGCTCAGTAAGAGGAGCAGTCTCAAGTGGACAAGATGCTCCGCGCAGGTGTGATTGAGCCCGCTCAATCACCCTGGGCATCCCCAGTTGTACTGGTTTTGAAGGCCGACGGAACCTGGAGGTTTAGTGTCGACTACCACCGGCTCAATGCCGTGACTGTTAGGGACACGTACCCTATCCCTCGTATGGACGAGTATATTGACTCCCTCGGAGACGCCACCGTTTTCACGGCTCTCGATGCCGATTGGGGATATTGGCAAGTACCTGTCAGACAGGAGGATCGCCACAAAACCGCATTCACCTTTCACGCAAGAACGTACGGCTTCAAGCGGATGCCATTTGGGTTAACCAAGGCCCCCGCCACCTTTCAGCGTGCAGTAGATATTCTACTAAACCGCTTTAAGTGGCGGAGTTGTCTGGTCTACCTCGATGATATTATCATCTTCTCCAACTCGTTGGAAGACCATCTCACTCACGTCCGAGACGTGCTGACCGTACTCTGCGATGCGGGAATTACCCTCAAGTTGAGGAAATGCGAGTTTTTCACAGATACTGTGAAGTATCTGGGTCACATTATCCGTCCTGGACGGTTAGCGATCGAGAAAGCTCGAGTCAACAAATCCCTCGATGAGGCGAAAGAGCCCCGTACTCAAACGGAACTGCGCTCCTTTTTGGGGCTGGTCAACGTCTATCGACGGTTTATCCCGAACTTTTTGGATACCGCGGCGCCCTTGAACGCGTTGTTGCGAAAGGGGAACCCCCCAAAACTGGGAACATTTACGCCCGAGCAATCGGAAGCCTTTCAATCCTTGAAGGAAGCTGTCACATCAGCACCAATCCTACATCTCCCAAAACGTGGGTTGCCATACTCCGTAGATACGGACTCGAGCGACTACCAAGTCAGGTGTGCTCTTTTTCAAACCACCCCGAGGGGGAACGACACTCAATTGGTTATTGGTCGCGCTCGCTCAATGTTCATGAGCGGAACTACTCCGTATCGGAGAAAGAGTGCCTTGCCGTCGTATGGGCGATGACCACTCTACGCCCCTACCTTATGGGAGTTCACTTCACCGTGTACACGGATCATTCCTCATTGAGGTGGTTAATGAATATCTCCGACCTGTCGGGACGCCTCATGCGCTGGAGACTCCGCCTCGCGGAATATGACTTTCAAGTCATTTATAAAAAGGGCGCGCAGAACACCCAAGCCGACGCCCTGTCGCGTTTACCCACAAGTGGGGAAGCACTCCCAACGGAGGATGATGGAGTCCCATGTTTCATGGCCATAGACCCGGATGATCGGGAATGTGCCGTCGAGGCTTGGCCAGGAAACTGGGACGAGGATGCTGACTTTGACGAACTACTCCCATCGCGAGATGAATCTGAGAACCCGTTACCGGGAAACGTTGTACCGGTATCACCGGAAGAAACGATCCGAGAACAATTCGGCGACCCATTCTGTACGAGGATTCGTGCCCGTATCAACGGTGGTGAAGATCTCCCTTGTTACGTTCCTACTTCGCAGACCACCCAAAGAACTGGGACATGTACGCTGATGTGTTAACCAACGCGTACAACACGCAGGTACACTGGACTACCGGAGTTTCGCCATTCGAGTTGGTTCTATCCAGAACACCCCCTCCTGTGGCGCTGGAGTCCCAAGCTACCTTGGACAATTTCCCATCAGTGGGTATCTACAGGCAGCAATGAAAGCAATGGCTTTCCAAGCTGGTCCCCGCTGCGCGGAAGTCTATGGCACGGGCCCAAGCCGCTTGCAAGCCGGATTTTGATGCTCGCTTGCGAGGGAAACCGTCCCCGATTCGGGCGAATAACTACATCTTCATCAGGAAGGAGTACTACAACCCGGAACGGGAAAAGCGCCATAAACTCTCGCCTGTGGCGGATGGACCATTCAAGGTCATCTCTGTGAACACCGACACTGTCGTGGTAGAGATGGGCGACACGCACGAACGGATTTCCCGTGATCGTGTTGTCCTTGCCCCTCCTCCCTCGTCAGAGGTAGTCGTGGATCCAGGAAACCCCGTTTCTACGGACTCTGCAACACCGAAATCATCCGGGAGTACTAAGCCTATGGTAATACGACACCCGAGCCGGGGACCCTCAGACCTACCGACCCTGTCGGACTCACCGGCTCAGCCGGGTAATTCGGGCCTCTCAGCGCCCGCCCCTACCACGCCCGCCCCCTGGCGCGAATTTACACCTGCCAGGCGGGGAATGTTATCCCTTATCCTGCCGTTCCGTCTAAGGAGCGGGAGGAGAACACTCGTTTTCGAGGAACGATATAGCCGTCGCAACGGGAAACACGGAACATACGGAACACAGACCATGGAGCACGGAGTATGTCACACGACACTAATCCCCCGTTCTCGGGCAGTACTGCGCAACAAGAACTAGACGCGCAGACGACCCCGCAAAAGCGGCAATTATACCGTGCTACACGGGAGGTTGAAGCGCAACTACCGCACACCCCTGTCAGGGGAAAAGGCAGCCGAGCCGCAGTCGAAGCTTCAGGCCCTGGCGCACAAGCGCCGGAAACGCCTCCCGTCGTCGACGGAATCGAAGCCTCCGCTCCGGGGAATAATTTGCGCCAACCCCCGCAACGCTGCGGCGAAGAACCGAGAACTCTGGAAAAATGGGCGCCATCGCACGCTCGAAACTGGTCGTACCGGACGCTGCCCCTCCTCACGGAGACGGTGCACCGCGCTTAGCGGCAATTCCCCTGAAAAGAGGGTCATCGGCATCTGCCCGGCACCTCCCAAAGGGAAATTTTGACCAAAATACCGGTGTACCGGAGTTAGCCCCAGGCAACCCGTCACTAGCCGGGGACAACATGGCGTCGCCGGAACGTATGGTGCAGAGCGCTCGTGCACCTGGCAGGGAGGCGGAACGCTTACCAATCACCGTGTCGCACGGGACCCCGCAGGGGATGTCGCAAACGCCGTTCCCGCATACGCGGCAAAGACCCCGCAAGCTCGAGGTTCGCGAAGAAGACTGCACTCGTGGAGTTCAAGTCCCCCGCCGACTGGCGGTTCGCTTGGCCTACCGTGATGACGAGAACAACGACGCCCCTCTGGGGAATGACTTGCCGGTGAAAACCGTGACACCACACACCCTCTTGAGAGATATTTTCCCGCATGAGCAGCGGCCACTAGGACAGCGCACGGCAACGCCGGAGACATCACCGACAACCCGGATGGGGGGCAACATACCGCACAGCGGGCAACCCTCGCAAGGGAGTACAACCACCACCCGGCACGGCCGGCAGGTCTACGAACGAGAGTTCGTAGTAGACCGACTTGTCGGACACACCTGGGACCAGGATGGTACTCTACAATACTGCGTCCGCTGGTACGGATATGACCCCAGTGGGGATACGTGGGAGCCAATCGAACACCTCCCACGATCGCAGGTCGTGCGATACCACCGTCAAACGGGAACTGCAGCCCCAGCCACGCTGGTTAATGCCCAAGTCTGGTAACGTTGCCGTGCGAGCGGAGGGCAGTAAGAAAGGATAGCAAGGGAAAGTCCGTCCAAGACGGGGAATTCTAATTGGAAATCACCGTCCGAGACGGGAAAGTTTACCTAGTGGAGCAGCAAGCTCCATACTACACTACACTAACTGGCATAGCCAGGGAAGGAACAACAGGAAACTGGACAAAAGGGGCTCACTCTTCGCCGTCGCCCGGGGCGTAACCACCAGCCAGGCGGTAGGCCAATGCGTCCGCCATAGTGGTGACATCCCCCGATACATCGGCAGCGCTCAGACCGGCACCCCGGAGAAAACGTGCGATGATCTCGTTTTCATTCGCCATCACCCCGCTGGGGATAGAAGGTCCGGCACTTGTCGCCGAAGGGTCAGCAGCCGGCTCGGCCGGAGATATCCCCTCTGGGAAAGCTTCCGCGCTAAAGCCGGTTTCTTCTACGTCCATCTCCCCGGGTTCTTCCGGTTCGTTATCGACCCTTGGGTCATCCCCGCCGTATGCGTGGTAGTAGTCGTCAGAATCGACGTACCCCACCGGGTGGTCTTCCGGCACATGCCGGGGCGCATCGAGAAGTTCGCGCGCCTCCTCGGAGGAAATTTCCCGGAACTGCCAGGGGTAGAAGTAGATAAAATCCCCCGCCAGGGCGGCGTTTCTACCCAGTCCTGGACCACCGGTGTTACCGCTGCCGCCATCCAGACGACCGCTTTGCTCCAGCGGGACCTCACTCCAGCTAACGCTGTCGATGTACCCAAGTAATTGGAGGACCTCTTCATTGTTGGCCTGGACCCCAAGGGGGATGCGAAGATTCAAATTGCGGATCGCTGCCCGCACACGCGGTGGGAGGAACCAGAGACGAAACTGGTCGTACGCCTCGTTGAGGATATAAGACGCAGCGCGGGCCACCCACTCCGTAACCACTACGGACCACAACCCCGACCGGGGATCCTGCATGAGCAGCGAACTGAGGTACGTAAGTACCGGCGGGAGTTCTATGTAGCACCCCTGGCAAGCTTCATGGAAGCGCCACCACTCGGGGAGTGCTACATACCAACCTAGTCGGTGAGGCGGCGCAATCTGCTCCATCTCCACATTCTCATACGGGATGAAATAGCCGAATCGGGATCGCCAACGCCGCTCATAGCGGATGAAGTTCTGGAGGAAGTTGGACCGGTATTGCCGGGGAAGGTACCTGAACTCCGCCCGAATGATCGGTCGCTCCCAGCAAAGGGCTTCTTGCCGCACTGCGGGGAAATTCCTCCAAGCGAGGGTCTCGAGGCGGAACAGGTTCTCGCCGTACCCAACCTCCCCGCGAGTGCGGAAGTAGCTACCGTCGAAGCCAAACTCCGGTGGGACCGGTACATCGAATGGAGCCCGGCTCTGCCGTTGATATAACATGCGCGTCAACGCGGTGTGCGCCGCAGCGACGGTCTCGCCCGAATTTCTTCGGAGGTGGTGACGCGGAATCGCTATCGGTGACGCCAATCCCACGATGTGGTGACTGCTCTGGGCAGATCCCCCGGAAGGTTGTCTGAGCCATCCGCATAAGCGGTGACCAAACCCCTCATTGAGGACAGCGACCGGGTGAAACCATGGGGCAAGGCGCAGGCGCGACGCGTGATTCCGATTCATCGGGTTGAGCCCCACCAGGGTGTTGTAGGTTGGCCAGTTGAACGCCGGAGCGGTCCCGGAGGACCCCACCGAAGGAGGTAGGGCGAAGGGATGGTCGGCTGTAGCAGCCATATTCCCCGGTTGTACCGGAGGTTGAACGCCCTGAGGCAGGGGAACTGACCGGAAACCGGTGGTGTATCGCCCGAGAGGCCTCAGAGGTTGGCTGTTGTTGTTGATGTTGTTGTCGTTTTTCATTTCTCCCTTTTCGAGGGTGGCTGTTGTTGTTGTTTGTGCGCTCGATGACTCTGGTGAAGAGGGATTTACCGGGGAACCGGAGACAGAGCACGCGCTTTTATCACCAATTTTCGTCTGGGAATCCTCCCCGTCCGCGGTCGTTTTTCCGTCTTAAGGGGGGGATATGAAGTGCAACGCCCTCAGGGAGGGATTCCTGGTACTTGATCGTTTTCCCGATATTATCGGTTGTGTAGTGTGTAGATGAACTACGCCCCACAATGGTGGGTATGGACACGTGGGACACGGTTTTGGGTCAATTGGCGGTTGGCCACAGTAGTGGATGTTGCCACGAAATGTGGAGTATTTTAGTTGACTTTATTTCTTATTTTCACACCCATTTCTGGGAAACTAGTACTTAGTGCGACGGCGCACTGCCGTCGCACCAGTAAACCTTCCCAAGAAGGGACCCCAATCTGGGGAATTGGCTCTAGTTGTTACCGCTTGCGCGCGTGCTGTACTCCTCCTTGGAGGGAAACGCCGTAAACCACGGGACATCTAACCCCCTTGCACATTTAAAGAGGCCCATACTTGGGAGTATAATTGTTCCAATCACATTGGTGTTTCGCCCTGTATAGGGAGTCCTGTCCACCGGCATTCCCGTATTTGTTCGTCGCTCTCGCGACTCACCCTCGCCCACTCTTCCTCCTTTCCCTTCACTCTCTTCCTTTCCCCGTTTCAGGGTAGTACATCCCGCTACCCGCGGCCCTCCATTGTGCATCCGCTCACACTTCCCCACTCACGTGGAAACACACCTCTACTGAGGATCACACCCCGCTCAAGCGGATACTGATTCTTCGCCTTCACCTCCCTGCGCAAGTCGCGACAGGTGTCCTTGGTCTTACAAACCGGCTTCGCCGTGACACCTCTGGGAGGGCTCTACCCAACTGGGTTCACCTCGTGAGAGGAAGATCCCGGACGTCTTTCGGTGTTTTTCCCCTTTGGGGCATTGCACAAAAAATATGTCCCGTGCCGTAGTCGGATTTGAAATGCTCTGCACGAACAGGAGCCACTTTGGATATATCTTTTCGGCCAAGAAGTACGGTATAGAACGAGTTACCCCTGCAATCTTGTACGACATAGCTGATGGGTAGGAAAAATTTGCGATTTTGTTACTCAGAGTTGAAGCCTTTAGTACAGTTATGTCATTTGCGCTTCCAGGCATGCCAATGATAGCATGCCAAATCCACAAGCTATCGTCACATATAGCTTCAAGGGTCACAGTGGTTACAGCCTCCTTTCCCTGGTATTGTCCAAGTAGTGCCGCTGGACAATTTTCCCAACGCCATTTGCAACAGTCAATACTTCCGAGAATTCCAGGAAACCCCCTTCTTTCTAAAAGATAGAGAATGGCCGTCAGATCGCCCTCGGTTGGCGTGCCCAAATATTTTTCTCAAAGAAGCCGACCACGCTGTGACAAAAGCGTTCTAGACAAAGCAGCGTAGTAGATGCTCCGATTCGTATGTACTTATTTATCGAGTCAGCAGTACTTCCATATGCTAACATGCGTATAACAGGCAGCCGTCTTTTTCTGCAACGTGGATAATTTTGCACGCCCGGTGCAGTCTTATGCTGACTGGAATAAGTGTCGTGCGAATCCAGAGGATCCATGATGCGCAGAAGTACTGCACGAGTCAATCAAAAGCGGCGTGTAAATTGAAGTTTGCCATACGCGGGCGTGGCGGCAAATTAATTGTAATAGAGGCACTTTGCGGCAGCTTTTCTTCCATGGTCAATGTTGCCTGATCGGCTTGGCCGTGAACCTCCGCGTTGCGGTGAACAGCTTTCGTCGCTGCTGCTGCTGTTCAAAAGCTGTACCGCAAGTTCGAAATCGTCTCAATGGAGCTCGTGTTTCCATATGTTGGCCATAGAAAAGGGGGTAGAATGGATTCCTCAAGAGTATTATCCGTGACGACGCCGACTTTATAGCAGCGAGCTTGGACAATGTCCTTTGTATGAAAAGCACGTGGAATTGCCCGTGGGGTAATTTTCCCAGCGAGTAAAAGAGCAAATGAGCCAGGATACCCCAGCCAATCAGAAGCTTAGAAACCGACTTAATATTTGCCTTTTTGGTCCTCATTTCATTCTGCCCGTGGAGACGCTCTAAGACAACGCACATACACATCACACAGCGAGAGCAGCGCGCGCGTGACGTGACGCGCGCCAGCCGTGTGACCAGTCACGCCGCGCTCGCCCCGAAGCGCAATGGCATGTGGGAGCTCACTACAAGTATCGCTGGACAAGCTCGCATCAGTGTCTGGCCGCACACTTTTGCAGCCCAGTCGTCTTACATGGCAATGGCGCGCCCGCCGCGCCGCGCAATCGTCGGCTGTGCTGTGCAGGCGCGGAACTAAGTGCAACCAGCTGCGCACCGCCAAAGTGGCCCTCCCTCCCCTTCTTTCGCAGCGCCCATTACAACCGCCCCAATGTGCGCAGCCGCCCTTCACGCCATCACTGGCCCGCCCGTACTCCTCTTCCTCACCGTCGCCTCCGCACCTCCGCTTCAACCTGCCATGCATCCGCCGCCGCCCTAACCCCGAACCCCCCTCCCCCCGCGCGCATGAGAGAGTCTTTCCCCGCCGCCGATTCCACCTCCTTCCCATGCGCTGCGCGCTCTTGTCAGCGCTGCTGCTCACTGTTTTGCAGCCCGTTTTCGCCGTTTTCGCCGCCTCTATTCCGGATACCCACTTCGCCACAACCCTCATGTCAGCGGGAAATGCATCCACTTTCAAGGTCGACGTGTACGGCGTGCAGAATAACTCTCAGCTCTTCGCCCCTTTGCAGCATGCATTCGACCTTCTAGCAGACGCTTGGACTTCGCAAGTACTCGTCAATACGCGCGTTGTCTTCACCCAACTCGGTCCGTCGCACGCGCTGGCCACAGGAGGCGGCGTGCTTTTCGTCCGTTTTGACGCTTCTCCGCACCGCGAATTGGTGCCCATCGCCGCTGCAGAGGCTATCACCAACGCCGATTTGAATGCGCACCTGTCTGGCTTGGACCGCTATGACGTTTTGGTCAAAGTGAACAAAGCCACACCGTGGCATTTGGACATTCATTCCCAACCGCCGCACAATCAGTATGACCTTATTACAGTCCTGTTGCATGAAGTTTATCATAACTTGTTGTTCTCCGGTGCTGTTTCGCTACATACCTCCACCCCGAACGCCCCGCATGCGTTCCTTCTCGACGGCTATCCGGCCCGTTTCGACCTCTTTCTGGCTAACGCCCAAAACTGTGCTGTCTTGGACTATCTCAAAGATAATCAACTATCCGCTAACACCAATACCACCAATGGCCAATTGCTCGCAGAGGCCGTTACAAATCGCCACTTATACTTTCATGATCCCACCTCTGGCGTGCGCGTACCGTTGTACGCACCCGAGTCATACGCCGCGAAAAGCTCTATTTATCACATAGACGCTTCCCACCACCATGAAATCAGCATCATGAACCACCTCATATCTGCTGGTTTTCAACACCGCGTTATAAGCAATCAAATTCTACAAATGCAAGCTGCACTCTTGAATCCCGAAAACCCCGGCGCCAACCATTGTCCCTTCCCTTTATCAGACCCCGTCCCACATCGAACAAGTTTTTCATCCAAACTGGCTCCTCCAGACGCTGTTGGCAATGTTCCGACTAGCTCGAGAGGTGACGCCTCTCGGGATGGCCCCTATCACGTCCCGAGATGGGCCATTATTGCCGCATGCGGCGTGGGCGCTCTGGCTTGTGTTTCGTTGACGCTTGCAATTTTTGCCGCTGTTGCACGGCACGTCAAGATCAGAAACGGTCTGTCGAGTCAGGGAATGATGCATGGTAGAACGGCTAGTGTGGCTTCCAGTCAAGAAATGTTGGTTGATCATGAATTTACGGTTGATCATGTTATTTGTGATGTAGGAGATGTCCAAATTGATGCATACGACTTTAGGGTAGTACAGGGCACACCACCGCGTTCCTGATGATCGAGAAAGCGCAAACTCCTGCTAATAGTTTCACCAATTCTCACTGTTTTTCGTTTGTTCTATCTGCTGGTGGGTGTAAAGTTCTAGCATCTCGCAACTGGGCTACTTATTCCTTCAAAACCCTCTATGATTGCAACCAAACGTCTACAACTCGAGCCATTTGTCTGTCTGTAGATGCCAACATCTGCTCTTGTTTAGAGTCAATGCGTCTCACGCGTTTGATGGCTCCACTGTTTCCAAATCCTCTATGATACTGAGCGATATCAAGATAGCGAAGCATTTAACTCCACGTGGAATCACTAGTCACATCGCATTGCCGACGAATCGAGTCCCACAGTTGTCCAGAACCTGCCTCATTCTAAGACTCAATTGGTGAGCCGTCCGCGCTTGACCCCGCATACCTTTGGGTAAAGACTCAAAAGTCATGAACAAACGTCTCCGCTATCCCTTCTCTGTAATCGACGTCCTATACGCGCATTGTACGGTCAGCTGTACCGTACACCGCTCGTTTCCCATCACTGCTAGATATCCGGTTGCTTACGGAATACATGCTTGTTCGTCCCTTGAGACACGATCCAACCGCCTCTCGTCTGTTCACACCCCACATAGTCGCTACTAACCTATAATGTCCGCGTCACATACGTCACCCCACCTCTCTCAGCGCCCAAAACATACATCCGTTTGACTCCAAGACCACTGACATCCTTCGCTGCGCGTTTCCCTCGTCGGTTGCCCACTTGTTTACGCCCTCACCTATTCCCGAAGGGAATAGGTACATCGCCGTTCTTGTACATAGCTACGCTGTGAGTCACAGCGTAGCTATGTACAACTTCTACTCTTTCAGGGATTCCCAAATCAATAAACGGTCCCAGCTATAGAGGAAGTGGGCAGCTTGCTACACGTAGCCCCCTAACCCCAACCTCTTCTACATGCATCATGCATGATGCTGATGATAATCGAAATAAACCGTTCGGTGCCTGGAAAATCGAAGGTTTTTTTTGAGTCCCGTGTTCGAGATGAGATTCCTTTGGATCTCTTGAGCTCAATAAAGAACTCCACAAAATTCTGAGTCAACGACGGTCCTCGCCAACAGCTACATCTGCACATCTACCTTCAATACGAAAGCAATCGAGTCCAACAAGTCCCAAAAGGTGCGGTTTACCTCTGAAGGTCCATTTACAGTCGCAAAGGACTGCGCATCGCTTTCCCCCTTTCCTCACTACCGGAATCTAGCTCACGAATCCAAGTATTCGCACTTCAAGAATTGTCATATTCCAGCTTTCCACAATATGCCACATGCGTTTGTCAGCTTCTTGCCATTTTCTCAGTCAAGATGCTCTACATTCACTGGGACACGGTGTGTCGCACCCCAAACAGTGAATCGAGTTCCAAAGCGACGGGCTGTTCATCTTCCTGTTGCAGTAGCAGACCCGTTCACTCCAGGAACACTGCTCATTGCTAAAGATATTACATTCAGAATCTTCATGGGTGGACTCGGTATCGTTTTCTCCGGTATCGTAGGAGTTGCTGTTACTGCATATTTGGTCAGCAAGAATTTCGATACGGTGAGTTAACAACTTAGCTTTCACGGAATTTAGCAATCGGCTAACTCTCCCCCCTGTTTTGTGGAATTCTGAAACTCACTGTCTGTGTTTACGGCCTATGATTGATCTTGTTAGTTTGAAGAGGAGTTCCAGAACCGCGATGGAGCAATAGACAGGAGGAGGAGACTGGACGAGCTCAGAGAGAAAGAGAAGAACAAAAAGGGCTAGTTGCCGAATCGAATGTTTCTAGTATGTTTCAATCAGGTGGCATCAAAAGTACCGGCATGACGATGCTCACCAGATACTGCGATGATGCGCATTGACGTTATTCCCAGATAGGGAATATCTCGCTGATCGCGCATGCAGGGTAACCTTACATCCGAATGAACTTATTAAGTTCGGACTCACAGTGCGGTTTACTCTTAATCTATTTTGCCAAACCCCATCGTGACATGACTTCTTCGGCGATGCCCTCTTCCAATAACCCGTTTCGAAGGCACCACGTTTCGGCTACACACGACCGCTTTCCCTTTGATAGTTTCTCTTTGTACATGCTCTGATAAAACAATCGCAGGGGGTCGTTTTCATCGGGGGTCTCCTTCCTCTGTCCTATCTTTTCAAACTTCCGAACTGGAACATCTTGCTCCTTCTTCGTACGTTTTGCGCGGGGCTTTGATTCCGTAGAAGTCGCCCTGGGTTTGCGGGGCTTCGCTTCCGAAGACGTTGTTCTAGGTGTGCGCGGTTTCGCTTTCGTAGACGTCGTTCTAGGTTTGCGAGGTTTGGCGACGTTTCTTGACTTGGATATTTTGGGTTCGCGGACGCTACTGCTCTTCGACTTTGTACGCGGTTTTCGTTTGGGCTTTTGCCTCCTCAGCAGCTCAGCGAGGGGAGTATCATCATCTAACACGCTCTTGAAAAACTTCAGTTCTACCATCACAGGCCGAGGTGGCGGAACATGCGTGACGCGAGATGCAAGTGGAATATCGTCCTCTTCGTCAGGTTCATCAGAATCCTCTTCTGCCTCCCTTTTCGCGTATTCCAACGGTTGATCATCTTCGTCACCGTCGGCGTGCTGCTGTTCTGCATCGTCATCTTCTTCCACAGCTTCGAGTTCCTCTTCTTCTATCACTTCCTCCTCCTCTTCATCTTCTATTTCAATATCCTCATCACCTTCTTCCTCGCTGTGAGCAACTTCTTGGTTACCATTTACTTGATCGTGGTCATCGACTTCACCGTCGCTCTCTTCGTCATCGTCAGATTGCTCTTCGGTGGCTTCTCTATGTTCTTCTCTGTCGCCCATTAGGGAATCCTCATCAACGTATTCTTCGGAGCGATGTGAGGCAGCGCGATCATCGTCGCTAGTGTTTTCCGACTCATACTCTTCGGAATTGGCTTGTTGGTACAAATGGTGCTGTACTTGATTAAGCGGCACATTGTCGCCGTCGGATTCGTCCATCTGATATGTTCTTTGCCTAAAACGCCAATGTATATCGTGCAGCGAACTTGCAGTTCTGCCCTCTTACACTCGCCCTGTCCGATATGCTGTTGCTCAGTTCTAGCTCTAAACCAGTTCTGGATGATAAGTGTCGCTGGTGTATCCTGGTATACGGTGCGAATAGACCACAATTGCTGTTACTCTCGCTCTCTACTTCCCAGAAGGAGTCTTGATGTCCGTTCAACACGCCAAGTATCTATATACTGTACATGTATAGCTTGCGGACCTTAGTGTTGTGGAGCACCAATATTGTGGCCGTCGGGAAATAGTGAACCAAAAATAACTGTGTTATACGAAAACACTGACAAAAAGACTGAGCATCCTGGGATACGTCTACGTTTCGATCGTTCACATGTCGATGCGTGCAAAACGCCTTTAAAGGGCCACTGGATTGACGGTTACAGAACATACAAGTCGTAGCTGAACCAGTTTTAGTGCAGCCGTTTCAACGTGGTTTAGCCCTTTATCCTAGCGCAAGAAGATAACGCAGGGACGGCTGCAGAATATGTCTCCTTTTCCAGACCGCGAATAGTTTCAGCATAGAAAGATATCCTCGAAGAAGCCATCCGTTGCCTTGAGAGGTTAGCAATCGAACCCTTCATGCTCGAACACGCATGTGAATAGCTTTTTAGCATAAAATGATGCCGCTGTGTTTTTCGTGTTTGACAGTCCTGCGCGCCGCACATTCACACGCAGCGCAGTTGAGCTCATTGGAGCTGGTCGATGCTCACTGTGTGCGGCTTTTCTGGACACAATCTGTCTAGTAATGGCCACCGTCTTCTTGAGATTACGGTCATCTGGTAGTTTGCCTTGCCATACTTCCACATCTAGTCTGATAGCTTCCAGCATGTCGGCCTTTCAGACCCACATACCGCTACCGCGACCCCAACCCTTCCGCAGTCGCAGTGTTTGCCGGCGGTGTCGCGCACCAGTGCGCAGTGTCGCCCAGAACGCCGCCGTCTCATCTGTGAAGCCAAGCCAAAAGCCGGCATCGGCTCAGAGTCAGTCAATCACGCCTCGTCATGAGGATTACTCCCAGTGGTATTTAGATGTAATTACCGCCGCAGATCTATCGGAGTCTGCACCGGTAAAAGGTTGTCTTGTTATAAAGCCGCATGGATATGCTATCTGGGAACTATTACGAGACAAACTTGATTCAGCCATAAAAGCTTCAGGCGCGAAGAATGCGTACTTTCCTCTTCTTATTCCGCAATCGTTCTTATCGAAAGAGGCCGAACATGTTGAAGGGTTTGCAAAAGAATGTGCTGTTGTTACTCATCATCGACTTCGCGCAGATCCAGATGCGCCGCCGGGCACACTGCAACCAGATCCGGATGCTCAATTAGAAGAGAACCTTGTCGTACGTCCGACATCGGAAACTATTATTTGGTACATGTTTGGTCGATGGATTCAGAGCTATCGCGACCTTCCCTTGATGCTCAACCAGTGGGCTAATGTTGTACGGTGGGAAATGCGTACGAGACCATTTTTGAGAACTGCGGAATTCCTTTGGCAAGAGGGTCACACAGCCCACGCAGACGCAGAGGAAGCGCACGACAAAGCAAGGGAAATGATTCAGGTCTACCGTGATATCGCGGAGAACTGGCTTGCTTTACCCGTTGTTGTGGGCAGAAAGTCTCCATCGGAACGCTTTGCTGGAGCAGAAGAGACTTATACTATTGAGGCTATGATGCAAAATGGATGGGCGCTGCAAGCGGGTACCTCTCATTTTCTCGGGCAAAACTTTGCTAAAGCGTTTGATGTTCAGTACAAAGCGCCGGATGGAACGAAACAATACGTGTGGGCGACGAGTTGGGGAATGACGACGCGAATGATTGGCGCTCTAATTATGACGCATTCTGATGATGTTGGCCTCGTCCTGCCTCCGAATGTAGCACCGATACAAATCGTACTCGTGCTCATATTCAAGAACGAGAAGGAGCAAGAGCTAGTAACTTCATTCGCCAAAGGGGCTGCAGATCGCTTGAGAGAGGTGGGCATTAGAATCGAAGTAGATGATCGTCCGAACATGAGGCCTGGTGCTAAGTACTACGAATGGGAAAGAAAGGGTGTACCGCTTCGAATGGAGATTGGTCCACGGGATGCTGGCAAAGGGGCTGTCTTCGCCGCAAAGAGACTTGGCGGAAAGAAATGGTCTATTCCAGTTGATGACGCGTTTGAAGACAATGCGCAGGAAGTTTTGACAGAAATCCACACACAGATGCTGGAGAACGCCCGCCAACGGCTCATGAGTCGAACAAGCCGCCCATCATCTTACGAGGAGCTGAAGCAATCTCTGGGACAAGGAGGAGAATCGCAAGGCTTCTTCGTGGTCCCTTGGAAGTGTGATGATGAAAACGAGAAGAAGGTCAAGGACGAAACCAAAGCTACGCTTAGATGTTATCCGATGGACGAACAAGATGACGTTAAGGGGAGAACCTGTATTTATTCCGGAGAACCGGCCACACATATGGCAATCTTCGCCAGAGCCTATTAAATGCCTTCGTCGTTGTGTGATTTAGAAACATGCAAAGTTAACAGACAGATTGTAGCAAAACTATGTCAAAGCTGATGTAGGATGAGAAGGGTTCTCCATTTGAGCTCTCGTCTCTATTCGGTCGACATTCTCATGTTCTTGGTTTCTTGCATTGCCCTAAGAATCTTTTGATGGCGCATGCGGATGTTGAACAACTCTTGAAGCTGACTGTCAACATCCATAGGTACCTCATCTTGTCGCGGCGGATGTAGCGGAATAGTAGAACGGGGTCCAATTTCGGGATCATTGAAGTCAGAGGTTCTACCGAACGTAGATACGCGCCCCATACCAGACTCCCGACCATATCCGGAGTTACGGTCAAAACCGGAAAATCGTAGGGAACCTGAATTTCTAAGCGGGATGCTTCCCGTTTCGAAGCTCAAACGTTTGGCTTCTGTGGCTTCTTCTGCTGTATCAACCGGTCGCCCTTTCTGCTTTGACATTTCTTGGATAATGGCCTTGAGCCGTACCACTTCTCTTTGAGCCTGTCTTGCTTCTTGTCGTGCTTCATCCGCGATTCTCTTAAGTTGTTGTTCATTCTGTAGCATCTTACTATGAGATGACTTGAGTTTCTGTTGGTCCAAACTGATTTGTCGAAGCTGTGCTTGTTTAGCATCTAAAGCTTGCTCCATACTTTTCAGAAGCACTTCTGTATGTGATTGCACGGATCTAACGGTTTTAGGCTGTCGGTCCTTTTCTTGTACTTCCTGTTGAAGCGTTTCCACAATGGCTTCAAAATCCTTGAGGCGTTGCTCTGCCTGAATGGTCATTTCCTTTTGAATATCTGCGATTTGCTTGAGGCGATCGGCTTCTTCTTCAAAAGTGAGCTTTTGTTGTTCGGCTTCTGTTCGAACAGCACTGAGCTGTTTCTCGATGTTAGCGATGTATTGCTCCATATGCGTGTTGGTTGTCTTGGCATCCGTTAACTGTTGGGTGAGATTTATCTGCAGTTCATTAGCGGTTCGGAGCGCAGACGAGCTGGAGGCAGCGGCAGCGTCGGCTTCACATCGTGCAGTAGCCAGTTCTTCATTAAGTCTTTTGACTTCTTTCTGCAAGACACGAGTACTCTCTTCTCCCAAGTTGAGACGCAGATTGTTCTCATTCTGCAATGTCTGGTCTCGCAATTTCAAAGACGCATTTTCAGCCTCGAGAACGTTGATTCGCATTTCCAAGTCGCGCATCTTGAGGTTATCCTGTCGCAACCTGGAAAGCTCGGCAGTATCACTTGCAAGTGCATCGTCCCGACTCTTAAGCTGTCTAGAGAGCGACAAGTTTTCATCAGAAAGTTGCTTATTCTTGGAGCGGGCCAGGTGAAGATCGGCTGTGAGACGGGCGAGTCTGTCGGTTGCGGGGGTTTGTTTGGAAGGGGAGTGGGTAGGTGTGGATGTCTTTTCGTTATCGTTTTGAGGCTTCTTTGGCGGTGCAAGCTGGTTTGTGGGGGATCTGTTGCGCTTACGAATGAGCTTGGATAGCTTTCTTTGGTAGGACACGATGATGGCTTCATACTTTTGGTTTTGCAGGTTTGCTGTTTGCAGTTGAGTTTGAAGTGCTGAAACCAAGTTGTACACGGCGGCAATGCGATTTTTGTCGATATCCATTGTGGATTTGGTGTTCTTGCGGAAGAAATTGAACGCAGGTTGAATGAAAAAGGTGGTATACTCGCAGGTACGTTCACAGCGGAGGCGCTCGACGGGGACGAGAGGAGCGTGCAATGAAGCGCAGACGTGAAGCGCGCATGGAATTGAAAGGAGAGCACGCAAGGCAACAAGAACAGGAGCACAGGGTGCGAAGGGTTGATTCGCAAACACGTTGCATGACGTGTACACGTGTGTAAATGCGAAGAGCAAGGAACTGCGCGTCGTTGAACCGAAAGCGTAGAAACGGAAGACAGGCTGCGGCAATGGCACACTTTGTACAAGGGTACGCTACAGCTTCACTCGCTTGCCACAGCAACGCGCACTGGACGCACAATTCCGAGTCGAGCGCGTTGACGGCCCGGCGCTGTGTGTCCGGAACGGCCCCCCAGCAGCCGGCGACGTCGATGCATTGCAATGCATCGCAAGTATCGCAAGTGCCACAGCGCATGGCGTCGCGAGAGCGTCGCTTGCGCGACCAACTGCTGCATGGCATGGCGCCTCAATAAGCTGCGAAGGTTATAGCTGCGATTTCCGCTTCGTACCGAAGGGTAACTTACCAACGGTACAATGCACCAGAGCTGCGCCACGTGCCTCGCTGAATTTCGACCCCCCGTGCCATTCTGACAACTTCTTTGCATGCATTGTGCGACATGTGTTTCTACTTAAGCAACGCTACGAACTCCATCGTTGCCCGCCGCTTGTTCTTGGTATTCTCGCTTCAACCTCCGTGATCGTCTTCACCTTGTTTCGTAAACAATGACCTCTCGTACAATGCATTCTCCCCACTTTCATCCCGGTGAGCTACACGTGCAGAAACTCGCCGGAACTCAAGGCGTCGCAATAGAGTTATCCGCAGTACTATCTTCAACTCTGCCGCCCGCACCAGTGTTCAACCAGTTACTCGCCGCTCAAAACGTAATATGGCTCTCCACCACAACACCCCACCCGGACCCCATGCAAGCGTCTGTATGGGTATCCCCTCTCTTTGGGCGCGGCTCAACGCTTGCAAGTGCAGCCTCAAATCGTCTTATTCACCTCCAACCACCCAACCTCCCCGATACTGACGTGCTTCGGCACAATCTTGCTCCTTCTTTCCAGTCTGCTTCGTCG
The DNA here is from genome assembly GCA_003194525.1 of Gracilariopsis chorda. Classification (NCBI taxonomy): domain Eukaryota; phylum Rhodophyta; class Florideophyceae; order Gracilariales; family Gracilariaceae; genus Gracilariopsis; species Gracilariopsis chorda. The sequence goes on along the minus strand of NBIV01000051.1, from coordinate 38,152 downwards.
GTACCGGTCGGCGTGCTCGTCATTGATTTGGAGGCCAGGCGTCGCTATCGTACAAACGGAATGCTCTCACTTTCGAACAGGTCAAACGGAAACTTCACTGCGTCTTCCAAACCGATATCGCTCGATGTGCACGTTGAAGAGGCCTTTCCAAACTGTCCCAAATACATTCAACGTCGCGTACTGGATCCGGCCACCGCACAATTACCACCTGCACCACCCTCCATCCAATTCGAATCTGATACTCGCTTATCACCGTCAGACGTTCACATGTTAGAATCCACAGATACCTTGTTCTTTGGCACACATAATCCATCCACTGGATTAGATGCCAACCATCGCGGTGGTCGTCCCGGTTTTGTTCGCGTGCTTTCGGACTCGCAAATCTACTGGCCGGATTATCGTGGAAACGGATTGTTTCAGTCGTTTGGCAACTTGCAGCAGAACAGCCGTGCTGGCGTTACGCTTCTCGATTTTGAAACGGGTCACTTGTTGCAGTTATCTGGAACCGCCAGCGTTCAATGGGATAAGAAGGCTTATCCGAACATCGAGCGCGCCGCGGAACGAATCCTCTCCTTCAAAGTGTTGCACGTGCGACGTAGTAAAGGCCCTGTCACTAATTATCGATGGCAACTATTGGAGTACTCTCCATATAATCCTGTGGTTGATCCAAATACTTCCTCTGGAACTGGGGAGTTTCCCATGCCTGTCACCCTGGTTAAGATTACTAAGGAAACACGGGACGTGAAGACTTTCCGTTTTCTCGCCCCAAAGTACATCTCATTCTTGCCCGGACAGTACGCTACTTTTGAGTTTGATGAGCTGCCAAGGGTTGATCACAGTTTGTTGCCGGTCGTGCGCACCTGGACTCTATCTGAAGCTGCGAATTCGACGAAGGGCGATGTAACGCTTGAGATCAGTGTAAAGAGGAAGTCTGGCGGTTTGATGTCTACCTGGCTGCACTTCCACGCCAAACTTGGCATGAAGGCGAGTCTTCTTGGTATCGACGGTGAAATGACTCCGTTTGGTAACAAGAAGTTGGCAAGTAAGCTCCTGCTCATCAGCGGTGGTATTGGTATTACACCAAACATGGCGATTCTGCGTGGCGTCGGTGCTCGAGCCAAAGGTTCCACTTCTACACAACCGGATATCGTTGTAATGCACCAGGAAAGATACTATGACGGCATTCCTTTCAAGAAAGAACTGTTGAGACGGGCTGGTGCGTCGCGAAAAAGGACAAGGTTGTACTTCCTCATCTCCGGCGAAACTACATGTGAATTACCGGAAGAAGTCGATAATGCAACCGTGGTGTCGGGGAGAATTGGAACGTGTGCTTTGCAAAAATTCGTTCCGGATCTACCGAGCCGAACAGTGTATTTGTGTGGTCCTATTGGTTTCATGGAGAAGCTGAAGATCATCCTACTGGACCTTGGAGTATCACCTGCCTGTATTGTCACAGAAGAGTTTAACTTCTAGCGAGTTACGAAATTTTCTTTCTGCAAAGCCTGCCTGCATAAATAACTGATTGCAAATTGTCCAAGAAAACACTGGGTGCTGTGTGCGCATTGCATATCATCTTTGACAACAAACATTGGAGTTTACACTCGTTTTATGACGAGCCGGTCTGATGACAATGAGTTTTGTGAGCCCAGGCAATGGCTATCTACAGTACAACATAGAATAGAGCCAAGGCGTTGAATGCGTATCTGTCCCGATCCCATGCTGGGGACGACGGCATGCCGCTTCGTCGATAAAACTGCAAAGGCCTTTGATAGATAAGGCATTCAAAGTTTCCCGTAGAGTGTTGTACGTCGCGGTGAACTAGGTTGAGAAATGTGCTTGGCTCATGAGGTTGACAAGCAGGCATCTCGTCATCGCCGCAACGTACACCGTCGTAGGAGAACAGCATCATCTCCCGCCACGGTGTTTTCCCGCATTCTACTTGCTATTGCAACAATTGTAATACTTCGATGGGCTTGGTTTCCGCGATCGTCCTCTTCACCTGCAAATATTGCCTACTTCATTCAGGTTTCCCCGGAGACGGTGCTGCACCTACCCCGCCTCTTACGAGTACTCCATCATCCGAAAAACGTATACCTGGTTCATTTCGATATCAAAATCCCTGCATCTTTGATTTCCAGGGCGCAAACTTTCCTGCAAAGCAACAGCTACAAAAAAAACGTGTTTGTCTTACCACAAGAAGCAATCGCATATGCAGGAATCTCGATGTTACTCAACACGATAAACGCAATCTCAGAAGCATTACGATACAATTGGGATTTCTTCATAAACCTATCTGGAACAGACTACCCGTTATTGAACCCAGATCGAATACGGTCGTTTCTAGGACGTGCAGACGTGTTGGGCCGAAGGTTGAATTTCTTGCAAGCTCAAGAGGCGGACAAGGACAAAGAGTGGTTTGTAAATAAACGGCTTGGTCGCATATACATTGACACAACGCTACACTCGAAGGCGTCGCAAAATGATGGTACTTTGATCGACTTGAACACAAGCAGTCCGTACAACTTCAGCGATGTAACATTTGTGAAATCAGAAGGGTGGGTGATTCTTCATAGATCGTTCTGCGAGTACGCAGTGAATTCTGCTTCAGGACGTCGACTGCTGCTGTCGTACGCGACAGCGCGCGCTGCCGACGAGCTATTTTTCGGAGCGCTACTGTCAGAAGGTGATGAATTCCGCAGGACGATGACATGGGATTCATTTCGGTTTATCAAGTGGGGACTTCATGGCACAAGATGGTCGCGTCCTGGGTACCTCGATGAAATTGACGAGGAGATTCGAGAGGAGTTAAGGGAGAGTGGGGCGTTCTTTGCGAGAAAGTTTCGAAACTGTGAAAGTGAGCTGAAGGACTTCATCGACGAGAATATGAGCGGAATGGCGCAACGTGCGTACGGCGTTAATGATTCCAGCGTTGCCGAGTTTGCACAAAAGGCTGAAACACGGCTGCACCGAGCTACGGCGGTTCAGTCGGTCACTGCTGGGCACTTTCAGGTTTGACTGGCGCTCGTATGATTCGAAGCGGAGAGCTAACCACCTACGGGCAGGGGTGCTACTCGCGAGACGGCCTGCCAAGGTGGCACACAGAGCACAACAAAGGCAACGAATGTACAGTAGGGTAGCATTCTAACCCTAACGTGACTGTGGTTGACAGAGCAAGCAAGGTGAAGTTAATACAGTACTGTAGGTGGAACACGGAAAAGATGTCGCGAGAATGTGCGTCAAGACGGCAACCTTTTCAAATGAGTGAATTTGAAAACGAAAGGTACGTGAATCAGTGAATCGGGCGCTGTGTAGCGCGATGCATGCCCGACGTGGCGGATAGAACGAAGCGCAATGCATTCCACCGTTCGTTACTTTGCGCACCGCGCGCCAGGCCATTCTCGCGGCCCCACAAACTGCTTTTCGACGTGTTACCTGACGTCAACGCGTCATCATTTCACAGCGCAACCCCCCATTCAATTCCCTCCTCACACTCCACGCCACTCTCTGCCAGTCCCCGGCTCTACACCTCCTCATGCGACGCCGTCTCACTTCTTCGTCGCCGCTCTTCTACCTCTTCCGACTGCATTCCAACCCCCTTCTACCCGTATAAAACTCCTCTCCCCTTCCTTCAATCCGCCGTCAAATGACCCTCAACACCGTGCAAACCATCACCCATTCCAACATGGCCTGGGCACTTTACCTCTCCAACACAAACGAAACCGCCGTAACAGACGACCAACTAGCCGAGCTCGACGCCTACGAGCAAGCCTGCAAAGCCGGACCCCACCATCGCGCAAAGCTTCTATCATATCGCATCGGCCACATCGTACACGCGCTAGTATGCACAGCCGGCGCCGTAAACAGTCGCACCCAAATGCTTCGCGCCGTAACTCTTCTCAAGCAAGTGTTGAACGAAGCAAACTTCACAACACTGCGAACAGCCGTGCGAGGATACACAGCTGCCTTCCTTCAACAACAGCCTCCCAACAATTCCCAAACCTCTCCCAATCACAATCACTCTGTCGGACCACCATTTCTTCGACCGCTAGCCAATATCGCCGTCAATCGCGTATCCGACAAACAGCTCTCTACACTTGCAGCAGACTCGCTTGCGTGTTTGCTGGGATGTGCCTCTCTCGATTACGGCGCGGACGAGTGCATACCACATCACATCTGCCAACAAGCAGATGAACAAACCAAGCGTCTTACCGCCATGTTGGTCACCGAAATCGTGCTTTCGTCCTCACCACTCGCGCTCGGTGCCCTAGCCAAGTTGCTTAGAAGGGATGCAGCACGTCAGATATTCTGCGAGAAGGACGGCGTATCAACGCTTGCGTCAACCTTGCTCACCAAGCCAGGAAGAAGCTTCACCGCCATCGGAGAAATCATAGCAAGTTCTGAAAACGATGCCGACCCGGTCCACGCATCATATCACGCAGTGCTCGCAGTATGGATGCTCACGTTCGGAAAGAAGCCTCAAGTTCTTCAAATGTTTTTGAAAAGCGCATGTTCATCACGGCTGGTTGTCGTCCTTGCGCGCCTTTTAGATCACGCCAGTGGTCAGCGGCTCAAGATTGCGCGAGTTACTCTGGCAAGCCTTCGAAACATGGCCACTGGATCATCTGAGCTGCACCAAGAGGTACGGAGAGACCTTGTATCCGCAGACGTGCCACAGATTTTGCAGCGACTCATGCACATGACTGCTGGTGCAGGTTCTTTGATCGGTAAAGACGACGATGCAATGAGCGATGCACACGCGCTTCATGAGATTCTGCTGAAGGAAAAAGCCTCTATGTCCTCGCTAGATGCATACACTTCAGAAGTCAAAGCTGGTGCTTTGCACAGGTCTCCGATGCACTGTGATGAGCTCTTCTGGGTAACACATGCAAATGACATCGTTGAAAAGCATCGAGAAGTGTTGAAACTTCTCGCTGATACGGTGGCAAGCGATTCTGTCACGGAAGAAGAGAAGATTATCGCATGTGAAGATATTTCACACATCATACAACACGCTCAAACTGGTCGTCATGCGGTTTCTTCCATTACGGAACTCAAGCACTGTCTTATGAAGCTCATGTCATTCGCCAAAACACGTGAACTTAGGCACAAGGCTCTCACTTGCGTTCAATTGCTCCTCTTGTCCGGGAGAATAGCTCTGAACAATGAAACAGTGACAAACAATTCTCACTGATATGCCACGTGAGGTCGCGCAACCGACGGTGATTTACGTCCCGAGTGCTACCAGGCCTCACTTCGAGACGTACATACGACAAGCACATGTGGTGTTCCTGGCCAGTCTTATGCTACGGAAATCCAACTCAGTCAACATCTTCAGTTTGACCGATGTGTCCGAAACCTGTAATTTTGAATATGTAGTTTGCTAGATTCAACTCATCGCGTTGGTCTTGGGAACAGGAGGACAAACGCTGAACCAGGAGCGTCTGATTCGGACCGCTCCTCTTCGCTCCGTGGATCCAATTCATTTGGCAAAGGAGAAAGCAATTGAAGGTGTACATCGCAAGCATCCAACAACTCCTTAACGATTGCAAGTCCAATGCCGCTTCCGTCCGCTTTTTGCCGCGAAGCTGCGGATCCGCGGTACCCAAATCGCCAAACCATTTCCTTGTCTTTGTCTGTAAAACCAAGCCCCGTGTCCCAAACGGTAACTCTAACAAAGTCGGGAGAGTTGTCTTCGCCTTCCTTTTCAACTGGAGCCACCGAAATCCCAACGTGTGACCCGCTTGGTGAGTACTTCAAACAGTTCTCTAGAAGGTTTCCCACGGCTTCACGAACGAATTTCTCGATTGCTAAGACAGGTGGTGCGTCTTCATCTATAGACACCAAGAAGTGTATGTCCTTCTGTTTTGCCAACTCTGTGTGAATGTCAGCTAGCGGCCGCAACACGTCGGACAGCCAGAGCAACTGCTTGCCATCAAGAAAATCGGCACCGTAGACACTGTCAAACGCAGCTGAAAATGCATCATTAACGGGTTCGGCCTCAGCAGTCTCTACATCCTCCGGGGTGGTTTCAGAGTTTGAGTTTAATTCGTAGCCATCCCCCTCCCCTACTGGAAGTGCGAGAGCTGCTTCAGCTTCATCAAGCGGCTTCAGAAGCTCGTCGACTCTAAGGGCCTCCAAGACCATATTCTTGGCAGTCTCTCGGTTTGCGTCCCCTACAGGGAGTTTACGCAGTAGTAAGTGTCCGAAAGTTATAAGTGCTGTGATTGGTGATCGAACCTGGTGCACAGTTGTCCTTAAAAGAACACGGACTGACTCGATAATAGAAGCACTTGTTCCCAGCATAGCTTCGTTTGCAGATGACTTGCTTTCTAAAGCTGCAGCCAGCGCAATGCTCTTGGCAACCATATCGGCACGTCTGATGACCGGGTTTGTCCAGGTACTCCACATATCCTCTTCTTCAAGAGGAGCCTTTTGTGGCACCAAAACCAAGGAACCAGCAAGAATGTTGTTGTACTCGATAGGAATACATAAATTTCCATCTGGCATAAGGATACCTCCTTCAGAACCAACCTCTGCAAACGGGTAGTTTGGAAATATCCACCGAGCAGGTATCCCACCCGGTAAGCGTTTTGAATTCGGGCCGTCTTCTAACTCAGTTTGACCTGCTGTTCCAAAGCTTATCCACACTCGATCCGGTTGATCTTCAGAATCCGCTGCGTGTGAAACTAGTGGAACGAATTCTAATGCTCCAGTCTCAGGGTTTTCATGACGAAAAAACAATGTTACGGTAGCCAAGTTGTGGATGGTAGACATGAGGAGAGTGAGCTGGGAGTCGCACAACTCCAAGAAATCTTTGCTCCACCCCTTATAGTCTTCCTCCGACTGATAAGAGCCTTCTTGAACCCATTCAAATGGCTGCTGGAAGTCGGTTCTTTTTGATGACGGTCTATCGTCCTCAGGTCCTGTGAGAGATAAGATGGGCCGCTGTCGAACTGGCCCCACAAAATGCTGTGATTGATTCCGATTCTTACAAAGTCTCCATGCGACGTTTGCGACCCTGAGGTAAATGGGATTCGCCGTCCATCTGCCTGAAAACCCCAGGACGTCTGAGTTCATAGGAGCTTACAATTGTATACCCTGAACAAGGGCAGAGGCTGAATTGTGCTGCATCATGGTGTTACGCGTTTAGCGTGAGGAAGGTTGGTGATGTCGGGTAGTATCGGACTGCGAAGGTCGGAGCATGCTCGCACTACAGTACCCTTGGTACTCTTGGAATATTTTAGTATCAAGGGTAACTTTGTGTGAAAGAATTAAATCGTACAAGCACATAGAATTCACACCCTTCTGCTTGCTACAATTTCAAAAGTCGTGAGTTCCCATCTGCTAAATCGAAACGGCTTACCATTGTTCTCACGATGGTAAGCCGTTTCGATTTAGCAGATGAGCACCACAATCATGATGGTACATGGACCTTTTAACGAATTCCTCAGTCTACCGTTGGTATCTAATCAGGTTGCTGACGGTTATCCGTCCTTTCCGGCTGTTGGAAACTTTGGTATTGCTGAATGTCCCCTAAAAAAACCACAATTTGCAACAAAGATTTCCTCAATCTGGACAGGTTGAGTAACTTATCGTGTTTATAAAAGTTCAAGACTCTCTTCCCCGTGCCAGTCAACGTTGTCTTCGGGCCAATCCGCTACAAGTAGTCGTGTCCGAGAGAAGCTTGCATTCGGTACAGCCAGTGGTGGAGTCCAAATATTCTTGTTCGTGTAAATACCGACTGGCAGTTCGTTCCGCTGCGAGCACTTACCTTTCGCGCACAGCTTCCCATCTCAACGCGTTTCGAAGCGTTTCGCATACACATCACCATAATGACCGCAGAGCTCAATAGACTGGCAAATGATCCAAACTTCGTCGTGCAATTTGCGGTGGGTGACCCTATACCGGAATTGAAACCTCAATCTCGCGACTCCGGGCTCAAGTTCTGCCAACTTTACTTTGACCAGCCAAAGCGCTATGTCCTGAAGAAAGCACACATGTCACGTGAAGACAATCGTATCTTTGATAAAGATTCTGGTGAACTGGTATACGTGAGCCACCATCCCGGTAAGAATCCCTACGGCGCTTTCGATCCACTAGGTACAACAAACCAGGATATGCGATACAATGTGGCTGGTGGCGAGTGGGAATCCGTTTGCGACGTTTCGGGGCGAGGGCGTTATCAAAGTTTTAAGATTCGACCGAAGACTTTATCCAGACATGGGCGCCAGTACATAAAGCAAGGTGACCGTATTCTGTTCAACGTCGGAAAGATGGGTAAATTGAAAACCATGTCAATAAGGGATCATTTCATAGTTGGCGACGGAGATGACGGTCCACTAGTTTACAAGTGCATTGCAGACATGATGGGCCGCACAATTCAATTCTATAACGCTGAGGAAGAGCTGGTTGCGCAGATGTCAAAGACAAACAAAGCGTTGCTGCAGACAGCTGTGTTTGGAAGTGGTACTGAAAGCACCATTGACATTGCTCCAGGTGTTGATTGTAGCGTTATTCTCGCCGTTGTGTATGGTATTGGTCAAGTTGGAGCACATTGTAAGTTGTCATCCATAGCTGACGAACTCCACACTGCATGTTGAATCGAAGTACTAACCTTTTTTCTTATTTGGCCTTCAGTCATGTCTGATGCATTCAACAACTATGTGGCGGATCCTCTCAAAGACAGCGCCATAGACAGCGCTGTTGACGCGGCTGGTCTAGGTGAAGCTGTGGATGGATACAACGAGATGTCCAATGACGCATTTCGTCAAGTTGGAGCTATTACAAGGGCAGGCCGATTTATTCACGAGAACTTCTTTCAATGAGGGATGACGTCAGCTTGTTGAGGTGTAATAATGATGATAATGAAGTTGTATCATCCTCTATTCAAGCGATTATGTACGTATGCGTGCACCGCAGATAGCATGAATACAATCGGGGCATGAAAAACTTGGGTTTCATTAACCATTCTGTTAAAGCGCATAAAGCGGAAGACGTGGAAATTGCCTGCAGAGGCGTACGTATTACGAGCTTACTTTCTTGTTTCTCTTGAAGGTTACATTCCCACCAATACACATACAAACTGATATGAAACAACAAGAGAACACGTCTCGGAGAATGCAGAGCTTGAGCGCCAATGCAATGTCGAGAAACGGGACTGAGACGATGTGTACGACAAAGAGTTAGAGACTTGCCGATCTGCGCCCGACTCGAGCATAGCGCATTTACTGAAACAGGGTGAACATTGAATAAAGATGAGTTGTGCTCGTGAGTGCCGTTACGGCGATGTGATTGCTGTCGAGCAGGCTCGATACGCCATCACAGGGTCGCATCCAGAGAGAGCATATTCTTGGTTGGTGTACATCTAACGATTATGCTTATGCCTTTGGTACTTTGGTACTTTGGCCTACAAAATTTTTGGAAGGTGAAGTTATTGAACGTTTGCTAAGTATGGTGTGATGATGAGAGTGAAATACGAGTGACGCCATGCAAAGGATTCGGGGGTGACGTTTGGATCAACCTCGCTCACGGATGAGCTTGAGCTTGGAATATGCGTACATGAAGCCACCGAGAATGTTGAGCAAGGTTCCGCATATGTATCGCAAGTTGAGGTCGACACCACCAAATGTGAAGATACCGATAATTGTCTGACCCATGGCCTTGACCTGGCCAGACACCACGGTGCTAGTCGGAGAGGTAAACTCCGTGCACAGGAACAAGGCGTAGTTCAAAAGTAAGCCCATGAAAAGGGAAGAAATGAAGACGATTAGGAAGGAAGGTGAACCCCACTTGTCGTAAGCCAAAGCCGGACCGATCTCACCCACAGCAAGCACGATTGCGGAAATACAAGGAATGGACAAGATGCTATGATAATACAGAATACCGAATGAACTCATACCCGTGTCAATTCCGGAACGCTTGACAAAGGTGAGATAAAGCGCCTGAAAAGCGCACGAAGTGAAACCCAGAAGCCAGGCAAAAGTGGAACTGGAACTATCTGCATTGGCGGCTAAGACGGTTCCAGAAGCCATGATGAGGAGCGCGAAGATGATGGAACGCGTAGCATACTTTTTCAAGAGGATAGCTTCCAAGCTGATTGTAAACAGTGGTGCAAGCCTTTTGATAAGGGTGTAACTGGGGACAGAAAGCTCTCGAAGGGCGACGAGCGCCACAGCGGCGTTGAGCGAATAGAAGATCGAAACGGGGGCGACCTGCTTTGCGCGGGACAAGTCAAAGTCGGAAAATTCGATGAGGTTCATGGAGCGCAGGATTCGTAATAGAACAATGGTGAAAAACATCTGAAAGAGGAGTAGGACGTTTGTAGTGCGAAAATCGTAGGTGTAGCTGAGCGCTTTGTTGGTGAAGACCATTGAGGAGGATATCAGAATGTAAAAGGTGCAGACGGAGAGGGACACTATGATGGTGCGGCGCACTTGTTCGGGTGTGGGCGCGTCTCCAGGCTTGTCGGGTTTGTCATCCTTCTCGGGGAGCAGTCGAATTCGGTGGGTCTTTGAGTCATCATCGCGGACGTGCGCCGTCATGGTGGATGGGAAGCAATGAAGAGGGGGAGGGGGAGCGCGTCGGGGAGTGCGAGGGAGAGGAGAAGCGTGGAGTTGAGAGGGACAAAGGGGCGGGGACGATTTCCGGGAGGTTCAATTCGGGTGCGCCACGACAGGCAGTCGGGGAATGGCGCAAGCGGACGGAGCGCGCCAGGAGACGTGCCGGTGTCAGCCTCCGGTTGTGCTTGCCCAACTACATGAACAGCGAAACAATTGGTACGTGCAATTGGCGCGAAACGGAACAAACCTGCATGCGCCACTTTGAACGGCAGCCCCTGCTTGGCGCAAATTCGAAATGCGCGCGCATCTTCGCGTTTGATCCGACCGAAAACTCAAAATCTCGGCGCGCGGCACTTACGCCGCAGCCGGCGCTCCACGCCCCGTGATATCCAAACTCCCGCCGTAGGATACTTATATATACCAACGCTTCTCCTTGGACGTCACTTTCGCGTGTCTATTCACCCTTCCTTAACAGAAGTAATCCCCGAATTAATCCTTCTTCATGGGCGCTTCGCGAGGTGCGCGGCGTCCTGCCCACCGCGGCAAGGCTGCTGCCCGAGAAATGTGGAATGAAGCTGATGGTCGAGCCTTAATAGGCCGCCAAGTGCAAGTCAAGTGGCCCCAAGATAACTCCGTCTACAACGCTCTCGTCGTTGATTTCTTCCCGGAAGACAACCAGCACAAAATCCTGTATTACTCGGACGAATCCATCGAGTTGCTGGAGTTGGGCAGCGGTCCGCAACAACGCCCTTGGACCTACCACAACAAGAAGCCCAGAGATCCTCTAGAGGGCAAGAAAATCATTCTTTACGACCACGGAGAAGCCCCTGGAAATGAGTGGTTCGACTTCATGCGAGCCGACACCCAGAACACCTTTGAGAAGTTCCAAGTCATCGTTGTTCAGAGGATCAACGACGTTATCGAGGATGATGTCATCGGTCCCATGGCCAGTGGAAAGCATGCGTTTTACCGCGTTATGAACACTGTCAACGAGTTCCTCGCCCTCATCGACCTCGCCGCCACCGACTACGAGCTCGTGCCAAAGCCCGACGGAGAGCCTGACACCGCCCCGTCCCCTGCCGCAGAACCGGACGATGTATCTGAGGGTAAGCCTGAACACGATTACACGCCTCCCAAGCACCTTGGTGACGACAGCGATCCTGAGCCCTTGCCAACTTCTTCGCGTCGTCGTCAGGTCTCCGAGGATCCTCAACCCGCCGAACGAAAAGCTGGTACCGCTCTGGTCCCGGATACCGTTGACGACGACATGGACATCGATATCGATAAGGTTGCAAAAGTCGTCTCCGCGGATCGTGTCGTAGAGGCCGACGACCGCCACGAATCAAGAGCACCTGATGATGTCGACGTCGCAATCGATGATGCTCCTCTATCTTCTCTCAAGGAACCCAGCGGCTCTCAAGAAACCCATGATGAACCGGTTGAGCATTCCGGAAGTAGGAAACGACGCGTTGTGAAAAGCGCTTCTGCGCTTCCGGATCTGTTTGATGATGAGGATGATGAACATGAGGCTTCAGATGGAGACAACCACTGGAAGATCAAATCAAAATCTAGGAGCGTTTCATGCGACGTTGGAGATTTCATCTCCTTGGATACCGGCATTGGAGGTGCGCCTCGAACAGCGTACATCGAGGCGTACCTTCCAGAGGCTGGAACACACTTTGTTGCGTTCTGCGATAGAAGGGGTGGTAACTTGCAAATCAAGCTTACCCCAGACAACCATCATGTCTTGTCTGAAGCCGAAGGAAAGAAACTTGCAAAGAAGAAGCAAAGAGAAGTTCATGACGAGGACTATGACAAGGATAATGATGCGCCTGAAATACTTTCTGACGAAGCACCGCCGCCGAAGACAAGACGCACTCCGAAACGCCAGGGAAAGCTTACATCCTCAAGGCCTGCTAAGCGATCAAATCGATACGAGCGCACTCCGGAGATTAAGGGCAAGTCTGCAAATCAAGACATCTGCGGGAGGTGCATTTCGATTGTGTGGCCAGGTGAAAACCTTGTTTATGTTGCGTTGGTACTGGGTTATAGCCCGTACTCAAAACAACACCAGGTTGTCTACATGCTTGATCACTGCATAGAAACCCTCAACCTCAAGTACCGCGAGTGGACGCTCCTTCCGCGAGAGAAAGAACCGTGGATGGACAACGGTCTTGTTGGTAAGAGACTATATGTGTTCTGGCCTGGCGAATATGACGACGAAGACAGTCAGGCGCTCGCACAAAAAGCGTTTGGAGATGAAACAAAGGTGCCCTATGAAGCATATGTGTTGAGTTACTTGGGTGAACGAAAGTACAAAATAATTTACCCTGCTACAGAAGATACGGAAATAAGAGTGCTCAGGGCTACCGATAGTGAAGGCGCCTCAGCTTTGGAAAAAGAATGGGATCTGTTGGACGACGGTGTGAATGAAATCGACGGTTTGCCTGTGATTTGTTGGACTGATTGATCATCACCTTGCGATATGTACATTTAAGGAAGGCGTTCGAGTTCCTAGCTTCACATAACCTATTGGCATAACGAGAGCAAGCGAAGTATGGTTTCCACAGACAGCTTCACCTTGGATCCAATAAATGATCTGCTTTACCTTGTTCAATCCTGATACCGTCTTTCTTTAAGTGGGGGTAGGCACAATGCAAGCCGCGCCGCCAATTCCCAAAGCATTGCAGTAACTCGAAGAGCTACCCTCTATTCGAGTGGAGGTAGGTTTACATATCTCGGAATCGATTAGCTCCCCTGCGATGTAACCATATCGTCTTCTTAGACTCTTGGAAGGACGGCAGACCATGGCAAGCGAAATAGCGCATTGCGCACGGCGCGAGGGCGCAAACGCTTTCCGGAGGATCCCTCTCCGCCGTCCTTGGCCAAATCAAAGTACTTCAGGAGTTCTAGGACGCCTTGAATAGGCCAAATACCGACTAGGACTAGTCCATGACTGCGACAAATGGCGATTCGCACGGTGTCCCTTCTGTTCCTAACTTTGTAGCAGAGTTGATCAGATCTGCTCGGCTCGCATACCTGCAAACGCATGAGCTCGCGAGAATCACGCGTAGGTACAGCGAAACGGGGCAGTAGCCGAGGCTACGACAGCGGCTTTCCCACGGCTGAGCGAGCTCCAACTCTGACAAAGGCAGTTATGGGTATTTGGTTTAAAGTGGGCAGGAGTTTGCGCATTTGGACTATGACGCGCGGGAGTCATCATCATGATGCAGCAACATGAAGTTGCCGTCGTGGTCAGATGCCGCAGATATTGCTAACAGGAGTTTAGAAAGCGTGTTTCTGGCTTTTCCAAAGCTAATGACAATTGCGAAGAACAAAAACACTGTCGTCATGGCCATTGCTTACTTCGTCAACACCCATCGTGAGCTGTCTGCCAAGAGCTTGTTCAATAGTGATCGGTGATCACCATTCAAATCAGATCGTTGCTGAAGCTCTACCGTTAAACGAGAGAAGCATCTAGCTAGTAGCTAGAAAGTTGTGACCTTTGAAGACCTTGGCAAATGGGAGAGCATATTGTTGCCTTTCTTCCTTGTTGGTGGGTTGGAGAAAAGAGGATAAGGGTCACCAGACGGCCGGCAGGGTGACGATGAAGAAGTTGCCCCAAATAGTAGTCGCAGTGCGAGGTCTCAAACTCCGAAACAGGAATCGCTGCCTACGCCTATCGCATGATGGAAACCAAGACAGAAAATGAGAAAACAGAAAACGTTAGAACAGCGCGTTGGAAGAACCATTGGTTTGCAGACATTCAGACAACTCAGGCTGACTGCGTGTCTTCTCTCACACATTCCGGACTTTTTGGGTCAAGTAGCAGTGAAATGGTGCCAGTAGGTCGGGAGCGGTATAATACTATCAAATCTTCGGCATGACTGTATCCACATCGTGCACCAAACTAACCATCAATGTGCACTATCTTTGCGCGTTGTTGTGTATCTCTACTGAAGTTGCATTGATGGCCCCAATCAAGGGACGCCACTCCAATAATAGGACAGGTCTACGACAAGTAGACGGCCATGTGACAGAGCACTAGATTCACGGGCAAAAACACGTGCTAGCTCCAGTCAATACGAGCGATGTAACCCTTTCCAAGTCGTGTTGTGTTTGTTGAAGGGCAGTAATCGCTTGTTCTTCTGAAAACCCCATTAACACGAGAGTATCCAGATTCGATTCAGCTTCTGGGGTGGTCTTTCGCAGCGGAGGAATAGCTGCGGCCTTAAGTCGTCTGACATTCCCTAAGTGCGCATTGTCATGTCGTCGTGATCTTGTTCCTGAGCTACCTGTCTGGTGGTAGCAAGTTGCGGGAGTATGTACAAGGCACCGGGAATATAGCGAAATGAGAAAGTCCGGCATGTCGGCGTTGTCGCGTATTATCGGGATGCTGCATAAGATTCCTGTAGGAAGCAGAAGCCCCACCCGACAGGATCGACTTGAACGACAACAAGATCAGCACTTGCGCAGCCATGAGGGGTGAACAAAAGTTTTGTCGGAGCGTTCTACAAAGTCCAGGGATCTCAAAACGCTAGAGCTTCGGAATTTCGAAAAAGAGGAAAACGAGAGAGGCGTATATAAGAGAGTACGGTCCCATGAGGAACGAAGGCGATCGGCCGCGGTTGCTTGCTGAGGTATCTGCAGATGAGATGCTCAGATATGGGGATGCCCAGCCCCATGGGAGATGTGTGGAACGAGCGGTCGTGTCCACTCGTTCTCGCACCGCGCGCAGAATAAAGGAGCGGTCGGCGGTTCTAACCGCCCGACTCCCGAAGTTAAGCCGCTTGCGATCTGATAAACAGATGTTCATCAATTCGTCTTCTTCTTTATTGTGGGTTCAGCATGCCTGATTACGGCACGCTGATAGTGGTTTCTCATTTGAAAAACTTCTCTCTCCTCAAGAAAGCTAACAACTTGTGTAGCCACTGGCGGACTATCTCCGCTAAAGTCTTACCCCTTCTTTCTGCAGGAGCAGGGAGCTCGCGTCTTCTAGATTCCGTCCGCTTGGCGCAACGCAGCACAAAATGTTCCACATCATTGGTAGCTTGTGTGTTGCAGTCGCACTGTGACGGCTTTCTTTCTGTGTAGGTAGCAACTGGATGAGCTTCGGAGTGTGACCTACGTAGATTTGCGACAGCGCAACTTCTGCTTTTCGAAACGATATGATGTCCTCTAGTTGTCCTGGGACATCACTGATGAAGGGTTTGGCTTTCGAAGCCGCCATGATTCGTGTTTTAGCGTCCTCAAAGTAGATCGGGACTTTGATCAATTGAATGGTTTGTCAACCGTTTCTCAAGCCGAATCAAAAACTCCTTTCCCGCGCCGATAGGTATAGGCGTTACCGTTGTCAGCCTTTACAATGCGTCATATCTTCCTAATGCGGCCAAGACAGCCGGTGGAGCTACCTCAGAAGCGGGGGTGGGGAAGCACGCAAAATATTCTTCCCTATGCCACAGAAAAAGCGTCACAGTCTCACCGGTGGGCATCGATGTCTACGGCGGGGTGGGAGACGCACGCAAAGCATTCGTGCGCAGCTTTGCGCAGTTCCTCTGTCAGATACGAGGAACCAACCTAACGTGAGAACAAGTCCACACTTTGTACAGTTGGAGCACACAGTAAAGCGTTTCCGACTCAGTACTACCGTGGGTACTTCAGTACACTGCAACAGCCGCCACTCACCGACGACAAATCGCGGCGCACAACGGCCCGACGCGAGTCTGGGCCCTACAGTATTCCCCCGGATCAAATAACAAAGAGCTTCCACCCCTTCCCCTCTTGGCGCTCTGTTGCCATAGAGGCATTTCCTTTTCTCTTCCTTGCTAAATCGGTCTTCCTAGTCAGCCTGTATTCGGCAACGAAGTTCACTCCGATCACCGAAGAGTGTTTTGCGACATCCGTTCATCCGTTCATACGCATAGCCTTTCTAATGACCATCGCCGTTGAGACGAACCATGTCTGCCCGCCAGATCGCACACCACTTCCGTATGTTGTTGTTATCTCCAACGCGGATAGAAGTAGCTTCATTGTGAAGCACAACAGTGACGGCAAACTTTGTTTTCCACGACTAGAATGTCCCGAAATACCAGTGTATGCGAAAAGAGTGTGCGAGTGCCTTAGCCAGCGCTTTGAGAAGATGTGTGGCACGAGGTATGAACTTATACTGCTGTATTCTACTATCAACGACTTTCGCAACGACCACATAAGGCCAATCTTCTCCAATTTTTATTGCTTGTCTCCTAACGACAAGAGTACTGGTATGCCCGTGGCTCCTGCAAACAAGCAGTACGAGTGGATGGGGGTAAACGAAGTAAGTGAACTAGTAGACTCGATGGGAGAAGAGAAGTCTTGCTGGATAAACGATACTAAGGACTTTGAGACCTTTGCTTTCATGATGAGGGATGAGGTGTACAAGAAAGGTGAAGAGGAATTTGGTCTGCAACCGTGGGAAATACCAGGTTGGTTCACCAGTACAGCAAATGCTGCCACTGATACGCTTGCAAAGCTGGGATACGAAGTGCAAGGTGGATTTGAGCAGTTCCAAGCTACTCATGTTAATGCCGCCGTACTGAGAGCTAATACGAACAAAGGAAGAGTGTACTTAAAGGTGAGCAACAGTATAGAAGGAAAAGTGACCAATTTGATCGCAAGCTTTGCGCCGCAGCTAGTGAGGAAGCCAATATTTGTGAACGAGGAGAAGCAGTGGATGCTAATGAGCGACCAAGGAGAGCATGTTAAGGACGAGACCAGGGACGACGACTTTTGCAGGCTTTTGATCGAACTTGGAAAGCTTCAAGTACAATCTCTGCAACACATTGAAGCGCTCAAAGACCTTGGGTTACAAGTTGAATCTTCTCAATCACTGATCCGACAGACAAAGGCATTACTAGCAGACAAGGTTGTGCAGGAAAGGCTTGCGATATATGAGGAGTTTCCAAATCATGCGGAGGATGGTTTAGCAGACATTACACTTCATGGCACAGCACTGTACGAACTTCTGCGAGAGTTGTATGATAGTGGGAAATGTCCTTTGACATTGACACACGGCGATATAACTGAAAATGTATTGAAGGCCGACGATGGTTCTCTTGTTCTATTCGACTGGGGTGCGGCTCGAATCGATATTGCTCTTTGTGATACATTCTGCTTTGATAGTCCTGTAACCGATCTGGCCATGAACGAATACTTGAGTTTGTGGGAGAACTACGCCACTGCATCTGACCTTCGGAAGTTACTTGAAATTGTACCCATCCATTGCTCTCTTGTATTCATTTTGCAAGGTTTCGAAGGTGGCGATAGGATGGTTGATGAGGATTTGCAAATGCTTGCACGTTTACTCGTGGATGCAAAAGAAGTTACAGACAAGCGCAACGTATGAAGTAATGATGTATAGAGCGAGCTTTATTTGTATCGATCTTCTGCTTGACCAATTTTAGAGGTTCTTACGGTTAGGGTTCTCACGTTTTCAGATTGCTGTTTCGATCGTCTTTTGCGCGGTAGAGATATGAGCTACAACGCAGGGAGAATTCAAGCACCTTCGACCTGCATCACGAGAACGCCCTCTGAACGTGTTGCTTTGTGTCATAGTCAAAACGACTAGGTCACATGTCCGGTGTGAACTGATGATAGTCGCAGCTGGTACACGTATATCAACCACCACAGTGCTCCTCACCCGCGGTAGTGCTCCTGGACTACGAGGGTGGAGTGTGAAGAATGGTGGGAATAGTAAGCATCGTGTGCAAGTGCAGTGGCAGCTGGACTGGAGGGAATCGAACCCTGTACCCCAGGAATATCTGGGCCCATAACCTGTCATAGTAGAGAGAAGGCTGTCCAAGACCACCGTGTCTTGTGAGCTAGAAACGGGTTTGGCATCCTGAATTGGGGTGTGATGTGCGCCATGAATGGTTATAGCGGATTCAAAAGCTTTCAGCGCCTTGTGCACCTCAGAAATAGATGATGGCGTGGTTGTGGCTAGTAAAGTGGCTGCGATGGTAGAATATACGTTTGTAGAGGCAGTCAGTCCTCTGAGTATAATTTTGACCGTACGAATATCTGTGGAAAACTCGGATGCTCCAGCCTCAATTAGCAGGGCTTGCTGACGTCTGTGCTTCTCAATTTACGGCACAAGACCTGTCTTTTCATCAAAGCGGATCAAAGACGCGTCAGTCAGCAGTTGATCTATGTTCATGGCTGAGTCTTCTAGCATGGTTTTTAGATGAGAGAAAATTTGCGACGGGGATAGGAGAAAGATAGAATTTGGAATGAGTTCATTGACTTCTTCAGATATGCTGTTCGTGATCAATGCTCTACATGAGGCGAATGCCTTTCGATTTTCATCTGTGCTTGCAACAAATCTCTCAGTCAGTATGTGTGAGAAACTATGCGTAGCTAGGATGTCGGTAAGAGAAGCATGCCACTTTGTAAAATTTTTCTTCGTGAGACTAGTAAGCGTCTCATTGCTAAAGTTCCACGAAGGCACAGCGTTGGATTGCAGTTGAGCCAATAATTGTTGCAACGCAACGTATTGGTGGCTTGAGGGAGCAGAAGGACCGGCCGTAGCGGTGGGCTCGAGATTGTCGGCCATGACTGAATTATGGTTGTTGCGTCGAGCAGCACGAGATTCACGAGCTGTACTAAGAACCGAAAATCCATTACCGGTTACATTCTAACTCTACGTGGTGGCCCGATTGCATGGACGTCTTCCCAACAGAGCTGTGTAGCCTTGTCGACTGCCGAAGCGGAATACATTGCCGCAACTTCTGCGGTTCAAAGTACCTGCTTTATCCGCAGAGTGTTGCAGTTTTTAAAACTGCATGACGACAAACCCTCCCCGCTTCTTGTAGACAACCAGTCCGTTTTGTCTATCGGCCAGAATACTGGTGACTCTAAGCGGCGCAAGTTCATAGACTTAAGACACCACTATTTGCGCCAACACTTGCGACGAGGCAACATCACTCTGCAATATGTCCCTTCTCGCCAAAACTTGGCAGACATACTCACAAAAGCCACAGGACGGGTAATATTCCTCCGACTGCGGACTGCGCTGAACGTGACCCACCCTGACGCGTGCGCTATCACTCCTCATCATCAGGAGGCGTGTTGTCACAAGCGTCCCGCTTCCGACGATCGAGATGCTGCGCAGCTCGCACCACGCGAACCCTCCCGACGCAGTTGTCACACGTTGCCAGCAGCCGAAGCCGACGCCGGCAGGGCTCCATACATAGATACCTCGCCACCTCCTCCTCCTTCGTAAACTCTCGAGCCATCGGACTCCTTGCTCTCTGTCACGACACTTTGCAGCGCCAGCATTCATAGAAAAGAAGAAAGGAAAAGAAACAAGCATAGTTATATGCCTTTCTTCAATACTCTCCGGTACTCGCTCAAATTGCTCACTTCCCTTTAAAGTATCACACGCATCAATGCATGGTAGCAATATCACATGGCGATTATTCCTTGCTCTCTAGTTGAATCCATAAATGCCTAAGGTATTTTCACCAACAGCAACAGAATCGCATGCAACATCAATGATTTTTCTTGACGTGGTTTGTCAAGCCCGAATTGGAGTCAAAAGTCATCGAACATTGTTTGCAACGGAAACTCCCTTGGTGCCCCGTCGACCCCCCGTTATGTGCTGCATTTCGATGTTTACTAATTGACTCTGGTTAGGAAGCAATCAAGAGCTGGTTAGACATCAAATTCAGCGAAAACCAGTGGAAAAGAACTTCCTACCGTGCGCTGATGTGTTCTCTTTTTCAACCAAACTGAAGTAAAAGAGAGCAATCTTAACTTACGCTTTTCTCTTAATTTTCTTTGGATTTTAGTGTTACACCCAATACTTGTTAGTGCATCTGCGGCAAGGAACTCTTCATTTAGAAAATAACGTACCTCCCACAACCCGGTTCTGGGCACAGTATTTTCTTTTTCGTGTTCTGATTCTGAGACACTGCACTCTGCTCAGACATTATTCTTTCTTAGCACCCACTTCCTCGGGCATTCACTGTGTTGGGTGAACCTTGAATACGGTTTCACTGCGAAGCGTGGCAGTTCTAAACCAAAACTGCAAAAACTCAAGTTGTTGTTTGGATCTTAAGGTTATAACGACGTCTTGCTTGGGGCCCGCAGACTTGCGGACGAGTTAAATACTGTGCGCACACTACGAGCCTCGCAGCGAGCGTGTGATATATAGTCACCGTCGGAACGGCTTGTAAAACAGTTATCAACCGGGCCAAGCTCCAAGACAGCTGTGCAAGGTGCAATATCGAGCTGAGACGAAGCTGAGGCCCAGTTATTGCATCCAGGTTGAGCACAACTTGAGCACCGGAGAAGCGAGCGGAGCTGGTTGTGTCTTCGTTGTCTCTGTTGTTGTGAAAGGAAACAGCAACGTAACTTACCTTGTGAATAAGAAGCATGTGCTTGTGTCTTCGTATTGTGTGAGCCCCGACGGCCAGATATCCTGTATCAAGCAGATAACTTATCCATCTTGATATAAGCAGGTCGCGTGATCCATAGATTTTAATTGACAAATGAAACGGTGCTGTAAACTGGAACGCAATCTCACAAGGAGGCGCCCGTGCAGCTTAGAGCATTGCTCAATTTTTGGTACAGAATTATGAAAGCGCCCTGGGCTCGTGTAGAGTTACATTAGCGAGCAAAAGAGCCATATTGGTCATAGAAGTTATTTGTGTGTGACAGCAGCTATACCAAGGGTACGCCTGTCGTGTATTTCTGTTTTACATAAAAACCTTTTGCGAGGTTTGTCGCCTCACGGTAAGTAGTTTCATACCATTTGTGTCCTACCAAGTTGGCAGATTATGGCGTTATGCCATAGCATAGAATATTCCTTTCTTTTTTGTAACAAGCGCCCGAAGTGGGATTTTGCTCTAACTACAACTACCACATGCCCAGTGTAGAACCCACTTGCTACAATCAGTAATTCGTTTGATGTCTATCTCTCTCTTTTTGTGCGTGGGGTTAGAAGTCCGTCTTTGTCTACCATCCACCCTGTTTTTGCCGCCGGCCTGTAGTTCTGGTAGCTCACTGCCTAACTGCGCTATTTGTGATCAAGCAGAGATCACTTGCCACGGTATTTGATGAAAACCACTCGTTTCTGCTCAGCATCTGGCCCAACTGTGATTAGGTGAGACTGAGTTCAAGTATTTTTCTCGTTTAAATTTTTCTATTTTGGAGCTCGAAGTGAGCTTTGGTCTATTCTCTGTTTTCCTATCCATTGGTATCGCTTGGAGTTGGACCTCTCTAAACGAGGTTACGTTTGTTATGGGCAGCCTCTTGGTCTCACTTGTCTTATTGTCGTTCCGGGCTAGATCACAGACAGAAAATGGTTGTCTGTTTTCGTTGGCTGGTATTGGTGTTTGTGGTACTGATGTTTTGAAAGCCCAAGGTTGGTCATTCTTAGTTGCTATTATAAAGCAATACGTAAGCGCATACCGTCTGCACAAGGTGTACGATGAATGATTCGGTATCAACGCGGCATCGGTTCCACTCAAGTATGAGTGGACCGTGGACCCTTGTAAAATTTGGGTAAAATAAGACCTTAACTCTACTTGGTATTTTTGGAACTTTCGTTGGTTATGTCTATGATATCTGCAACAGATGAAGCCGTGGTAAACTTGCAAACATATTTGATGGCTGGCATCATTTAAACCTGTCTTGTTACGCCGTGGCCGGCTTTGCCTCTTGGTGACACAAATGTGTGTACCTTTCACAAAAGGCTAATTATGGAAAAAGGTCGAAGTTGGAAACTTTCCTTTGAGACATCATATGCCGACCAAACTGCCCCCGATTTCAAATCTAATCAACTGATCACATTCCTCGCGCTAAGACGAAGAGTTTGATATGAAAAAAGGGGAACATTCGACAAGTAGACGCATAATACCAAGAAAAACGTACTGAGCAGTATCTTCTCTATTGCGCATGACCTGTTTTCCATTTCTCGTAGGTCACTGTTCTACGCTCTCTAGACCTTCTTGCCTCCACAAATCTCGACGACCGCTCACTCCATGTGCGAGCAAGCCAGCAGACTTCAAAAAAGTCGAGTCAGAGCAGGGCATCAACGCATAATGAAACAAAACGCCGTAGTAATGCTCCAAGACAAAAATACCAAACACAAAATCCGCGATATCGTCAAATCCATTTATCTGAGCAAGAGCAAATTTTATAACCTCAAACACCTTATCAACAGAAAAGGGTACAACCGCTTAAACAAAAAGCTCACTGACAGTTCATGTTCACGCAAAGGAGCACAAACAGTTCTAGCTCATGAAGAAGAGAGCTTGATTGTTCACAGGTTAAAAGAGGCAGCAGACCGCATATTCGCATTTGAGGATGACATATTGAAGTATGTTATGGCTGGCGTAGCAGCTGACCACAGAACAGGATGGAAAAATAGTGTCCCATCAGACGATGCAGTTCGATCTTTTCACGCAAGGCATAGAGATTTAACGTTCAAAACTGAAGTGCAACGCCCTCAGGGAGGGATTCCTGGTACTTGATCGTTTTCCCGATATTATCGGTTGTGTAGTGTGTATATGAACTACGCCCCACAATGGTGGGTATGGACACGTGGGACACGGTTTTGGGTCAATTGGCGGTTGGCCACAGTAGTGGATGTTGCCACGAAATGTGGAGTATTTTAGTTGATTTTATTTATTACTATCACACCCATTTCTGGGAAGCTAGTACTTAGTGCGACGGCGCACTGCCGTCGCACCAGTACACCTTCCCCAACAAGGGACCCCAACCTGGGGAATTGGCTCTACTTGTTACCGCTTGCGCGCGTGCTATACTCCTCCTTGGAGGGAAACGCCGTGAACCACGGGACATCTAACCCCCTTGCACATCTAAAGGGACCCATCACTGGGAGTCATATTATTCCAATTGCATTGATGTTTTGCCATGTATAGGGATATTGTTACCGGCATCGCCGTTCGCCCCCGTCGCTCTCGCGACTCACTTCATCCTCTCTTCCTCCTCTTCGCCCTTCCTTCTTCCCCTTTTTAGGGTAGCACCTCCCGCTATCTGCGGCTCTCGTGTGCGCATCCGCTCACACACCCACACTTACGTGGAAACCTACCTCTGGCCAGGACGCATTCCCGCTCTCGCAGATACCGATTCTTGTCCTAAACCCTCTTGCGCTAGTCGCGAAGGGTGGCCTCGGTCTTACAAACAGGCTCCGCCGTGCCACCCCTAGAGGGGGTGTACCCAACTGGGTTCACCTCCACGGAGGAAAGATCCCGAACGTCTTTCGGTGTTTCTCCCCTTTGGGGCGTTGCACCACAAAGTGGTCTCCCGACCTAGAATCGGTTTTTGTTTTCCCTCTTACGAGGTTTGTTTTTATTCATCGGAAGTTCCGTGATCGTTTCCCGTCGTAATGGTATTTTCTCATGTCGAGAAATCCCTCCGATGCGGAGCCAGTGGCGAGGCGTAGTCGCTCCCGCGACAACGCGGACACTTCCGAAGTTCGGTTCGTACCCCGTATCCCTATACGGACAAGTTCCAGCCGTGCTGGCGCCGCTTCATTGTGGAATGATACCCCCGACCGGGAACCCCGGAACCTCCTTTTGCCCTCGTTATCACCCCCGCAGGGGAATGCAGCATCGACTCCGGCTGTTGCTGCAGTGCCCCAGGCACCCCAGCCTGCTCCCGCTGTCGCGGCTTCTAGCCCCCGTGGAACGGGCGATAACACCCCCCAGGGGACTTCCCTGGAATCCCAGGTCCGCGCTCTGTGGACTGCCCATGACACCCTTGTAGGGGAACTAAAATCCCTCCAAGAGGTGGTCTTGGCAACCCCCGTAAAGGAGGTTGCCGAGGAACTCCGTATTTTACGGTCTGACGTCAACTCCGTGTTGGAGAGTTTGGGACAACCCGCCACCTTCATCGAAGGAGTTGGAGCCCGATTTGATCGGATTGGTGCCCGCCTGGAGACGCTGGAGCAGTTCGTCCTCATGGACAAACCATCCCCGGATGATCCAGTAAACGAGGCATCGCACAACGACCAGCTTGCTGGGAAGAAGAAACGCCGTCATCGACGGAAACACCACCGAAAATATTCGGACTCTGATTCTTCGACATCGTCGGACTCATCCCGAAACCATTCGGTTAGCTCGAGCTCCTCGGACTCCGACTCGGAGGACGAGAAGCGAGGCTACTCCTCCCCCTCGAAGCGGTCATCGGCCACTGAAGGTGTGATCCGAACCCGCCAGAAGGGGAGAAGACACCCCAGTCTCCGGGAATTGAAACCGACAAACCCGGATTACCGGAAGCTTTTATCATACCGGTACTACCGGCTCGAAGATTCGTCACTTGGACGTACACCCCGTGGTACGGGAAAGGTGCGAGAATGCATTAAGCGAATACAGCTCTCGCTCCGCAACCAGTATTTTACTGCAGAGGACCCGGTCCTAGTACTGGATTTCTTATCCCGCTTTGTAGCGGAGGCCAATATCCTCGGTATGAATGAGGGACAAGCCTATTTGGCTTTACCGTATTTCTTACGGGGAGTGGCGGAGGACCAATACAACTCTATCAGAGGATCTTCTCCTGCCTCCGAGGGAGGTGTTACTTGCTGGCCGGAGGCTGTGCAGTATCTTCTGCGCTCCTACGCCACAAACACCGCTATTCAGCAGGCTATCCTCGCTTCGCAAGATACATGCCAGCGTGCTGGAGAGACCGAGACCGATTACTCGGTGCGCCTTAACAAGGCTTTCCACAGATGTGGTAACGTATACCCCGCTGGGGAGCGCAGTACCATGTTCATCGATGGTCTTGACCCGACAATCCGGAGTTTAGTTACCCGTTATCGGGAGGACAAGCGGAGGATCACCTATCTCGAGCTGGTCCAACACGCTCGAGCAGAAGGGGATGCACTACGTGCAAGAACTCCGAACAATCGGTCTATATCCGCCAAGGCGTTGTTGCTGGAAAGCGAAGCTTCCTCACTCCCGCTCACTGCGGATGGGAACCCTGGACAGGGATTTGATACCGTGCGTTTAGTGCAGGGGGATGGTTTGTCGATACCCACCAGTGATTTGCCGTCGACGACCGAGATGACCCGTGATATGGGAACAGAAAACCCCGTTTTGTACGGTGGTAATAGTCGGGTCCAACCCCAACGACTCCCGTTTTCAAACGGTCAATCCCGTTATCAACGGCCTGGATGGACTGACACCCCCCTGCGGTTCGCTTTTCCGACACTCGGAATAATAATCCGCATGTCGCGGTGTTGGCTCTCATTTGCCACCTATGTTATGCCCATGGCCATACCTCCCCTCAGTGTATCTGCTCACTGAAGGATATGGCCAAGGTGGTGGCAAACTACGAGGCCCTCACTCCAGAGGAGAAACGTTCCGTCCCGACTGCTTCATACCTCGGTGCAAAAACGGACTTTTCCCATGTCCTACCACAGACCCCGCGTGCGCGGCAAGCTTCATACACCCCGATTCGGGAGATCACGCAACCATCCGTTGCAACCCCCGCTTATGCGGATCGAAACCCCCGTCAACGGGATGAAGCACTCGTTGTCGAGGAAACCAACCCACCGCCGAAGGCGGAAAACTAACAAAGGGAGTCTCCCCTTTGGGAGAGGCGTCCTCAGACAAGAGGCTGTTGGCGCCCGAGGCGTCCTCGCCTCGCTCCCCGATGAAAGTCCTCTCGAGGAAAGACACCGCTGACGCGGACTCTGCGCACCTCGGTGTGTTGCGTCGCCCGTGGATACGGAGTAAAAATCCCCGGATTCCCGGTAGAGTCTTGGTCCTGGCCAAGCGCAATTACAAGGTCTATGCCGACCTTGGCCTTGATCCCCAGTTTATGGTGAGGTTTCTCACCGTCCTGGATACAGCTGCAGGCCCCAAATTTGTTGTGGAATCATTGTTACCCCCGCTTGTGCGGTCTCGTATCCGCTCTGACGCGGTCCCCAACATTTCGGATGCGAACAACAATCCGTTACAAACGGTGGGCACAGTGGACCTCGTCGTGACACTTGGTACCTCTGTGGTGGAGTTGGACTTCATCGTTTGCCGTTCATTGGCAGCACCCGTCATACTGGGATGTGATTACTGCGACAGATTTGTCGACGCAATCAGGCCCCGCCTCAGGCGTGTAGAACTTGACGACGGATCGTCGGTTCCGATTGTTCACCGCCCGCTAAAGCGGTCCTCTCGGAAACAAGTTCCGCTCCCTGCTGCGCAGGAACCACCGCCCGCGTCCCGCAAGTCCACCAAGCTCCGCGTCGCTGCCTCGGTTTCTATACCGCCTGAGTCCCAAGTCTGGGTGCAGGTAAATTCCCGTCAACACGGTCTTCGGGTTATACAACCCCTCGCCTCATTGTACGAGAAATCCCAGCTGGCGCTGGCTAATGGAATTGTCTCCATTTCCCTGGATGTTCCTTTCCGGATATTGGTTGCCAACCTTGGCAAACACCCCCAGTATCTGGTAAAACACCAAGTAATTGGGAGTGTAACCCCCCATCCTATGGGAATGCTGCCAACGAAGATGACAGCCGCCGATGTACTCGGAGTTACCACCTCTTCTGAGGAGTTCGCCCTGCCGTCCGAAGACGTCAAGTCTAAGGAAGGGGAGGAAACCGCTACTTTAGCGTCGAACATACCGAGTAACTCGGAATTGCGAACCACACCTGTTCCACAGGGCAATGCTCCATCGAGCAACGACCGGATTGATCCCGAAAAGGCACTTGAAGCGCTGGACGTCAGTCACGTGCCAGAGTCGCACCGCGACAAACTCCGTACAATGTTACGGGAATTCACCACAATGTGGGATGGCTCGCTTGGCGGGATTAATGCAACGGAACACCGGATCGATTTATTCCCCGGTGCGCCACCGGTTGCACAACACCCTTACAGGGCAGGTCCTAAAGCTCAGTAAGAGGAGCAGTCTCAAGTGGACAAGATGCTCCGCGCAGGTGTGATTGAGCCCGCTCAATCACCCTGGGCATCCCCAGTTGTACTGGTTTTGAAGGCCGACGGAACCTGGAGGTTCTGTGTCGACTACCACCGGCTCAATGCTGTGACTGTTAGGGACTCGTACCCTATCCTTCGTATGGAAGAGTGTATTGACTCCCTCGGAGACGCCACCGTGTTCACGGCTCTCGATGCCGATTGGGGATATTGGCAAGTACCTGTCAGACAGGAGGATCGCCACAAAACCGCATTCACCTGCCACGCAAGAACGTACGGCTTCAAGCGGATGCCATTTGGGTTAACCAAGGCCCCCGCCACCTTTCAGCGTGCAGTAGATATTCTACTAAACCGCTTTAAGTGGCGGAGGTGTCTGGTCTACCTTGATGATATTATCATCTTCTCCAACTCGTTGGACGACCATCTCACTCACGTCCGAGACGTGCTGACCGTACTCCGCGATGCGGGAATTACCCTCAAGTTGAGGAAATGCGAGTTTTTCACAGATACTGTGAAGTATCTGGGTCACATTATCCGTCCTGGACGGTTAGCGATCGAGAAAGCTCGAGTCAAATCCCTCGTTGAGGCGAATGAGCCCCGTACTCAAACGGAACTGCGCTTTTTTTCGGGGCTGGTCAACGTCTATCGACGGTTTATCCCGAACTTTTCGGATACAGCGGCGCCCCTGAACGCGTTGTTGCGAAAGGGGAACCCCCCAAAACTGGGAACATTTACGCCCAAGCAATCGGAAGCCTTTAACTCCTTGAAGGAGGCTTTCACATCAGCACCAATCCTACATCTCCCAAAACTTGGGTTGCCATACTCCGTAGATACGGACTCGAGCGACTACCAAGTCGGGTGTGCTCTTTTTCAAACCACCCCCGAGGGGGAACGGCACCCAATTGGTTATTGGTTGCGCTCGCTCAA
This sequence comes from Gracilariopsis chorda, assembly GCA_003194525.1. Classification (NCBI taxonomy): domain Eukaryota; phylum Rhodophyta; class Florideophyceae; order Gracilariales; family Gracilariaceae; genus Gracilariopsis; species Gracilariopsis chorda. Next base: position 9,735 of record NBIV01000051.1, on the reverse strand, counting down.
TGTTCATGAGCGGAACTACTCCGTATCGGAGAAAGAGTGCCTCGCCGTCGTATGGGCGATGACCACTCTACGCCCCTACCTTATGGGAGTTAACTTCACCGTGTACACGGATAATTCCTCACTGAGGTGGTTAATGAATATCTCCGACCCGTCGGGACGCCTCATGCGCTGGAGAATCCGCCTCGCAGAATATGACTTCCAAGTCATTCATAAGAAGGGCGCGCAGAAAACCCAAGCCGACGCTCTGTCGCGATTACCCACAAGTGGGGAAGCACTCCCAGCGGCGGATGATGAAGTCCCATGTTTCATGGCCATAGACCCGGATGATCCGGAATGTGCCGTCGAGGCTGGGCCAGAAAACTGGGACGAGGATGCTGACTTTGACGAACTACTCGCATCGCGAGATGAATCTGAGAACCCTTTACCGGGAAACTTTGTACCGGTATCACCGGAAGAAATGATCCGAGAACAATTCGGCGACCCATTCTGTACGAGGGTTCGTGCCCGTATCAACGGTGGTGAAGATCTCCCTTTCGGGGTAAACGACAAAGGCTACCTCGTAAGGAAGGTCGAAGCCCGCCCACAGATTGTGGTACCTCATTCCTTGCAGTCGCGGGTGTTACATCTATCACACTACGCCCCTATGGGAGGTCACTCAGGTGGGAGAAAACTCTACCTAACCCTGCAAAGGGATTACTATTGGCCCGCCATGGCGGTGGATTGCTACGCAACCGTGCGGTTTTGTAGCGAATGCGCAAAGAATCGCGTTAAACTCCGCAAAAATGCGAAGAAGATGAAACTATTCCCCGCAAGGGCGCCGCTCGAGTTTATCGCGATCGATATTCTCGGACCACTACTCACCACGAAACGTGGAAACAAGTTTCTACTTTTCATTACCGACCGCTTTTCTAAGCTGGTACGGACTGTCTCTCTTCGGAGGATAACCGCTCTCACGGTGGCCCAGGCTCTGGTGACGCACTGGATTTTCGTCTACGGTCCCCCTGTGGAGGTGTTCTCTGATAACGGGAAACAATTCGTGAGCAAGTTCTTCCACGAAGTTTGTCGCATCCTGAATGTCAAGAACTTGTTCACGACTACCTACCACCCCCAATGTAATGGGCAAGTTGAACGGATTAACCGGACGTTACTCGCAGCGCTACGTTCCTACGTCGCAGACCACCCAAAGAACTGGGACATGTATGCTGATGCGTTAACCTACGCGTACAACACGCAGGTACACCGGACTACCGGAGTTTCGCCATTCGAGTTGGTTCTATCTAGAACACCCCCGCCTGTGGCGCTGGAACCCCAAGCTACCTTGGACAATTTCCCATCAGTGGGTATCTACCAGCAGCAATGGAAGCAATGGCTTTCCAAGCTGGTCCCTGCTGCGCGGAAGTCTATGGCACGGGCCCAAGCCGCTTACAAGCGGGATTTTGATGCTCGCTTGCGAGGAAACCCGTCCCCAATTCGGGCGAATAACTACGTCTTCATCAGGAAGGATTACTACAACCCGGAACGGGAGAAGCGCCATAAACTCTCGCCTGTGGTGGATGGACCATTCAAGGTCATCTCTGTAAACACCGACACTGTCGTGGTAGAGATGGGCAACACGCACGAACGGATTTCCCGTGATCGTGGTGTCCTTGCCCCTCCTCCCTCGTCAGAGGTAGTCCTGGATCCAGGCAACCCCATTTCTACGGACTCTGTAACACCGGAATCATCCGGGAGTACTAGTTCTACGGTACTACCACACCCCAGCCGGGGACTCTCAGACCTACCGACCCTGTCGGACTCATCGGCTCAGCCGGGTAACTCGGGCCTCTCAGCGCCCGCCCCTACCACGCCCGCCCCCCTGGCGCGAATTTACACCCGCCAGGCGGGGAATTTTAACCCTTATCCCGCCGCTCCGTCTAAGGAGGGGGAGGAGAACACTCGTTTTCGAGGAACGATATCACCGTCGCAACGGGAAACACGTAACATACGGAACACTGACCGTGGAGCACAGAGTATGTCACGTGACACTAATCTCCCGTTCTCGGGCAGTGCTGCGCAACAAGAACCAGACGCGCAGGCCCCGCAAAAGCGGCAATTATACCGTCCGTCACGGGAAAACAAGAAGCTCCCCCCCAAAACCGCAGCAGTGGAAATGCAATCTCCCGATCCATCCCCGGAGGCATCGCCATAAACGCGGGAATTATACCGTGCTACACGGAAGGTTGAAGCGCAACTACCGCACACCCCTGTCAGGGAAGGATCCCCGATACGGGAGTATGGTGACGATCGCCCCCAATCCCCTGAGCAGAGCGATGCATCGAAGCTGCCATAGGCGGAAGCCCCCGCAGAAGCGGTCCAGTTAGGTCCAGCAGACCTGCGCCCCGCGGAGAAGAGGCGCCCAGATACGCCAGCGCCGCTGGGAAATACCCACACCCCTCTTGGTGAAAAAGGCAGCCAAGCCGCAGTCAAAGCTTCAGGCCCTGGCGCGCAAGCGCTGGAAACGCCTCCCGTCGTCGACGGAATCGAAGCCCCCGCTCTGGGGAATAATTTGCGCCAACTTCCGCAACGCTGCGGCAAAGAACCGAGGAACTCGGGAAAAATGCGCGCCATCGCACGCTCAAAACCGGTCGTACCGGACGCTGCCTATCCTCATGGAGACGTTGCATCGCACTTAGTGGCAAGGCCCCTGAAAAGGGTGTCATCGGCACCTGCCCGGCACCCCCCAAAGGGGAATTTTGACCAAAATACCGGTGTACCGGAGTTAGCCCCAGGCAACCCGTCAGTAGCCGGGGACACCACGGCATCGCCGGAACGTATGGTGCAGAGCACTCGTGCGCCTGGCAGGGAGGCGGTTCGCCATCCAATCACCGTGTCACACGGGACCCCCCAGGGGATGGTGGAAACGCCGATTCCGCAGGAGCGGTCGTCTTTCCGCAAACTCACGGTTCGTGAACTCCACTGCGAAGGCGGAGCCCAAGTCCCCCGCCGACTGGCGGTTCGCCCGCAATACCGAGAGAGCGGAAACGACCCTGCCCCAATGGGGAATAAGTTGTCGGTGAAAACCATGACGCCAAACACGCTCTTGAGGGATATCCTCCCGCACGAGCAGCGGCCGCTACCACAGTGCACGGCAACGCCGGAGTTATCGCCGAACACCCTGCTAAGGGACATTATACCGCACCGCGGGCAACCCTCACAAGGGAGTACAACCACCACCTGGCACGGCCGGCAGGTCTACGAACGAGAGTTCGTAGTAGACCGACTTGTCGGACACACCTGGGACCAGGATGGTATTCTACAATACTGCGTCGGCTGGTACGGGTATGACCCCGGTGGGGATACGTGGGAGCCAATTGAACACCTCCCACGATCGCAGGTCGTGCGATACCACCGTCAAACGGGAACTGCAGCTCCAGCCACGCTGGTAAATGCCCAAGTTGGGTAACGTTGCCGCGCGAGCGGAGGGCGATAGGAAAGGATAACAATTCAATGTCCGTCGAAGACGTGGAACTCAAACGAGAATCACCGTTCTAAACGGGAAAGTTTATTCAAGGGAGCAGCTAGCTCCCCACAACACTATACTACAATCGCTGGCTATGCCAGAAAAAAAGAACCGGAGACGGCGTACGCACTTTTATCACCCATTTTCGTCTGGGAACCCTCCGCGTCCGCGGTCGTTTTCCCGTCTTAGGGGGGGATATGTAGTGCAACGCCCTCAGGGAGGGAGTCTTGGTACTTGAACGCTTTCCCGATATTATCGGTTGTGTAGTGTGTATATGAACTACGCCCCACTATGGTGGATATGGACACGTAGGACACGGTTTTGGGTCAATTGGCGGTTGGCCACAGTAGTGGATGTTGCCACGAAATGTGGAGTATTTTAGTTGATTTTATTTATTATTTTCACACCCATTTCTGGGAAGCTAGTACTTAGTGCGACGGCGCACTGCCATCGCACCAGTAAACCTTCCCAAACAAGGGACCCCAACCTGGAGAATTGGCTCTAGTTGTTACCGCTTGCGCGCGTGCTCTACACCTCCTTGGAGGGAAACGCCGCGAACCACGGGACATCTAACCCCCTTGCACATCTAAAGTGACCCATCACTGGGAGTCATATTATTCCAATTGCATTGATGTTTTGCCCTGTATAGGGATATTGTTACCGGCATCGCCGTTCGCCCCCGTCGCTCTCGCGACTCACTTCGTCCTCTCTTCTTCCTCTTCGCCCTTCCTTTTCCCCCTTTTTAGGGTAGCACCTCCCGCTATCCGCGGCTCTCGTGTGCGCATCCGCTCACACACACCCACTTACGTGGAAATCTACCTCTGGCGAGGACGCATTCCCGCTCTTGCGGATACCGATTCTTGTCCTAAACCCTCTTGCGCTAGTCACGAAGGGTGGCCTCGGTCTTACAACCCAGCTCCGCCGTGCCACCCCTAGAGGGGCTCTACCCAACTGGTTTCAATTCCACGGAGGAAAGATCCCGAACGTCTTTCAGTGTTTCTTCCCTTTGGGGCGTTGCACCACACAAAAATAAGCGAAAGAGCCAAGCAAAGACAGTCAGGTGTAGAATACGTGAGGATATTCTCGGGACAAAGAGCTACAGCTCAGAAACAATTAAGCAGTAGTACTTAGGGGGTTCTTTGCCGTACGCGACTTAGGATTCCCGACGGTCTAACATAAGGGTCAAGACTTGAGGGTGTTGGTTGGCCTTCGCGTCCCTCACCTGGGCAGGTCGCCCTTTACTAGGCTGCGAAGCCATGCAGTAGTATGACTGTCATGTCTAAATGTGTGGCTCTGCACTAAATACATTAAAAACAATTAAGATTAAACTAATAGTTAGTGGAGGCCCTCTACAGTGCCATAATACTATTCGTACTTCACATCCCTCCATAAAGGGGTTCTTTTCATAAACCTCGCTGGCCAGTCAGGTACTATAGCGTAAAGCTGTGAATGTCATCCTTGACTTAACCCACTACTCGGTGATCCGATATCAATGCATCCTGAATGCTACAACATGTGAGACGATTGTACACAAGCATTCTCATTGAACTGCCATGGAATAGTAATCTGTGGACACCAGGCTCGGTTAGATTCCTGTACCTCATCGAACAAGTACGGCAAGCCGATGATCTGGCATTTGCGTCACTCTTACATTCCATTGCACACAACACAATATCCAACAACGCTCCACTACCACTCAGATCTACCAGTGCAGAGCAAACCTCTTACCACTTCCTGTGGAAGTGGCTCACAACACCACGCAAGGAGGATGGGGATCTCAGAAAGTTGCTCATTGCGTCCACAAACCAGTTAGTCGACGAACATAATGCGGCAGCCCTCGATTTGTTTCCTGGTGAGCGCTCCACTCTTCCGTTAGCGACCACTGTACAACCTGATCGTGGACAAAACCCAGAGTCCGCCACCGTCAAGACTATCCTTCCCGGTTTTGTATAGCAATGCGTTTGCACATACCCTCTAGGCGAGGTGGATATGAATGATTCAGTACCGACTTGGCATCGGTTCAACTCAGGTATGAGTGGAACCTCGGAAATATTAGGCGAAATTCGATATGAATTTTAATTGGTATTTTGGAACCTTCGTTGGTGAATTCTGTGGTATCTGAAATAGATGGACGCGTGGCAAACGTACGGATATTATTCATGGTTGGCATGATTCACACGTGTCGTATTGCGCCGTGGCCGGCAGTGCCGCCAAGTGCGTCGGTGTTCTCGTTATGCTAGTTTGGCGTTCAAAAGGCAAAGAGTTAAAATGAACGAATAACGACTCTTCAAACCCAATTTTGAATGAATCAAATTTCTCAAAATAATTCCATACATAGCACAGAGCTAGTTTGCTTGGGACAAAAGACTAGCAGTATACTAGACATTTACCAGTTTCTTTGGAGGTAAAACTAGCCCCAGACTCCACTAATACCTACCCTCTCAGGTGCACGTGGAATCCAAATCTTACTGGTCCTGAGCGAGTGCCCCTTCAAATAGCAAAATAGAATAGATAGAAGAGATAGAATAGATACATAGCGTTTACATAACCAAATAGCTTTGGCTTTGTATCACCCGTTGCCCGACCTGCTCCCTGCATCGCATGCTCTACCCCACGCCCTACGAAAAGACGCTCTGCATCACGTGCACCACCTCATCTACGTGCACCATAATATTATGCTCCCCGATATCCCACTCCGCCGCCACCCTCCCTTCTCTGTTTCCAAGCATCCCGTTCTCCGTTCTCCTTCCCCCGCCATGATACCCTGTTGCCATCCCCGTTGCACCTTCTATGGCCGCACCGCGTTCTCTCTCCAGAGTCACCAACGCAGGTGCCCTCATCGACTCACCCCCGACAAAGTCCCTTCCTCCTCCGCCAACGCTCCCGTCCAGTTCCCTCCAAGGACCAAGCGACGAAAATCCGTTCCAAACCTCTCCACCATTTTTCCTCCCACTCCCTCACACCGCCCCTCCAACAACGTCCCCCTCGCCGAAGATGAACCCTATCACATCCAAGAAACCTCCCTTTCCCTCCAAACACAAGACGCACACCACATGGCAAGTCACGCCCTCTGTTCAGTCTCCTCCTCAAACCCACCTCCCCATACCTCGTCCCAATCCCCCTCCCCTCTCCTCAACAACCCCCATCTCGAGCAACTCGTCCTCTGCATCTCCTCCATTGCTTCCTCCTTCAGCCCACGCAAAGCCGACGAACTCATCTCCCTTCTCAACCACCCAGACTTCTCCAAGTCATCCTTCCAGAAATCCATCTCCTCCGCAAAGCAGTGCCTCGCACTCCAAGAACACCTCCTCAAGGAATGCATCAGCTCCAACGGCTTCCTCCCTCTCACAATCACCGACGAGCACAACTCCTTCTCCGCAACCCTCTTCCAAAAATGCGCCACAGACGTCCTGAAGCAACAACTCGCTCTCGCACACTTCAGCAACACCTTCTTCCAACCTGTCTCCCAATCTTCCCCTTCCTCCTCTTCCACCCCGGCATTCGCCCATCCTATGGACGCAGCCTTTGGAAACAAAGTCGTTCCTGCCTTCAAGCAAGCCATCATGCAGTGCCACATCAATGACATCGTCTGGCACACCCCCGAAACAACCGGTGTGGAATCTTCCGTCGGTTTCGTCCAGTTATACTCTGGTAAGTCCGCCACCTCACTCAAGAGCTCCTCCATCAACTCATATCCCCTTCAAATCACCCTTCTCAACTTCTCAGACGCATTCCGCCGAAAGTGTATCTCCGAAAACCTCACCCTCCTCGGATACCTCCCAACCTCCTTCTCCCCCTCTTCCTCCCCTGACCACGCAGACTTCATCCCACATTCGTCCTCCAGCATCCCACGCGAAACAAGAATGGACCTCATTCAGCGCGCCATCTCCGCAATCTTCCATTTCGAAGGTATCCACAGCGTTACCTTCGCTTCTCTACTCCCATTCCTAGCTATAAAACGCGGGTCACCGTCATCGCAACCTTCATTCTCCAATTCTTCATGATGTAGTTCTCCCACCCTCTCCAACGCCACCACAAGTATTTTCTCCACCGCAAGCCGAAGATACTCCCCGTACAACTAGAAAATAACAACTGCCGTCTTCCTTCACGCCCCATATCTGTGTCCATTGCAGTCAAAACCAATCCAATCCACGCATCCAAACGAGCAAAATGCATCACTGTCCCATCAACGTACTCCATCTTTCCCTCCCTTTCCGTCCCCACCTCATATCCCATGAAGTCTTCCAACACTTCCACTGCAGCCCCGTTCTTGAAGTACATGTCCTCTTCACTAAACTCCCTCAGCCGACCAGCAACCTGAAATCCAGAATACGTAAGATCTTCGATTGTTTTCATCCTCCCAGAACATAACCTACCACTCCTCGCCTCCCCATCCCCCATGAACTTCGTCTTTACTTCCTCTAACTGCTTCTTCAACTCCATGTCTAGCTCCGTCCCCTCTCGCGGTCCCACACGTCTGGCTATCAAGTGATATCCAGGCAACGAAAACATTTTGTCCCGTGCCGCACGCTTCCGAACCCCAATCACATCACTCAACTTCTGCTTCATACTTTGCCTCAAACACCTGTCCGCAACAACCTCCCGCACGCATTGATCCTTCCTACCCGCTTCACGAATCGACTCCCATCTCTCCCCCTCAATCTCAACGCCAACCAAGTACTTCAATAGTTCATTACTTCCTCCTTGCGACGAAGGCGTGTACGACCTCAGCTCAGACGCAATCTCAAACGGACATCGAGGTACAATCTCCTTTCCTCCTACAACAAACACACTCTCCTCTTTTCCCTTCCCCAATACTTTCGCATCGATTCTTCCAGTTCCTTTCCACACCCTCCGAAGTAAAACAAAGCTCCGATACCTCCACCTTCGCATAGTACAACAACCTATCATATACTACCCTGGTAAACCCATAAAAACCCTCTTGCACATCAACCACATACTTCCTACGCCCTCGCAATTCCTTTTCACCTTCAGATCCCTTTCTCTCCCCTCGTCTCACCTTCATCCCTTCCCGTAACCTATCTATCAGCAAATTCTTCTCGCTCATTTCTTCTCTCATCCTCTTCAGTTCCTCTTGCGTCAGCTTCAGCGACATCTTTAGGCTGCAGTGGTCCCCTTTGATCTGCCCGAGTTCCTGCCTTCAACATATTGACCCTCTCAACTAACGATGATCGAGACATCATACCGATGTCGTCATTCCCTGCATCTCCAAAATATTGACAGGCAGCCGTCGCTCCTCAGCAGGCTCACTTGGCAACCGATGAAACACTTCGTTTCCTCTCTCGCATTCCTTCCTGAGTCCGCGGCGTTATGCTTCCTTTATCACTTTCCAAGTCTTGAGCCATTTGCACCTTTCGCGCCCGTACCGGGGTGCTCGTACGTTCTCCACTTTTTGATGCTTCCTGTATTCCATCCGTCGCTCCGAACCACTTCTTCCACTTCTCGCGTTTCCTTTTAAATCAGAGCGGCGTCCCACTCCTTCCTTTATTCTCTCTCTCGTCCATCTCCCCTTCACAATGTGATCCTCTTCGTCCCCATCACTCTCTACCAAAGGGACATTTGCCTCTCCTCCATATTGATTTCCCCTTGGGGCTCCAACTCTTTTCAGCGCAACTGCCCCTTCCATTTGTTTCCTTTCCGGCATTTCTTCATCTTTATTTCGGTCTTCGACCCGCGCATTTGCTTTCAACCCTCCCTGATCTGGTACCTCTTCTCTTCTCTTAGCAACCGACCCTTTCTTACCCTCCACCCCACCACCAGACCCAGCATAGATCGCTGGTCCCCGAACCGAATCTCTCCTGGCGTGCTACAAGCGCATGGGCATCAGCCTTCAAATCTCACTCGTCGTGCGCTTCGGATCCGACGTTCTTTGGCCCCACCTCATCCCCCTCTCTTCAAAGCACCTTCTTCTGACCTCCTCCCCGAGAATCCGCTCCTGGAAACACATGATCTTGCTTTCGTTCCACTCGCGGTTCGCTCCTTCAATAAGCCTTTCGCCGCGTTTTAGGCGTACTCGCCGCACCACCCCTTGGCCGGGCCTCGCTTCTTACCCTTCGGCGCCATTCTTGGAGACAAACCTCTTGCGCAAGTGGCTAGTGACGCTGGGATGGCGCACGCCGTGTGTTGTCCGGGAAAATCTCGCCACCCAATGCGCACAAAAATCTTTTGCTTTTTGTGAAATCTTGAGAATACAATCTGTAGTGCAATACATTCCC